>JAGQDJ010000117.1:0-380856 GCA_022885665.1 Triops longicaudatus
TCCCCTTAGGTGTTCGTTAAAGCGAGCTTTCACTGTGTGATGTGCGTACTGTAAGACATCCCATGCTAGTAATTTGAGCAGTAGGTTCATGGCAGGAAGTATTTTAACACATAGCAACTTCAATTTATATTTCTGTAAAATCTCAAATGTGGCTTGGTTTGTAGAGGAGGGATGGGACAGTTGAAACGTTGGACAACCCGTACGAAATCATAGATAGGAAACTACACATGTTTTGGAAACGTGAAGTATCACTCTTAGAGAATACGACGAAAGCCATGTGGACTAAAGTTTGAAAAAGAGGGAAGTTCAAGAGAGAAAATAAGTAAAAACTCAATTCCAGACATTTTATAAGAAACGGGTCCTACTTTTTTGTCGTGTTTTCGTCAAGTACCCGAAAATTGTGGCTAAACGGTGTTTATATACAGCGTAAACCAAAGAAATAACCCTTGTAAAGCTCAGCGACAATAATTCAAAAGTAAACTTATAGGAGACAAGGAAAGCGGCGCTTTCACACGATTTGGACTGAAGCGGTTTTGATTGTAAGCTGTATGTTGTGTAAATGGCGAAATAAAGAAAACCAGATCTTCACACCTGGAGAATGCTACAACGTTACTGCTATTAATTTGCATTACAACTGTACGTTTCTATACATATCTTCCAATTCTACCGTGCACTTTTCTTGAAAAATTGATCTCTCAGTTTTCGCATGGCAAAGCATGGTCATTTTGTCCAACCCCCTAGTCCAAAATGTATCCGGCATCACGTTTTGTACAACTTGAAGAGCCTCTAGTTTTCATGTCCATTTCGTCTAATTTCTTTGAATTTGCAATACCCCGTTCGATAGCTAGGACACTACTCCATATGGCGAGTATTATTTTTTGCTACAGTTTTGTTTTGCGCGTGACGTGAAAAATAAAGTACAGAAACTCTCACATTGTATCAGTGTGTTCCCATCCCTCCTGTACTGTGCTGGGGTATATCCCCAACCTAAAATTTGATTTGCACATTTCTCTGCTAATCTTTTGACCGAATTGAAAAAATGCGAATATGGGATAAAAGTGAAATGACATTAAAAGTAGAATTGACGACACAGTATTTTGTTTTTCTTGTCAACTCTTCTACAAAGGAAATAAACCAAAGTATGCTGCAGGCAATTTTATTTTCCAATTATCAACACTAAGCATGCTATCAAAATTAAGCTTAAAAATAACGGACAGAAATGTTTGTGTTTTACAGGACAGAATGAGTACACAGTTTTCTTCACCTCAACAGTGGGTATTCGTATGAGCTATACACAAAAGGCGCGAAAAGTAAAAACCTGGGGAACTGGAATTGTGAATATACTTCCAAAAAATGGGCCAGCAGTGTATGTATAAATTATATAACGAATGGTTTGTTTAAAAAGGAAAGCGCACCTAAAAACTCATCACCATCGCTTTTCATTTCAAGCTAGCGTTCTTTACCATCTGCAACCTACGCCTCAAATCTTCCACTTCACTGGATGACCCGCTTCGGCTTTCTGGTTGGGAATTTGCCTACGGTTCCAAAAAAGAAATGAGTTATTTGTCCAGCTAATTAGATCACCACAAAACTTACGTTATTAGTATTTTCAGTACCAAGAGGTTTCATCTCCGCTCCAACAGTTACAGGACGCACAAAACCAAATTTGGTTAGGGCTGAGACTGAAGACACTGAAGTGCTTGTCGTCCCTTGGGTGATCGAGGACACCTGGACTTGGCTCGATTGATTATCTAACCCAGCTAAGGTTCTTAACTTCTTCAAGCGTTCAAGGGCAGTCATGGCGTTCAATCCTTCTTGCTCTAAAGGCTTGCCCACGTCTCCAGTAGAAGACCCTACTTACAAATGATTAACACATTTTTTTAAAAACTGAAAATATGTACGTCGTTCAAATAAAGCCAAAATATCGTAAAAGTAAACCCAGTAATAGATACAAACCGGAAGCCTTTTGAACACTTGTCACCAGGGGCTTAACCCGAGTGCTCAACGTTATAGGTCTCACAATACTGTTGCCTGATACAACTATTTCAAATTCAACAATGTTAACTAAGTGAACGTGTCTACGAGGTCAGGTACGAACTCAATACAGTTGCAGAGTATCGTATTGCCATAATGACGGCAATGAAAAATTGTTACAACGGCATGTCTAAACTATCATATCGGCCAAGTCGCGACAAAATACATCAGTTTAAGTCTTATGGAAACTCCAGGACCAGTTTACCGTTCGTGGCAGTCGGAATTCCAGAAGGCTTGGTTAGGCATCGAAGTCTTTCTTGTTCAATCACTTTGAGGCCGCGGTCAATGTAGTTGCGAAAGAATTCAGATGATTTCTTCAAGAAAGGTTCAATGTCGGCATCCGGATGCTGCAGCTTGAAATCGTACAACTCCGCCAGTCCCTTTTGTTTCGAGAACGATAGATAATGTAATCTGGTAACAATTAACTTAACTACCTCTCGAGATTGCTCCTTAGTACCAATTTTCTTGAAAATAGTCGATAATGCGTCGTGACTTGCTTTCGGCAGACGACGGCCCCCTTTAGTGGGCGTGTCATCTAACGCTGGCTGCGCTTCTGTCGTTCCTTCTTTACCCGATCCACCCTACACAATTGACGGTTACTCTACGTAATATTTATCAAATTAGAATTCATTACTTTAATTGCTTTTTGTAGGTACGGTTCTAACTCTGATTCTGAAATGTCAGGTATGCCTTGCAGATGACTGAGGAGTCGGTTGCCTTCAATTTTCGCCAGCGTGTGAACGAAAGTTTTGACTGTACGCATCGGAGTATCAGACGATCGCTTCTTCCACATTGATGAAGGATATGACTATCACGTATGTAAAAGTTAATGAAATAACCCTTTACGCTCCTTCCGTTAAAATAAAATGACTAATTAAAAAATTATATGTGAAAAGCAAAAGCTATATCACGATAAATATAATGTAAATAAGACGATATGGTAAAACACAGAAATTAAATAATGTACACTAAAAACAATACACAAAAACAGAATAAAAGTTTGCGTAGGTCGTTAAAATAAAAAATAAAAACAATGAACAGATAAGCATAACAGCCATAAAGAAAAATACAGCTTTAAGCGGTCTTTAAAGTATTCTTACAACGTTAATTATCTACAGAATTCTTAGGGCGTTGAATTCTTTTTATATAAATGAAGAATAGAAGAGGTGCAAAATTACAAAATGCTTTCTTGTTCTTTTCAGTAAAATACCTTCAAGAACAGGTGAAGTTCAAGTAATACGCTGCTGAGATTAAGGGTCGGTGCCCATTCCGGCAAACTTCTCGTTGCTTTCCACAAACATTTCATGATTAGTTCCACAAACTTGGAGTTGGCGTTCTCATTGCCGACAGCTTCGTGCAACAGACGCATCAATGCTCTAATTTCCGCACAAGACATAAGCGTGCATGAATAACACAAACACTAGGGAAGTTCAAGGGTTAGCGCAAACTTACCCTATCACCGCTGTATGGTCAGAATGGTCAACTATCTTGACAACTAAATAATTAAGGGTCTTAGTAACACTATTTCCCTCTTCGCCGCTGTCCATGCGCGGGTCGGACATGATCTGCAGGCATACATGAAGCAAATTGCGAAGGACATCTCTGCTCGGTCGCTGAGCAAGTTTAGGTTGCTTGTAGATCTAAGGAATCAATGCACATAATCTAATTACTCTTCTGAAGTACAGTTTGGGATTTCAACTAAACTTTCAGTCAATCAGCACTTGACGAAATGATTGTTATTTACACTGTTCACTTGTTACTGTGCGACAGTGCAAGAGTTAAAAGTTCAATAAAAGGGACAAAAGAAAAAGAGAAATCACAGAAAAAACTGCAAACAAAAAAGAGGAGAAATAATTGCGAAGCCGTTATAGTGAGCAGACAAACTAAGAAACAGTAGATAAAAACTAACGTATCGGATCGATGGAATTAAGTGAAAAATTAGGATAAAAGACGTATCGGACGCTCAAAGAAAAGAAAGTAAAAGCTTACTGCGATTAGCATTTTCAACACAGCCTTGAACAGACGAAAGATTTCTGTCCAATTTTCCTCTTGCATGGCATATAGGAGCTTGAGCTTGATGGTCGTTGCTGTCAACAACTGATCCATTCTGGAGCCCAAACTCCCACTGTTGTCTTGGCTCAATGCACCCTCAAGATGCGTCAGCGCTGACAACGAAACCGTCGCTTCAGGGTTTGCTACTTGTGAGATCCACAAGTCGATATTGGTGGCATCGAAGTTTCGGGTCAGGCTGGTAAAATTACTATTGGTAGTAGTTTGCAAGGTATGCCAAGGTGGGTTCGCAGGGTTCAGCCTATTGACGAAAAATTTAAATAAATACAACTCAATAAAAACAGAAGTAAAATAAGCACTTAATATTCACTAAGACAAAAACGTAAAGTCACGATTCAAAAACGTAAACAACCAAAATGGGAAAATAAAAAATTAAAGAAAAACACATAAAAATTACAAAGTACATAAAAATTATAAGAAAGACAACACTTACAAGACAAGTCCCAGCTAACGCTTTTAGACCTAGAATATTTTCGTTACCTGGGTATGCTGACGGGTTGTAAGATATCATCCAGGTCTACTTGGACCAAATCTACTTTGATATCGCTGCACTTGTCCTGCTGCCAAGTGTTCTGCACAGCTTGTTCCAACTCGAGTGCAAAAATGCCCGAAATTGGTCTCACATTCCTAACGAGAGAACAGAAAAACAGGAGTCAACTCTTTCCCAGCCGTTACTAAGTTCCTTACTTGGCAGGTGAAGTTTCTGAATCTGATTTCGGAGCAGCCTCAACGGCAGCTCTCACATTCGCAGTACGCGCCACAGTGGGTTTTACTTCCGGTGAGGCTTGTTTGGGCACTGCGCTGGGTGGCGGTCGGTTTTTAGCAGATCTGCGAATACGTTCCTCAAGAAGCGACATATCTTTGTCTGACAACTATGACATAAAACACTTCATGAAGTTTTCTTCAAAGAAATTTGCTTTTTAGAACTTACGTTTCCTATCATCTTGTAAATCTTGGCGTCTTCTTGAAAGTAAGCCTGCACAAGACAGTTTAAGGCTGCATTACGCACCGAGTTGTCTCGGTCGGCGATCTGCTTAGCAATCTCCTTCAACGCCACTGCCGGCGACGGCTGGCACACTAAGATGCCGTGGCTCTCAATCAAGCTGCCCAATTCTTCGAGACATTCTACCGAACACATATTCATTATATAACTCGTATCAAAGAGTAACAATAACACGCATAGCAAGAATACAAAATAGATGAAATAGCAATAAAAATGGACGATAAAAATTATTAATAAATTTCGTTTATTTTTGACGAATTTCTCCTATACCTGTTCTCTGACGAGCATTTTTGGACTTGATACCATCCATAACGTAGTTAAAAAGCTTGCCAGCAGGATAAACCAAGCAAATTAGCTTAAGGATTGCATGAACGCTATTTCTGACAGCATCTTTCGGGTCTCCAACCTAAAATGCAGCGCTCATTGCAAAGCTTGTCGCAGTGATATCAAAGAAAGTGAAACCTACTTTGAGAAGCAGGTAGGGAAGAAAAGAGGATGCTTCAGCATCCACTAGGCTGTAACCTTGGGAGGACAGCAAATTAAAAACGGAGTTCAGATATTCCAAGCCTTTAAGTAGCACCGAGGGATTTGTGTCAAAGAAACGCAGGGTAAGCCATTTGAGGACCAGATCTAAGTTTGCCTTGTGGGCTTCCAGATTAGAATTTACATCCTTCAACAAGAGAAAACGGGATAATTGATAAAAATGCACAAATTAAAAACAGAATAAGAGCTTTTTGTTGAGTGACACAATTACCTCGCTTAAAACTTCCAGAGCCTTCAAATGAAACTTGAAATCTGCATGGAACATATTGGCCATCAAGGTTTTGTTGAAGTTCGCCGTTGTCATTTGTTCTTTCAATTGTTCGATAAATTCATCACGGGGTGTGGCGAAATTCCACTTCAGAGTCTATTACCATACAAGTTAGCTGCATAACAAGTAAAATACAACGTTTCCTTACTTTCAGCTTGAGTTCATCGTTAATTCGCTGATTCTTAAGGTTGTTCACTTGCAGCCAGGGTGAGGTGTCCGTATCGTCATCCTTCTTACGACCTGTTGCAGGTCTCGAAGCTGCTGGACCGGTCAACTAATGTAACACGGGGAAAATGAAACTTTGTTATCTCGTAATTAAGTATTAAAAAACAATATCACGCAAAACAAAAAAATTCTCCAATCCAGTCAAAGAATTTTAATTCATTGGTAACCCTAAACTAACTAAAATACGCTCTTTGAACTGTCAAAAGGCCAGGAACGAAGACCTGGCAGAAAAGACCGGAAATCAAAGGACACACGTACACTTACTTTTGATTTCGAGGTCACTTTAGGTAATTTTGGTTTCACTGCGCTGTCGTCTTCTTCTTTCGGGACAGACACAGTAGCCGAAGGTGCTGGGCGAGTCAATGTCGCTGTATTAGGCTTCACAACCTTGGCAGCCGGCGCAGGGGGCGGGGCCTTGGCTGGTAAATTGGGTCTGACCTTATCCAAGTGAGCTTGAACAACATTTTTCGACGCAGGCTAAACAACAAACCAAAATTGTAATTACTGTATCAACACTAATATAGAAATATACGTAAGTAACCCAATCGATATAACGTACCTTGAGTTTGCCTACCCCTTTCGCCATAGTTTCATATCCCAAATGAATCATGAAAGATAATGTGGCATCTTGGGCCGCTTTTCTCACTTCTGCACTGCGGTCCTCAATGGCAGCAAACAAATACGGTATACAAGCCGCCAAGTCTTCCTTGTTGAGGCCCTTGGTAGGAGCTGACTCCAGTCGAAGTAAAGTTCAAAGTGAAAAAGTAAAATAAATTCGATAAAAAGTACAATTTTGCTTATTTATGACTACCGTTAGGGAGTTGTTCAGCTAACCAAGCCAACAAGTCAGCTTTCAAGTACGGATTGCCTGACTTCAACGCATCGGCAATGATTTCTCCTTCGAAGAATTCCTTAATCCCGCCCCACTCTTGAATCCAAGTGTTTAGACACGAGACTGCTGTGCTACGGACCGCAGCCTATGGTAAAGAAAAAATAAAACAGACGAAAATGTATTTTTTCTCTTATCAAGTTAATTCAGTCCAAACCCCGGCTTCACGAATTTTTCGACACCAGGAGGTTCACGAACGTTACTAATGTCAAAAATTCGCACAGCAAAGCGCGGTTTCGTGACGTAATATACCTTATTATCCGACAATGCTTGCAAAACACCGGGTAACATGGTGCGTAGGTGGGTTTTTCCTGGTGTACCAGTGGCGGTGGCCAAAGTCTGACCTATAGTCATTGCCTGTGCGGCTAAATTTTTGTTCGAATCTGTGAAACGGGGCGTTAAAGCCGCGGGCAGATCTCCCAACTGTGGTTTAATGAATTTTGCTTCTGAAATGATGGCCGCGACCCGCTGCAGTGCTTCATTACGCACCTATATAACAAAAAGAAAGACATTAGTAATGCAAATCGAGTCCAACCGAGCCACTAAATTTTCGCGGCACAAAGAAACACCGGACAACAAAGCTTGCTGGAACACCAAACCAACATTTACGGTGAAAGTCCATCACCCCAAGCTTTTTCATGCCGTGTTTTTGTTTTCTAACCTTCCAATTCTTGTCGCCAAGCTCCGTGATTAAGGCATCGGTGATACTAACGCTGATGTCAGTCCTGGGGATGAGATCTTGCACACTGACTACAGGTTCAGCCGGTTCGTCGTCTTCGTCTTCGTCACCCGCTGCAGCTTTACCCGTTTTACTAGGCCGTACACCCCGTATGGGAGCAGGTGGCGTTTGCCCTACGTACTATGTGTGGAATAACATGCACACCAGCCGAACCAGCAGCATCAGCAACAAAAAGGGCGACAAAGGAATGCATCGGAGGAGGAAAACCAAAAAAAAAAGGTTTAAAAATGTCAACAAAGAAAGAAATTATCTATCAATAACATAAGCAAACTCAAGATAATTATAAGTATATAAATAAAATAATAATTAGCTAAAGAACTCAGAATCCATTAAATAACGCAAATGGTCCGTGCCATACGAACTTCTGCAATTGAAGGGGCCAATGCATTCTTTGCGCTCTGCTATCCCAGGCTCTATCTTTTTCAGTTTACCTTCTCAAATTCGGCGTCGATCTGCTGTAGCAATGCTGGCTTCTCTCCTTCGAGCAATGTCCTTAACGGCGATCCCATGAAAAGATACAAAGTGCCCAATAAGGCAATCGACGCTGTGCGCACTGCCGGCTGCGTAGCTGCTAAACTTTTACGAGCTTGGTCCAAAACGGGCTTCGGCTGAACCCTATACACAATAAAATCAAACCAAAACTGTTGTACGCCGAAGTAGAATACTTAATGAAAAATATAAATAAAAGTATTTCTAACAAATTATTTTAAAAAAAATCTAAGTGCAAACATGTAAGAAATGGCAACGAACATTGGCTTACCCTGATTTAAAAATAATAAACAGTATTAAAAAAAATAGCGAACATACGACACCAAGAACAGGTGAAATTCTACAATGTCTTCAAAAAATTGGGTAAGAGAATATACAAACAAAATAAGAAATAGAAAATGCATGGCATGTAAACAAATAGGCAAGCAAAACAATATAACAAGAATTGCAAGCATATTCTCTTACACTAGGCCGAATTCTTTGATAGCATTTGCCATCCAACTCAGCGCTTCGGCTTGCACTTTCGGATTCTTGTGTGCCACCGCCAAGGCCAGTACTTCCTGACCGACGTAATCCAAGCCTACAGTTTCAGCCATGGCTGTCAGTGCCTCACTAGCGCCTGTGCCATTCTTTGCGTCGCCCAACTTGTCCACAATATCAGTTAAACAGACTTCCGCTGAGCGCCTAAGACGGAAATCAACATAAATTTAATAATTAATTTTCAAGTACTGAATTATATTTAGGAATAATACTTAGCGAAAAATATAGAAATCCACAGAGTTACAAGAAGATGAAATGGACCATGTAAAGCGACTTAAGAGAAAGTGAAAAAGTAAAACTCTATGTAAAAAATTTACGCATTTACAACAGGTGAATCTTACTAAAAAAAAATTCCCCCTTGAAACTAAAGCTGTCACCAACGGACCTTGCTGTTTGATGGTACCATTTTACCAATAACAAACACAGATATGAAAAAAACAGAAAAAAGTAAAATTATTGAGGAATAAAAAACTGGAAAAAAATTTAATACAATAAAGTACCACAGCTGTAAGTGAAATTTGAAACAGAATTTAGACAAAAAATGAAGTACAACTCAAAATTCATAATCTTTTTTTCATTTATATGGCTTTCAGTGATATTAAAAATAAAAATTATTAAATAAATGAACTCAAAGCGTACTTGGAAAAATCGGCTTTTTCGGCCAAAACTTTTACAGCTTCAAGTTTTAACTTCAACACTTGGAAATTGGTGTCTTTTAATCCGGGTTTCTTGCAAAGCGTGCGCATCAAGGCTTGGCAAGGAATCTCAGACTTTTCTGAGGTTCGCAGTGTCTGGAGCATTTGCTCCATAGCAGCAACACGATTTTTCCAATTCGAATCCCCCAAGCCATTCACAGCTTCCGCTCCTAGTAAGGTTGTTGATTTTTCGTCCGCTTCCTCTTGGCTTATTTCTCGTTCCAACTTTTCTTCGGCCACCGGACCAGAAGTTTTCGTAGCAGCTTTCTTAGCAGACGGTTTGGAGCCGCCAGCTGCGGGTTTGGTAGTACTGGGAGCTGCTGTTTTCTTCGGTGGAATCGAAGTTTTTCGCACTGGGGCAGCCGCAGCAGCTGCAACGGTCTCTGATTCCTTTGGCGCAGCCGCTGCTTTCGGCTTTGGCGCACCTTTCCCAGTGATGACCGCCTTTTCGCAGCACTCTTTGATCTATACCCACCAAAAAAGTAACAAGAAACAATTAAAACAAACAAACTAATATTTAATTCTTAGATTGATTAATCAAATATATAGACGACATTATAAAAAACGAAAATACTGAAGAAAATAGTGACAATACTGAAGAAAACCAAACGCATAATTAAAAAGAAATAAAAGAACAACCCACAAGATAAAAGCTAAAACAGAATACAATATAAATAAAGTTAAGAGTAAGAATAAATAAGCATAATAAAATTTAAATAACAAGCAACGTAATTCACACACCTTAGCTAGCTTCATTGGTTCTAAGTCCGGTAGGAAGGGCATGAGCACTTTTTCACCGACGACTTTGAGTGCTGTGCCCAACGCTTCAGCTGACGCATCTCGGACAGTTGGATCTACGCAACAAATGTGAATGAACATGAAAGGATAATTGAAAATGACAGATTACCTGACTCGTTTAGGGTTTTAAGTAAAGCTGCGCAATAAGGTTTCAGAAGTTTTTTTGTTAAAACGGTGGCATTCGATCGGGAAAAGCAGCGAGCGAGGAAGAAAGCTGTTTCGCTCTTCACGGCGGGATTCTTGTTATCCAAAGCTCCTACAATATCTTCCTGAATGGCTTCTAAGTTCGTGCTAGGGAAAATGGCATCTACGGCGTCTCTTAACGCGGCGACAACGTTCGCTTTCTTCTCTTTGAATTTTTCCAGCAAGCCCGAAATGCAAGAAACGGCGTATGGGGAAAAACGTTTCTTCAAACCGTTGGCCAATCCGGCTAAATTCTTGCCTGCACACGCAACAACTACCACATTGGAATCTTTGGTGATAATCTAAAATGTAATTAGCATAATTAGCCTTCTTCAATGTCGTCTTCATCAAAGTAATGTTGACGGTTAGGTACCTTCTTTAAGGCGCGGACAAGATCACCATAGTCGCCATTTTCGAGTTTTGGATTGGCGACGAGCGCTTCTAAGGCATCCATGGCTTCTTTCCTTTCTTGCCATTTTTTCGCTTCGCATTTGTCGTAAAAGTCTTTAGGAAGCTTAGACAATATGTCAACTGGTTCGAGCAAATCGTATGGATCAACGGCAGGGCCAGCATCGACTTCTTCTTCCTCTTCTTCTGCTTCGGGACCTGCTGCAGCTTTCGCGGCGAACTTGGCTTTTAGATCTTGCTGAGAGCGTAAAAATCGCGTTTGTACGCCTTTTTCGTTGCCCAATTTTTCAAACTCGGCCTCCAGCTCAGAAACCTGAATGAATTGAGGCGCTTCATTAAAAAAGCGATTTGGACACGTATTTTGGTAAGTAATTTTAACGAATGCAAGATAAATACCCGTGGTGGGTTAACTGAGAGAAAAACTTTACCTGAATAGGTTTAAGAGCCGTTAACTGAGGTTTGAGGCCTTGACCGATCCATCGGTACAGTTCCACCAACAATTTTTTGCCTTCTTCACGGACAGTTTTGTCTCGATCTTCCAGAATGACTGGTATATGCTTTAAAATGGGCTTCAGATTTAAAACTTTTGGGCCAAACTCATGTAAAGCCATAGTAAGGGTGGCAATACAAGTAGAAACAACTTTTGGGTTCTTCCCGGTTGTAATGCCCTTCATTAACTCTTCTTGTACTGCTTCGTATTTCTCTATTTCTACGTACATCAGTGCGATATGCATTGCTAATTCTTTTGTACGGGCTTTGGGAGCTCCGAAGCATTTGGCGACCAAACCGGCCATCACTTCACCAACAGTCCTGGGGAAAAGAATCGATTTTTAGACAAACTTTGGCCACATGCCATGAAAACTGAGCAAAAGTCAAATTAACTCAGGGAATATAGACCAAAGCCAAGCTAGCTGACTTGACGTAGGGTACGTTTAAACGTCTGCCTAATGTTTTAGTTACAGGCGATGGATTTGGCAGGAGTAAACAAAAGCAATAAGGAACTCACAAACAAATGAATTAATTAAAAGAAACACGAATTCACATAATCACAATAGTTATAGTAATAATCAAATGGACTAAACAAGGACAAACTAATTTCAACACAAACCAACTGAATGAACCTTTTCGCCGTGGAAACATTCACGGGAAAAGAACATTCCTCAACTGACTCTACAGTGGTATTCTAGGATTCAGAGCAAAGCCATGCAAAATAATTGCTGAAGACTAATAACTTATTGTAATCTTCTCGATTCCCACATTCCAAAGGACCGAAACTGAACTAAACTTGAAATTCTTGTTTATATTAGTGTCTAACTTGTCTCTATGCACCAAATATTTTCTAGTTTGACATGGAGATTATTAGTTTGCCGTTCTATTTTCTGCTCTACAGTGACTTAATTCAAGGAACTAACATTTGCGTTCGATTAGAACTGGCATTCTGCATCACATAATCCAAGTATCTTAGAATTTAGATAACTACGTACTTTCCAGCAACTCCACAATTCTCGATAAACACCAAAACAGCTTCTAAGCCTTTTTCCTGCGCGACTGCGTTGCTGTCGATAACAATTTTTCGCACGATGCCCAAATATTTGTTCCATTCTGGGGATTTTTCGTCATCAATAGTGCCAAAGTGTTTCACAGCTTGCTCATATCCATGGACTCGGGCTTTCCAAAGCTTTTTTATACATATATAAAAAAAATCAATTACATGTTAAACACAGTTTCTTTCCTTACTTTGTGAACGCACTGGTCTTCAACAGGCAACTTGAGATACTCCGTGTCTTCTTCCATGCTTGAGGATTTAACTACAGTTAATACAAAAAGCAGTAATATTTGTCCTTGAGTGCTTTTCAGAAAGACATTATATCACAATACAAGTGTTAAATGTGTGACAAACTAATTAAAAAGAGTCAGGCTAATAGGCTGAGCAAGAGAATTCAGCAAAAAGGCAACAGACAGCTGATATTCTGAACTCATGTTTCACTTAAGCAAAAATTAGTTCATTCGTAAATTTTAAAATAATCCAGAACGCATAAATACAATTCGCATACCACGAGCTTACCAGGAGACGGGGATAAGACTGGTTACTTTAAAAAAAATACGACACATCTACTGCAAGAACACTTTCAGTTTCCACGTAAGGTAATTTTTTAAGTTCCTAACGGCTCTCGCACGAGTGTCAACAAAAGAAAGGTTAAAAACGTTGCCAAGTAGTTCAATAGTATGAGGAACTGGACCCCTTGTGGCTGTGGGCTGAGTACAATGTCGTAACACAGCCAAAGTAAAAAAAGTCTCCCTAGATGGATTAAAATGAGTACAGTCGAATGCTTTTACTAATAATAACGAGGATATATAAGATAAGAAACATAGGCTATACTCTTTCGCTATGCAATACTTTCAACGCAGCTCCTATGCGCGCGAAATTTGAACGCAAGTAGTAAGCATGTTCTCCTTCAGGCCCCGGTATACAAACCCTTTTATGGGCGAAGAAACATGGGAATTTGCTTCAAATCATACCGTTAAAACGATTTAATAAATAAAATAACTGTTTCGACAGGAGTGTATTGATTACAAATATCTAGGACCAAGGTTCGAGTTTTACTTCAAAAACATTAAAATAAAATTTGAAAACTGTGGACGAAATTTAGTTTTCTAATCGAGCAAACTTGGTTCCAGAGTTGAGTTTTCTGAGTTTCGAGGTGAAAACCAAAATAAAATCGGACTAGTAGTTTCTTAGATATCACCTGAAAAGTTTTAAGATCATATATGTTTTTAAACGAATTAAATGAAATTAAAAAAAAAATAACTTACAGCACTGTACAGCTTTTGTACGGACTAAAAAGCTGAAAATATAACTTAAAAATCAATTTTCAACCTTACAAAAGGGATGATATACACTTCGCATCAAATTTCGGTCAAAATTTAGAAACAAGCGGACGGCAACTATTACTAGAGGGATGTGTAAAAATATAATTCTGGATACTCTGGTTGTCTTTATCTATCTGTTTTATCCTAGTTTGTTGAAATATTTATCAAGAAGCCGATTTCACCGTTTATTTCTTGTGCCTATTCTAAGTGATTTTAGTAGCCCTGTCCGTTGATCAATAATTTCAACTTTCTTATTATGACAAAAAGTATAAAGATTATGATTTGACATTCATTAGTGACAGTCAGTACGCGCGACATCAAAACTGCATTTTACAATAAACGTGTGAATTTCGTGTTATGTTTCAATAATAAGTTTCCCTGAGCGAATAAAGGGACAAGTGGGGACAAAAAATGTTCGATCAACGGGGGCAAAACTGAAATTTATAACTAGCCATTTCTTATATGTTGTAACTTTTACTCCAAAAGTTGCAAATGTACGTCCCCTTCCTTTCCACACCCCCAATTCCCGCCACCGGGAGGGCCGATGCAATTTTCGTTCTCCATGTTTCTTTTTTTCCCACTTCCGTGTTCAGGCTGAGTGTGAAGTATATCCGTGAAAAAGTCTTAGCTTAAAGAGAAAATATTGTGTTCTATAAGTGTTTAAAGTTAAGCGATATTCACGAAATTAGTATTCATGTACCTTATGGCGCAACCTTTATTGTTTTACTGCGAGATTCTTCTTTATGTAGGGGAGAGTCGGGTGCTTTGACACACTTTTCACTCAAACTTTTTTCCTTACAAAAGTTATAAGCAAATATCAATTATTCCAACGTTATTCTGTACTGAGCTCTATCCGGTACTTGTGCTAATTTTTCCCCACTCCTCGAGAAAATCGTTTAATTGTAAAAAAAAGTTTTCCCAGAAGTCGTCTGTGTGTCATAATACCCGAACTTGGAGGATACTATGACACACCTTGGGTGAGCTATGACACAGAAGTAAACCTTGTTACTTTCAGACGTTTATTGATGTATTATAACACAGAACAATATAATTATATAAAGATAAAAAACTGCCCGCTAAATGGGGGACACTGGGTTATATTTTGATACTGGATTATGTTTTTAAAGTTAAAGCTCCGTATTTTTATGCGTCACTCGAAGAAGATGCGCCGTTGAACAAGGTTTTCTTTGCATGAGAAGACTTATTTAATTTCAGCCGAGGAGCTGCAGCCATTTTTTTTACAATTTTTCTGTTCTAATTCAGCTAGCAGTTGTTTTCTTTCTGGAGTTTCCGTTGTAACTTTGCTCTTGGCTCGCTTCCTCTTCTCAGGCCCCACTGATTGTCGTGGTGCTGCCTTTGCTAACGGCCTTACCTCCTCAGGTGAAACAACTAAGGCTGGGAGTGTCGGAGACCCTGACATTTCTGGCTGATTTGCAGTTATTCTGGGTAGCTGATTTTCAGATACAATACTCTCAGGGCCAAAATTGTACGTTGTTAAGACTCTTTCCAAGTTGTCGAAGAAGAGATTGACATTTTCTCTATTGAAACTCGTGGCTCGCGTAAGACTACAAGGCTCTAGTTTCCGAAGACTGAGCTCGGGATTCCTGGTCATAAATCCGAAATACCAGTCTTTGCCAGCTTTTTCGCTGATTTCTCACGGTTTCGGAACGTTTTTCTTGCTCGCTTTAGCGAACTTATAAGCGAATTGCACAAACTGTCCATTCATCAGGCCATGGTGGACTTCTGATTTTTTTAGTAAATTCTTAGCCAGTAGATTTTCTTCCTTAAGCGTAAATAGACATTTACCCATTTCGTTCTTCTTTACTTCCGCACACGGAATATCTTTCGATATTTCCTCGCTCACATAGCGAGATAGCGTCTTAAAAGGTATGCCACACGCTTTTCCGGCACCTCTAATTGTCTCACACTTTTCGACTACTAGAGCCACAGCAGTTTTAAGCTGCTTGTCAGTATACTGCCTTCATGTTGTTTCGAATCGCTCATTGTTCTAAAATAACACAACGCAAATGTCAGCAACAAATAATCAAATTGGGTCGTAAGATCCAGTAATGGATTGTTTTCAACAGTTGGCTCTTCCTCAGGCCCTGTTTTTTTTTAACCAAACTGACGCTACGTATAATTGAGAAATTAAAAATACGTTTTTCTAGTTATATCATACATAATATTGGTTTCCCATTAATTTCTAGCTGTATAATCTTGCGGTCGGGTGTTATGACACGTGTCAAACAAGCCGACTAGACGTGTGTCATAATAGCCGACACCGCCATTTTGAAGTAAACAGCAGTTTTCTCCAAGACGCCGCTGAATTGTACAAAAATTTTAAAGGATTCAGGTACCTAAGACTAACACATATCACCTACCAAGTACTGGTAATTTTACGTAGCATACACATGGTTTGACAGAGTTCAGTTTAGCACCCAAAACAGCTGCAGCGGATGTGAAAAAACAACTTTTAATTTTTACCTCGCGTCCACGCAACCTTTCTGCTTTAAACACTACGTTAAAACATTGGTACTATAGATGTCTTTAAACAGTTTAAATCTTTTACGGAAATTCCCAATAGATGATTTTATAATAGCGTTGTGTCATAGCACACCCGTGTCAAAGCACCCGACTCTCCCCTACTTTAAGCGACCCCGGAATTAAATTATACCGAGTGGTCGAAAAGGTGGACACGGGAAAGTTTTCGCAACAAAGCTTGTATTCTTTTCAAAATTTAATGTAATGGGAAAAAACACTTAGATATCATATTACGTCGTAAGTTCAAATTTCGCTAGAAGAGGAAAGCATGTTTTCGCCCACCATCCCTAATCTAAACCTTCGGAAATGTTAATTAGGAAGAGAGCAAGGCTAGTAGAGCACTTACTCCCATATTCTTGGTATCTCTTAAAGCTACTTCTATTCTTTTTTAACTTAAAAAAAAAAACTGAAAAATCAAACCAAAAAATGCGATTTTTATACGTTACTTTACGCAAGGAACATTGCAATGTAAACTATAAACTAGAATAGGCTTCAAGTAAATCCGTTCCTTCTAAAAGAGAAGCTCTTTTAGCCGCGTGGAATGCAACGCACAACAACGAAACTCCATCATCTGCTAACACTGACTTGCTGTAACCAATAGAAAAATAACGGATTTTGTTTCTCAAGAAAGCAAGGTATGCGACAAGTGCGATGTTATTGCATAGCAAGCGAGACAAGAAGGGGAAAAAGTAAAGTCATTCTTGAATCCAAAGCGAATGTTTCTTATCTATTCAAATTTTCCCATTTGGAAGACTTATACAATTCGTAGAATCATAAAATATGTATGCTTACGCACACAGTAAAATGAGCGTGGAAAGAGCTTGCAATTGATTACTCCCCATTTCTTCTTATTCACGTGCTTTCCCTTTACGACACTGAAGTTTACATGATGCATCCCTTCAGCTCTTTGTAGGATTGCCTTTTGCTCATCACTGGTGGACTGTGTGCTCAATAAGACTCTCCAAAATGTTTCCATGAAGTGAAAAGGCCAGAGTAACAAGAAAAATATAATCCGAATACCTCTTCTTTTTACTGAGAGAATGCATGTGAGTTTTACTAAGAGTTTAGAGTAGTCATGCTCAAAAAGAGATAGGGAGTTTTGTAGTCTGAGTTGTGAGTGTACGCAGTATTCCCTTTAAGCCTAGGTAATTTAACTTCTATGCTGTTCCATATCGACACTTTTCTTGTCAACAGTTCAGGACGTACCATTAGTAAACATCCTGAAAGGATTGGGAACCCTCAACTCTCTCTATGTTTGTGACAGCGGTGGCAGAAAATATTGTCTTACGGTGTCAGAAACTAAGGATCTTTCAGAATGTATCCTACAGTCTGGTCGCTTCTAGCGTTAACGTAACGACACAGGGGTGCCGTTTACTTAATGCTTACAGTACGCCGCCGATAAAGGAAGCTAAACCGAGCTGAGGAAATTCGGCCGTTTTCTCCCCCTACGCATTATCATCCGCTACATAGTACCACAAATACTTTTCAAGCATGGCTGCTGCAGGAAGCTAAAAATCTCGCAAGTAAGAATAAATTTCTGTCGTTCAAAATGTCAGTTTCATAATCTGCTCATAGGACTTGTGGCTATGAAAAATGTGGACATTGAGATAAAGACCCTTGAAGCGAACCGTACAATAATGCTGACAAAATCTGACACGGGCGATTTGTCAAGAATCTTCGGAAAAAGAAAAAGTACGTGCATTTCACAATAGTTGCATAGTTGTGGTGAAAGACTGCGTATGAATGTACCTTCGCAAAGTAAGTACGGTTACTTAAAACGTAATCACGACTAAAAAAATGTAAGAGAATGCCAAGCTCAAACTCGAGCGAAGCACTACGAAACGTTTACCACAAATAACTTGAGAACCCCTCCGTAAAGGAAACGTAATTAATAAGGTGGAATCAGACAAATGACACAATGTACTGGGTCTTGTATTAATTTACATCCGAAACCTCGCTAAGAGTTGAGAATAATTTTTTACAGTGCGTGGTTGTAAAGAAAGAGTAGATATTTATGCCGTATACACTAAAAACAGATGTTTCTAATGATACATGGAGAATCTTTCTGTTTGTTTCTTTCATGCCTACTCATCCTAAATATACCGTACAAAAGCGAAGACATAAGACAGCAATGAAGCATTCGTACGATCAATCAGAGCCATTGGGACCGTGAATGTTTAGGTACGGTTTGCTGAACTTGCAGCTGCATAGAACAGACAGAAGAATCTAGCTAATAAGCATGGGGCTCGGCGAGGAGAGACACTCTACGCAGTAATAATTCTACAGCAGCAATAATTCTACAGAGCAATAATTCTCGGTGATGGCAAACAAGTGCGCGACTTATAGGGGCCTTAGACTTAAGTTAATACTTGAGCTAAACCTCTTACAGAAGGCTATTTGAAAAGAGCACAGAATACGATGTAATAAACGTCGGTTGTATAGTTCTGTAATCCTTGATCAATTGGGCTTACGGTCTAAGTCTGTGATAATTTGACTATGATTTGAGAGAGGTAAAGGATCTCAATGAACAAGGTTCATGCCTCTTTATGCATTAATCTGATGGTGCATTCGAGGATATCCTTAAGCAAATAACTGAACAGATCTCTTAGTAAACAAGGGTTTACGCAACTCGCTGCTACTGCCGTTCATGTTTTACGCCAAATGGGATCAATCCTAACAGTGCACTGGAGAGTAAAGCTCGTTTCGCTGCACACTCGCATTTTCCTTCGTTTACAGCTTCTGAGTTTCCGAACAAACAAACCGTAAAAAAACTGTTTATGGAAATTAAAGCAGCTTACACAATTTGCTTATGTACTTAAAAATGAGAACTGTTTCATTAAGAGCTTTCCTCTGCGTGAAACTTACGTTTTCAATACAATATCAATGCAGCACACTGCTCTTCAAACGCAGAGGCCTCTATTTTCTGTGAAAATTTCAACAAATCAGCACGCAAGTCACGCCTTAGCGTTGGGACTAAATTACTAGGTAAATGCTGTCCACACGCAAGGATGTAGTAAAAAAACGTAATTTATTCGACTTTTATAGTTGGTTTCATTCTTTTCCTTAAGCAAGAACTGATAGGGATGGTAGTGAGAAGAATTCACAGATATGCTAAAGTAGACACGGAACCCGAAATGAGAGCCTCCTTATTTTGTCTGAGATACGTTTTACCCACGTTTCAGCCTTTCTCACCCCCTTTTGTGCCTGGGGGATACAATGGCCAACACTGGCAGAAAAGCTTGCAGCTCTTGCCTATTTCCTTGGTTAGCTACTATCTCCTTAGAGCACAAAGGAGAAAGAAAAGGATCCTCTGGTCGATTATTGGATCTAACCTCTTCAAGCCAGCAATGAACCAAGTTATAAAGCTTTCTCGCTCGAATGACAGCCGGGCTCGCGTGCAATCGTATTATTTCCAAAAATAGAAAGAAAAAGGGAACAAAAATGGTTACTTAAAAACACAGCGGATATGTGCCAGGATATAGAGCACCGAAGCAAATTTCCGAAAGGACCCGTAGGGACATACAAAAAAAAAGCGAGCTATTTGAACCAAACCTGAGTTGCGACGTTAGTCGGCGAGCAAACGAACGGTCCAGAATGGCAGAGATTCTCACGTGCTCTTGTCAATCCCCGCAGTACTTAAAGGCCTTTTGGCTCCACGAGATGCATAACAACTTCCCGAATGTTACACCCTTGATAGCAAAAGAATTTGGAACTGCCCACTAGAGCAAGAATGCTCCTTGACGCCTTCTGCACTTGTAAGTCACTGAAACAACCCAGCATGTTAACCTTAATCTCTATAGCAGGTGGCTTGACTCCAACTCGGATAACGTGCCGAATAATTAAACTTTACAAAGTTGCACAAGGCAATCGCACACGTAAATTGCTAGCACGGATTGCGTATCGTTTTTCGTTACTAACTGCCAAATAGGCCTATTTCTAGCCCGTCGAGGGACAAACTAATAATACTACATACCATGTTGAAACAAATGCCCCCGAGTAACACAAATGCCAATGGCCAAATGACTTGATTACTTTATGATTTCCATAAGGCCACCCAGCATGCTTTTAAAAACTGTTTAAAAAGATCAGCATTTCCAGAAACCTTTTTAAGGACTATCACTTACAGAATTATATATACTTAGGTAATATTCTTGGATCAGACGACTTGTTTTTGCTTTCTTCCGTAATCCATTAAACACTCATTTGTCATTACTTAGCAAAGAAACAAAATGAAATTGCACACACTGCCAGAGACTGATGAACCACAACGGGCTATTCTTATATCACAAGTGGAAAAAACGGCGAAAAACGAACAACTTCCATAAGTCGTTAGCACATAAGAGGTAGTCGAAGAAGCCGCAGTTTTAAGGTAATTTTTAAGGAAGGGAAGTTAATTGTGAAAGTTCAAGAAATAAAAAAAAAGATTGATTACAATTTTACAAACAAACATCCTCGACAATGTTTTTGTCTACAAAGCAGAATGCACAAGAGAACACTGTTTATGATAATATTGCCACACTTAACCAATCAAGACATATAAGTAAAACCATACTTTAGGAATAAGAGTCCTGTTTGGTGCAAGTCAATCGTCTGAATAAAGAACACGTGTAACTGAAATGTGAGAAGTCACTTGTTGGGGGATTTTCATTTCTCTCATGCCTGAATCCTCTGGTATGATCATCTGATTAGTAAACACCCTACACATGAACTGCTCGATTTTCCTGTGATAGTCGATACTAGTAGAACCATATAATTATCGCATCGGTTAGAGAAACAGTTGTTACATAATTGCGCACAGCAAATCACATTCTTTCCTATTTAATCGTCGATTCATTTTCCGCTGTTTGCTAGGATGGATGATGATTACCTTTAAACGTTTCCAAATCACTCTCATTCTCACGTTATCACGGTTATATCTGAATGCTATGTAGTACAACTATGATTACCCGAAATAAATCTTAATAATTCTAATAACAATTTTGAATTCTAATGCTCTACGAAGGAAACTGGTTAATCCAGATAAATTATTTGCATGCTGACCAGTAATTGTACACAGTACTTATTCTGCATTTGGTTAGTAAAATACCATATGTTTCGTTTTGTGTATATATTTTGGTGTTCCTTTTGCACTGTTTGCCTTTGATAATTTGAACAAAAATGCCAACGTAAAATGGCACAAATTCACTAAATGGGGCACTAACATTCCTTAATTTGTCAATTATTTATTCGCAAATTTCTTAGAACCAATAGGATACTCGCCAAAGGATTACAGTGAGATTGCAGCTTGCGTAAGAAAACTATTTATCGCTTGAGAAAGTAACAAAAATGGAAACACATAAATACGGTCTGTCCATGCTTTTCATGTCAGATTAGCTCAGGCGTTCATTATCCTCTTCAAGGTAGAAAATTGGATGACAGGCAAGGGCCCTCCAGCTGATTAAGAGAAACTTACTCTAACTAGCTGGAAGAACTTGGCAGATCTTGCGAAGACAAACGACTGGCAAGAAATTAAAGGTCACATGAACACAACGCAGGTAGCCAAACCGAGCCTGGCGCACTGAAAGTTTTAACCACGTATTCCGATTCTGAACCGAAAACGTATCGGTTTTTTAATAGTACAGACAAAGCTCGTTATTCGCTGGTCTCGTATTCGCAGACTCAATATTCGCGGACGAATTTTTTTTAAACCGACTCTCTCATCGAACAAAATATACCGCTATTCGCCTGCCTTGCTAGTCAAAAATGATCAAAATCATAGCCTGTTTGGCAGAAAGTAATACTAGTGTTGCTATTACGTAGTGTTATACATACTTTCATGGCCAATTTTTTTTTTTTTTTTTTTTTTTTTTTTTTTTTTGCATACGATAAGCGTTGAAGGGGAAAAAAAAACTAAGGCAAAACTGGAAGCGACAAAGGTGTTTTGACAAAACTTAAAAAGAAAAGATTTAGTCACAGTGATTATTAGAAAGACTGCTTCGAGCAATTAATGTCGGAAAACTAAGTTTACGTGTGAAATATATTTTTTAATTTGATAATATTATGCAATGCTTGTTACGCCTTTGATTTTCCGGGGGAAAAAAGACGAGGAAGCAGTCACTGAAATCAGTTCAGTTTTAAATACGGTAAAGAAAAGAAAAAACGACCTAATACTGTAAACAGACACATCATCTCAATAATAGTTAAGTTTCTTGTTGTGCAAAGCAGCTTTAGACGATAACTTTCTGTAATTTGTATCTTTCTTTTTCGGAATTTTGAAGCGCATTCAATCTTTCAGGGTCATTTTCCACTCTTCATTCGCGGCTTTTCTCCGAAACGAATACCCCGCGAATAAGGAGGCTTGACTGTATTGTACACGTTTGACAAGAAAAACTAAACAGTGTATGCTACAGATAAGTAGACACGTTTGTGTTAGAACTAATAGCAAAATTTTATTGCTGCAAACATCCTAGTCTCCTCAAACACCAAACGGGATACGTTAAGCTTATTTACGAGACTGGTGAAAATGACAGTGAGTTATGAATGAAAAGCCCTATTTTGCTGAAGTCAAAAAGACCCTTTGGTGCGTCTAGTATAGTTGCCATCTTTGAACATCTCACGTCTGATTATGGCACGTATGTGTCATTATACCTGAATGACTTCGGTAATTAATAGACGAACCATGCTGCTCAGCACAATACTCGGATGTTATAGTGAAACTTTAAGTCCTTGGTTTTAAGCACTATAACTTGCTCTCCAGTAAGTGAATATCGTAAAATCCACGAACTGTTTTACGTTCTGTCTTTGATGTTGCACTTATTCCGCTGCGTAGACTAATAAAGACTTCGGAATTACAGTCGTAAGATTTTCCCGGAATCCGATAGGTACACGTCACATTAATTCTGTCAATTTCTACACCTGTAACAACCTGTCATGCGGCAAGCACAACAGATTAAAAAGTTCAATAGGCGACACGAGTTGAGCAAGTCCGAGGAAGTTACCATCCATTAAAAGTCACGGTAGCTATAAATGGATCAGATAGCGAACAAAATATTAACGCCAGGCACCATATCCTGGCATCACAGTTGGCCATAAAATAAACTTATATACTCTGGCCAAAGCGGGAGGTCAAAAGTTCTCGACACAGCGAACTCGTTGAGGCAGCTCGAACAACTAGAAGTAAGGACGTAGTTGGGATCCTTTTCAACGACTATTCCCTTGGCCCAAGCCTGGCGACGCCGGCGCTTAATATAGAATATACTCACGTAAAAAGAAAATAGATCAAGGCGTAAAGGGACAAGTTTCTCCAACACAAAAAAGGCTTATTAATATTCCGGCTTCTTGACGTTCCTAATGTGGGCAACCGTAAAAAATAATCGTATTTCTTCGTTCTATTTTCTACAGCGCCAAGGATATGGCTTTATTTTACACCAAAGTTCCCATGAAATTGCAGACAAATACATATAGACAAACATATCTTTCTGTCTATGGAAAGTAAGCGGCTCAATGCCGTTCCTGTATTGCTTAAAAGTTTCAATTTTGCGAACTTCTTCGAGCTTTTTGCAAAAATGCCTCGTTAGAGTAACACTACATCGTATACTTGTGAGAATTATCTTACGTCACTAAAAAAGTTCATTTTTCCGAAAAGTGTCGTGTATAGCAATGTACTTTATAGTCTTAGGAACGTCCAGACTGTGGAGCTAATAAACGAAAAACCGTATCAAGCGACGCACCACCCACCAAGAATTCGAAAATCAACATCAATTAATGTAAACCGTACGAAAAAAGTTACGTCTGACATGTAAATCAGACCACGTCATGGTAGAAATATGTAGTAATATTTTATCGCTGTACGTAAATTCGAAGTAGGGTGTACGTTTTAAAATACTCAGTATCCAAACAAGCGATACCTGATACGAACTGGGCGAAGTGCAATACTTCTTTCATCCAAGTCGTAAATCAAACAAGCGACTCGTTAGCTTGCAAGACAATTGAATCTCATTAATGTGTTTCGGGGACTAAAGATGTTGGCAGAAAGTCGGTTTTGATAAGGTTTCGTTGAAAGAAGAAAATAAGGGACCTTTGTCAAGGTAACCTTTATAATACACAAGGTCACTTCGAGTTTCGTCGCAGTACTATCAACTGGTTTCTCTGAAGACGGCTAAATTTAACGAAAATGACATATGTTGTGAAGTAAGCCTAAATCAGTGAACGATCCCGAGTCACAGGAATACCGTGGTGCACACCAGCGATAAGACCCTGATTATCCTAAGTTACTTAAACATTCATTTATTCGAATCGACCAACATCCTGGGGAAAAAGAGCCTTTCCGAGTCGTGGCCAAATCAAGATTAAATGTCAAAATCCTAAAAAACTGGACTTTAATAGTCCTCGGACCTCCTATATTGATATTCTATGCTCAACGCAAATAATTTCTTCACTACCTATACCTGCATACATACTAGGTTATTGACAGAATTTTAACTAAATAAATATGTGTATTATCATTCCTGGTAAAGTGATTTACAAAGTATTCATGAAATACAAAGTATTCATGAAGTTTCGTACATTCAAATTTTCCACTTTTGGTCGGGTATTCATATTGTGTGTGCTTTTTGGATATTAGAACAATATATACCCGTGATCTGAATAACCGGAGTGTAGTGAACCCTCCACATTTGCGGATTCAGTTCCGCACACATCGCAACTGGCGTTACACGCGGAAATAAATTGCCCTATATGGGCGTGGGTGGAAATTACCAAGTTAATTAGAGACATGCTGTAGCCTTCGTGAAATTCTATATTCACAAGTGCTAGTAAGAAGTCGAACAAGGGTCGCCAAGTGATGAATGACATCTTTACAGTCGCCCCTAGAGACACCTAAGTAAAACTTTAATAACTTCGCAGCGGGCACGGAACCAAAATAAACAAGCATGGTAAACGTTGGCAGACGTCATTCAGTGAAATTAAGTCAAACGTCAGAAATTCCTTCAGTCGTTTAACAATGTCTTCAAGTGGTGTTGGGTTAGAACTGCTTTTCCGCAGCGTAAGTCACCAGTTGAAAGCAAAAAATGACATACTGATCGTCTTCGTACACTGGAAGTTAATAAGCGATTCCTTTAGATGCCTAGGACTCGGCGAGCAGGTAGAAACATTAGATTCTTTACAAAAGAGTTATCAGCTGTGTCGTTATTTAGTCCAACAAAGATGTTGCAGCAGCTTCGAGTAGCGAATTGCTTCCAGAAGGATGGAACGCTGACGAAAATGGCATTTACCAACTTGCGTACGTAAAAGGCAAAGACTTACACAAGCTGAAAGCAATTCAAGTGGATGGTCAGCTCTTGATAAATTTGCTGGTAGTAAACCTGTCAAAATCTTGCTTGAAAGAAGCTGTTTATGTCCCTTGTAGCGCACCAGAGACGGAAAGCTGTGTGACTTGTCCGCAGTAACCGACAAGTACGTTGGGGATGACTTGGCATCGTATCCGAATGTATTTTTGGATAAGGACGCATTGAATCATTTGGTAGACGAACATATTCTCACACCTTTGAAAAAAGAAGAGCATGCAGAAGGCAAATCAGACCAAAGGAAATCACAGGAACAGGCCCACAACCCGCTACTGGAAGAGAGAGATCCGCTACGTGTCGGTCCACCACGCTATCCCCGCAGCGGTGACAGGGGATATGCATGGTAACTTTGAACCATAGCTTAGTCAGCTAGAACTCAACAGTAAAATTCGCTTTCCTTCTCGTGTAGGCCCGATACTGGAAATCCTCTTTCTGTGGGTGGACGCGACTTGGACCCTTTCGGAATGCGGGGTGAAGGAGGAATGCTGATGGATCCCCGTCATCAAATGTTCCCTGGCAGGCCGGGCATACCTCCGCCTGTGCCAGGCAACCTTCCTCCGTAAATATCTGTTTATTTGTTAAACGTTTATGACTAGTCTTCTTATGAGCAGTGGGGCTGTTCCTCCGGGAGCTAGGTTTGATCCATTCGGACCTCCAAATCCTGACAGGTATCCCCCTGCACCTCAGTTTCCAAGACCTTCTGGCAGAGGATTTTCTGAGCCCGATCCGGATCATCTACCACCTCCCGGTTACAATGACGATATTTTCATGTAAGTGAGTGTTCTAAACGTTCTGAGATGTTGTATGTTACTCTTTTTATTACACAAAATTTTTCCTTGACATAAACGCGAAAGCTACACTCAATTCTGCGTGTCGCCTTTGTCAATACAGCATATAAGTGAACAAAACGATTGATATAGCATAAATGTACATTAAGGCAATAAGAAGAAAAAGAAACTATTCTTTAGCATCGCCAATACCATCTGCCTGAATAGCAAACATGGCTTCTGCCTCAGGTAAGCATGGAGAGTCATAGATTTTGCAGATGCGTGTTTCCCCGCGTCCTTTCCTCAAGTACAGTCTTTAAAAAGAGAGAAAAAAATGTAAGAACGTCGTTATGACCGACAATTTGAGGAGTGCCCGTGAACATTTTACCTGGTAGTAGAGGCGTGAGCGATAATATTGCCTCCAATGGGCTTTTTAGGATCAGCCGAGAACATCGCAGCTCCGTCAACTTGGGCCACCACTTGGTTCGTAATTACCACAGCCACTCCAAACTTGGGATATAGCACCGTGAAAAGGTGTAAACTACTTGACGAACACTGAAATGCTTACTTCGTCAGCCAGTCTTAGCAACATCCTAAGAAATTTCGCCAAATGCATCTGCCTAGCTGATAACTCTCCTCGTCCCGAGTAGTCTGTACGGTAAAGAGCAGTCGCTGAGTCCACAACCAAAAGCGCATAACGATTTTCGGCCATCATAGCGGAGGCTTGTATAAGAAGCTGGGTTTGGTGATCAGTATTGTAGGCCCGAGCACAAGCAACGTTATCAAGAACGTCAGGTCCTGACAGCTTATAACGCTCGGCTGTGGCAAGAAGACGTTCTGGGCGAAATGTGCCTTCAGTGTCAATGTAGAGGCACTTCCCTTCTGCACCGCTCTGATCGATGGGTAGCTAGAGGTATGCGAGATGATATTACAGCTCTCATAAAAAGGATTGAAAATATGCCACAGAAACGGCTTTACTTGACATGTCACAGCCAAAGTATGGCAAAGCTGAGTTTTTCCTGTGCGAAACTCGCCAAAAATTTCAGTAATCGAGCCTGTCTCTATGCCTCCACCTAACAACTTATCCAACTCTTTTGAACCAGTGGTAATCTGTATAACCTCTGCTCGTTTCTGGTGAAATTCCGATGCAGTGGTGAAACCCATAGGAACAAGTTTAGCTGCTTCCGCCTAACAGCAAGCCATGATAAGTTTGTACGGCACCTAGGTAGCACTGTCTTTTCTTACAAGCATTTTCTCTGCTTTGGCTTCACTCAAGCCTTTGATAGCCATAATCGCCTTCTTCGGGGCAAAGGCAACCGACTCCACTGTGTGGTAACCTGCTTCGGCCAGCTTTTTGATGTCTCCGGCAGTAATACCATTACCC
The DNA here is from genome assembly GCA_022885665.1 of Triops longicaudatus. Lineage (NCBI taxonomy): Eukaryota > Metazoa > Arthropoda > Branchiopoda > Notostraca > Triopsidae > Triops > Triops longicaudatus. Next base: position 27,771 of record JAGQDJ010000117.1, read on the forward strand.
TTATCCGCAAGTAGGAAATGAATACGTGAAGAATTGTAGCATAGCACTTACCTCCAGCTTGCTAACAAGCTGAGGTCCCCCAAGCTCCATATCTTCATGTTCGTCTTCGGCATGGTTAGCTGCTGCGACATTCGGAACAGGAGCTGTCTCGGCAGAACGCTGCGCACTTCTCGACATTCTTAACAATAAAAAATACAATAGTATTAGTTATTGACAGAAATACAAATATTATATTACTTTAGTTTCGATATTACTTGGTAAACTAGCTTGTTAAGAACGAAATTGTTACGAAACACTACAGAAAAGCACACGTTTTCAACACCAAAACAAGAGAGCATGCTTTAAGCAAAAGAGCGCCAAAGAAGGCGCGGCGTAATTTTTGTATTAGTTCCTCGAAATGCCACCGCGTTTTTGTGATCTTGGGCGCCAATTTCTATGTTCCGTCGAACGCAACTGACGCTAGCATTCCAAAAAGCTCGACAACCTATTTTATCGTCTTTCATGATACAATCCTGCAGAAACTGTTTATTGAACATAAATAATGCTTTGCTTCGTGTGATTGTACAGGCGTTTTATAAACCTCTTAAAATACGCGTGGGTATTGATTTCAATTTGAAATCAGGTACTCTTTGGAAATACTGATTCTTCGTTCTTGTAGCCATTGGCGAGTTGTTGTCTTTGCTGCTTTCAAAACTTTTACGATCAACAAGATTAGTAGCTGGGCAAGTCTTTTAGGACATGCCTCACATGCCACTTTAGCTCGGAAGGCCTCTGTAAGTTCTGTAGCTTTTGGGGGTGGGAAGAGTGAGTTAAGGGAATTTTGCTTGCGGCAAAATGGTTGCCACGGTTGGCCAAGAGCAGAAGTGGCTCATAATGGGTTGCATATGAAGAATCTTAGCAGTGTTAATACATGAGCTGGCACAGGACAGTAAATTTGTCTCATGTTTTGAAAGTGTTTTCGTCAATGTCATTTCTGTGCAGTATTTTTTTAAATTGTTTCATACTTGACTGTTTTTTCTTGCTCTCTCTTATGTGACACTTCAGCATAATATTGTTCAGTGGCTTACTCGATTGTGAAGTGTTTTGTTGTGCTGAGAGTTTTGTTATACTGTTTTCTAGATTTTTATTTTTCTGCCAAATTGGAATATTAACCCTATCAGTTGATCGTGCTCAAATGAGCAAACAAATTCTGAATTGGAGTTCGATTTTCTGAAGTATTAATATGTCAGGTAGTCTTTTACCACTGCCCTTAATTCTTGACTTTTACTGTAATGGTTATCATTTTACCTTAATGCCAAGGAAGCTTCAGTAAGCAAAGTTTATGGAGAAATACATTCAAAATGTCTTCAAGTGTTGCACCCATCCGTTACTTCATTCATTTGCACTGCATGTCACCTTTCTATATGCCAAGATAATTGTCAGTTCGACCGTTCTTGTCAGCACACCACTACATTTTTCTTACATGATTTTATGTTGATTTTCGTTCGACTCTCCTTTCTTTCTACTCCCCTCCATTTTCTTCCGTTTTCCTTCTTTCTTTCTCCTATTTATCTCTTCGCTTTTTGTCCTCGTCAGTTCTCTTGCAAAGCTCTTTCAATCTTAATTTTTGATTTTTCTATTTTTTAAGCTTCAATTTTTCCTACCTCACTACAGCCATTTGTTGACCTGACGTGTACTGTACGGTGACGACTCCCGCAGCTTCGACATTGCCCAGCTTACTCGACAGTTCAACTTGACTCGTTAAATGACTTGCGAAATTAAGCGTTTAATGTTAAGCTCAAATTGATTTTCCGATATTTGGAAACTTTTCGTACAGTAAAATGGTAAAATACGTCCTAAGAACCTGGAACACTTAAATTTATGTAAGGCGAAAGTTTTCTGAGCGTTTTACGCGGCTGCCAGCAATTACGGTAGTCACTGTAACTTCTTTTTGCTGCTCTATTCCAACTTCTGCAGCTGGAACTCCATAAAGCTGCCTGCCTTTTACGCTTACTTTGGGTAAAGTTTATGTATTATATGTATGCGCCGTATGCGTACAATAAATGAAAGAGATGTTAAAGTTAGAACGTGCCAAAGGATTTTGAAAATGTAGTCAAAAACAGGGCAATCCACTTTCATGGATTCACCACTGAGTGAAAGCTGCTCAACTTCATTTGATGACGACTGAGTAACTTCGTGAAGAACCTGCTTGGAATCGCTTCGAGGGATGACTGCCAGTACAAGGTTATTTTGTACCATCAATCTGAAACAAGGTGAAGAAAAAGTGGGCAAGTGACATACGCAAGCTGGGAGCGTGTGTGCTTTCACATTTAACGCTTAAGGTTTCCGTAGCGTTCTTCACGACGTGTGTCAAGTAGTTCATACTGCACAATGTGTTCACTGCTTGTTAAAGAATTACTCGTAATAATCCATGATCATTAAGCGTTTTATTTTTCATCCGCCGAATAATGACTAGGGAATATTTCCGAATCATTTTCTGAGATTCTCCGGTACCGTAAACATTTTTCATTTCTTTTTTTAAAAAATAGCTTTGTACAACTTTTGTTCGTCACGTTAACAATATTACAGAGCCCGCAAAGCCGTGTCCTAATACCAATTGTTTCATGTACCCAGAGACATAATTCGTTTCCTAGCTTTCACCGTCGCAGTTCCGTCTTTCACCTCCTTAAATCTCGTTCTGCTTGGGGTGTTGGGAGTAGATTCTTCATTCTTCTTCAGACGTAGAACGAAATTCAAATCGCAACTAGTATTCACAGCATAGTAAACATTTGCATTTGGCGGCAGTACCATTTCTACAGAAAATCAAAACATGCACTTTTATGCCATCCTCATTCGATTTCGTTTCAATTGCTTACCTCCTCTCGGTAATATCTGGGAAAGTGTGTAGTCTTCCGGCCTACCTTCGATTGAGTGCTTCATCATTGCGTTCCGTATCACTTGAGGCGTTCTTTCATTGTTGCTTACAATGATACTCTTATAGAGATTCACACCTAGATGACGAAAACTTTAGCTTGAATACTAATTTTTCTTGCCGTTATTTACCCTCCGTCTCTTTAGTGTTGGTATCCAAAGAGACACGAATCACGTAAAAATCTGCGTTTTTCGATGGGCTTGTATTGGAGTTATTTGGCGGAGTTACACCACGAGGCAAACTATTAGCTCGACTGCCCTTCGTAGGAGTACCATTTCCAAGAGATGTCGTAGTGTTCGTAGCACCACTACTAACCGAAACGTCTAAGGAAGGTAATGAAGAACTGCTACCCGACGATGACAAATGGCATCCATACAACTATATGCACAATAAGATACGAATTAAATCCACGCCCCGCTTTCTCGTTAACCCTACCTTATAATCCAAAGAGGCAGTATCGTTAGACACACCGCCGTCGACCTCGGACAAAAACTGACTACTGCAACTGCTCGACGTGCTGGCAATTGAGTCATTTTTGCGGTGTCCAAACCTGCGAGCAGGGTTAATACTTTGCCTTGTGTTTAGACAGCAAGTCTTACCTTCGCTTAGCTTTGTCCGTCCTTTTACCAGTCGAGCCTTGACTTTGTGCAGGCTCAATCTGACAAGAGATCTGAAATGCTTCGCGGTCTTCTAAGACTAATACAGAATCAAACCACTTCTGGAATCGAGCATCTGGAGAAATATGATACGCATTAGCCGCGCCTTGCAGAAGTTTGATCTGTTATAGTAAAAAAAAGTATATATATATTAATTTCTTTATAAAATGCAGTTCTTTTTTACCTGGGCAAGAATTTCAAATTCTTTCCGACGCTTGTCAAAATTAATCATTCCATCGCTGACAGTGTCCGGGATGGCAGTATCGATCATGGTTAAGTCAGTAAGGAACGTTCCCAGGTACGGTATCGTACCATGAATTATGTTTTGACTATATTGCTTGTGAAGAAATTTCTGCAAATGTCTGTCATGGTCTCCAGTGTTTTCAGCGAATTTTGCAGTTCCTTCCCTTATAAGTAGCTCGCGCTGAGCGGATTGGTTGTTCTCCTCGCTGAAGATACGAGCCAATTCTTCGTATGTCTCTAACTAAAACCGTTGCATAAAGAACATAGAATTTATGCCTATCAAGCTTTCTAACTTTACCTTGTCTTTCGGAATGGCAGACCATACGTGCTTTAACCGATAAATGGGGTTCGATTGCAGACCTGAGATAATTGCTTTAAGTGACGAGAAGTTTTTGAGCGCGCGTAATTCCTATCAACCATAAAGAAAGGAAAATTTCTTATAGTTTCTTGAAGACCTGTAAAGGATTTACATACCTGGGCAATATCAATCCATTTGAGTATCACTTTAGCTCGGAAATTTTTGTCACCTTGGCTCAGCAGTACAGTACTGATCACCCGGAACGAAACAGCATTGAACTGATCAACAGTAGCAGCCACGGAAGCACAACTAGTTTCGCTACCCTGTCCACGGGTTTTGTCTCTTCTTGACCAGACCGAGCCCAAACACTGATAAGGTACCAGTCTTTTGAAAAGCTCCTACACCAAGATTAACATCTCTTTTTAAACACGGTAATTTTTCCAAAATTGTATACTTACAGCATCTAATCTCGTTAACTGTTCTGCTATTAACTTGTCTTCGAATTCGAAAAATAATAAAATGAAGTGGGGTTCTTGATGAATAGGACCACTGGTAAGGCTGCTCAGCACTGAGTGGTAAGTAAGATCTTCGGTACTCAAGAGATGTGAGTAACTACCCGATTTGTCTAAATATCAGGCTCCGTATTATTCAGACAATCAACGTTCAATTATTCGTTCTTACGAAGCTCAAAACCTGCCCGGCTTAGGCGTTCCAGCCGATGGCGGACTTTTAGGGCTAGTTCTGAATTTGGTGCGTGCTGCTTACAGAATTCGTCCATTTGCTGCAAAAGCGGATAATTAGGCGGTTGTTTGAAGTCTTCCCCATAGGTATCCAGCCAGACGTGCATTGTCATGCACATCGTCCTAGATTTTCAAATCAAGTCACAACACGAAATGGAAAGCTTTTGTCATTGCTTTGGGAATCGTGATTTACTTTCGATGTAGTTCGCGCGTGTGCTCAGGCACATCCAATTTATTGTCACTCAGGTCCAGGTACCTGTTGAGTAAGAAACGAAAGGGAAATTAAGCCCTAACCCTGACAGGAGGAACCTTCAGTTTTACCTCTGGGTAATTAGCCGCAAGACCCTGGAAGCTGTAGTGAACGTCCGATAGGTTGCTAGAAATATGTTAATATACGTCGACTCTAATTCCCCCGAATCAGAAGCCAAAGATTCGACGAGTTTTTCTAGCGTGCCGGCCTTGAGCATACGCACGCGAACCGTTTCCCACTCCAGATGCGATATACCGTCTTCCGTGTCCTTTGTCGTAAAACACATGGTAATTGACAGAACCTTACAAAAACAGTTAAAAAACACAAACTTACGCCTACGGACTTGCTCGGGATGTGGTAGCGAACCTTTTTCAAATAAACCGTATAAATAGCTCCTTCGGTACGCTCTTCGCCCCATAATCTCCACGACGGTAACTGGAACAACATGTTTGCATTACGATGATTATTTCACTATCTCAATATATTTTAACATGATTCTAATGATAAAAACATAAGTCTAATAACTGCATGAATCACAGTGATTACGAAATGTAGCTTGACATCAGATGTACAGTACAACAGTTTTCACGGTTTGGTCACCACGCAGAATGACAAGGAAAAAGGGGAAAACCGCAGAGCGGGAACTTAGAAAACACCGCTCTTTGCTCTTTCTTTGTAGAAGACAAAGGACTTCCGCTTACGCAGATATTACCGTATAATCAGTTACGCTTCTGTTAGCATACGGATGTACACGAAACCTACTATTGCGCTATTCTTGTTCTTGATGAATGGAATAAAACCAAATACAGATCTTACTAATTAAAAAGCAGAAATCTCTTGCCGTACTGACAAATAAAAAACATCTCCTACGACATAAGACCGATTAACAAGTTAGCACGCTAGTTTTCCTGTAAAATTTTCTTTACAATCTCCATAGTTTTATATTTACACATAATTTGTGATGCTGAAATCCGGTGAATTACCATGTAAATGAATTTTGGTCGAAAATATCAACCAGAATGTTATTGACAGTCGTAACAGATCAAATCGGTCCAACATCTTTAATCACTTACACCATTTTCTAAACTAAAACTTTGAAGCCAAACATGCGTCCCCAACATTGAATCCTGAAATGTTAAAAAAAAGCCAAGCGCTTTCTCACTTAACATTTGCATGCATCTGTCAGTCATATTTTAGTTCACGTCATTCGCCTCCCACAGAATAAATTTTGTTTAAAACTACAATTTGCAACCATAGAATAATTGGTCCCCGATACCATTGATGTACCAAAAGTAACTACACTATACTCGGCCTATATATCTGTGACAACTTTTCAGCGGTTCGGTTGTCAAAACTGATAAGCTTTCTAACAAAGTCAGTGGTGACTGTTCAAATGGCTAACCGCGCAATAAGGGTGACTCAGCAAGCCTTCTGCAGAATTCTGTAGCACGAAGCATAGTTATAGGTCTAGTTTCACAGTCTTCAATTACTAACAATACCGTTTGTCTTTCAGCCTGCTAAACGGAAATGGTGGAATACGGAAACCGACGTGATTTATTGTCTCAACGACTTCGATCGTCTTTATCTGGCAAACGTCTTTTAAGTAACCGTAAACTTCTGTTTCATGATTATTTGAAAAGACCTCAAAGAAAGTGCTGTACAATACGCAAAAGACTAACGCGCTACCTCGTTTCTTTACGAAAAAACACGTTTCAACTCATCGACAGCTTGGGGGCACGAACTTATTGTGACGACCTAATACAAAACTTTCACCAACGGAGATGTTTACAAGGTCACGCTCGGAGGATGGGTTTTGGGGCTCGGCACAACACGCCGATTCCCTAATGATCCACGCGGAATAATCTGCCGAACTGCAGGGCTGAAATTTACCTTGTAGAGTCAAATATGAATCTGACAGACCAAAGGAATTTTTGTGTTTAATATTATTAGTATTTTTTTTTTTAGTTATTCAGTTACGGCATATCCATAAATTTATAATGTTTTAAGGATCTGACAAAGTATTCAACATACCTTGGATCCCGAAAAGCTAACCTACTTCGAAAGCCCATTGGAGCTTCTCCTAACCTAATTTTCCTCGCTTGGACGATGTCTCTTTCAAAAGCAAAGTACTTTCTCCAACAATGAAGCACGGCGATGGTGGGATTGGGTTCACCAGAATATGTTCCGTGACGGTTGGGGTCTGCATGTGTAGAGAAATTCGAGAGAGAAAGCGTGGCTATTTGTGATTGGCACACATACGATAAATCGGCAATCTTCAAGGCTGTAAGTTTTGCTGGCTGAATGCAAATGCAGTCGGCGTGAATGGCATAACCATACAAACCAATTCCGCAGTCTGTAATTACATAATCTGTCTCAAATGATAAAGAAGAATCCCACGCGTCCCTTACAACATCCGTTCGTGCGTGACATTTAGCCTGACACACATCCTGACTGGCTGTGAGCCAATTCAATTCGTTCAACCGAGAATGAACTCTTTCTAAAGGTCACAAGCAGATGAAGACCAAACGCACCTTGTCAGGATACTTGTTTACTACCGTCATGAAGTAATTGTGTGCCCGAGGTATTTCGAAAAACGAAAGTGTAATTTATGCAAGTTTTCATGGTGATTTCATGCAACAAAGGAAAGTGAATACTTTATTCGCTTCACCTGACTGTCTCCATCAACGCTCATAGTATCCGTTCTAAACAGATATAACTGCATGAATTTCGTGAAAATTTCATCGATGGTACAAAACGTATCCACGTAATATCCCAGAACTTTTCAAGCAAACAATGCTGGCAGTTTCGCTGCTGAATCCGGAACTTTCTGGCTACATAGCACCATTGTGAGGAAGGCCCGAGAAACAGACAAGAGTTCTTTACCAGTCCACAACCACTGCTTGTGTTTTGTTCAGCACAAGACAGAAAAACGAAATGCCGTTATACGGTCACATAAGGCGCTTTACCCCCCACATGGTTATGGATCACAGACGACACTTTCTGAATGCATATTCTGAGCCGAATATTCAATATCAATTTAGGAAATGTTGCTCATAAAATAATCTTGACGAAATTATACACTGTGAGTTTTATCACACCTGTTGCACTCGTATAGTGCACCACACCTGTGAAAGGACAAGGCTAATGTCCAGGACCTGACTGCCGGTGTACGATGGAAACTCGAAAAGTGAAACAAGCAAGAAACGGTTCGGGTTGGGTTCCCGGTCTGGCAGCAGTTTAACAAAACCCAAATGCCTTCCGCCCCAAACCTCAAGGCTATTGGTAAAGCGCTTCGCCCTGCGCTACCTTCGTAGCTAGCCTTTTTTTTTTCGGCACAGTGCGATTCATGGTCAAATATTTCATAAGCTTTATCTTCAATTGTCTTTTATTTCTCAAACTTCTCCTGTATTAAATCACCGTCACTTTACATTCACTAAAGCATTAGCCCCCTTTGCCAAAACGTTCATACTAGAACTTCCGTACGTAGAAATTACGTCGATTGAATGCTGTTTTTCCACTCCTTAAGAATTGATTCTGCTTTCTCCAAGTTTGTATCCTCCTACGTTCGGAAATAAGAAGAGCAATGAGCGAAAAAACCTTAGAAAATGTTAAAATATTTTACTTTGATAAAACAAAAGCGGATATAGTCCTCCCCGAGCGGTTTATTAGGTTCAGAATAGAAAGCAGAAGGTGGAATGCCTTGAAGTTTCTTCTTTTTGCTCATCCATTTCACGAAACGATAGTCACGTTGCGGATCGGTTTCTTCATTCAGGTCCGCAAGGTGGGCTATATGAGACCGTGCATTGATTGTCAATATAATCCACTGCCAAATCACTAGTAGCAGAGTGCTACTGATAGAACGTCATACCTAACGACGACCAGTCCGCAAGCATAAAGTAACCACCTTCCGGTATTACTGGTTTCATTCCAGCATCGTTCAGGAATTTAGCCATGTAATCACGTTTTGATTCCAACAGAGCCGGAAGGCCGGTAAAATAGCTTGCGTCTGTACCATAACGTTCCAATTCGATTTCAAAACCGCGTGCTGCAGCTTCCTAAGGAAACATGTGCAAAAATTCGTTTTACTTGTACCTCCTGCATAAGAAATCACAAACTTGAGTCGGCGTTGGGCAAGTGTACAAAGCATTTTGATGTGCCGTCATTAAAGGTTTGATTAAGTTTGCTGGTCCGTAAGCCCAGCCAAGCTTCCACCCGGTAACACTGAACGTTTTGCCGGCGGAACCGATAGTTACAGTCCTTTCCCACATTCCCGGCAAAGTCGCTAATGCGAAACATTTAACTTTCATTTTTCGGAACACTTCGAAAGAGGCTTACCCATTCGTACATGTTGATACGGCTTATAGACTAGCCATTCGTAGACTTCGTCGGAGATGCAAAGAACATCCCATTTTTTACACAGATCTGCAATAACCTGCAACTCCGATGCTTTAAATACTTTCCCCAAAGGATTATGGGGTGTATTGACAATGATAGCTTTGGTCTTGCTACTGAATAAACCGGCCAATTCTTCTTCGTCCAGAACCCAATCACCGGAAGACATAACTCCGTCTTTATGTTTCTAAATTTCGGCAAAATCGAATTAATACTGTCATTTACAAAAACAGTAAATCACTATTACTGGCTTCAAAGGAATAAACACGGGTTTTCCTCCAGCTAGTCTAACCATGGGTTCGTAGCAATCGAAGAAAGGCTCGATAATGATTACTTCATCGCCTGGGTTCACGAAACCCATTATAGAACAAAATAGCGCTTCGTACGCTCCAGCTGTAACAAGTACTTCAGTGTTCGGGTTCAGATTCCTATTTACCAGCTTCGAATATAAAGTCGCCAAGGCTTGAACCAGACGGGGATGACCCTAGACGAGATTTTCACTTAATACAATGTCCTAAGATAAACAAAATAAGGTACTTTCTTCTAAACAAACTCCCTCGATCCCTTGTTTCCACCTTAACTCTTAGCTTAATCTAACTAAACTTAACTAAACCTAACAAAACATAATTTAATTAATGTTAACCAATTTCATGCACTTAATTCCGGGGCGCCTATGCAAACCACGGAAAAGTAAATAAAAAAGATAGGTCAGTTTGTTAGGTTAATTGAGGCTAGTTTAGTTAAGTCAGGTTAGGTTAGGCCAAGATTAGCTTCAAGAATGTTTACTTGTAAATTTAAATTGCGGATGGAGGTACAGAACAAAAATACCCAAAATAATTACATAGCCTCTCGTATACTGATGCAGCAGAATATTTGCATCTGTAGCTACATCTGCCAAACCCCGGGTAACATGTTCAGGCGCAGCAAAATCCGGGAATCCTTGTCCCAGATTTAAAGGCTTGGTTTCCAGAGCTAGCTGAATGAACTCAACCCTATTAAAGATACGAAGATTAGAAGACACGTACATCGTCTTTTGGAATAGTTCTCTGGACTTACCAGACATTAGACTCCAAACCTTTGTACTTGTCCGACAAAACTAACTTAGACGAACTCATTATGCCTGAAGTAACAATGGTACGAGACAACGAAGCCGTGGAATGCGAAGTGCGGTTATTTAATAGTTTAGCACACGTATCCTTCAGGAAAGGGAGAGATCTTCTCAGCATGACCTAAGAGGAAACGATAATCACTTTCAGGTTACACTAAAAGCGAAAGACATTGACAATTCTTGTGATGAAATACGCGTACTGCACAATTAAACATATGAACGTCACAAGAAATGACAGAAGAAAAACTTCTGAATACTACTGACCATGTAGGATTGACCTTTTACGGACAACGTCCGCAGTTAACTTACATGCCAAATCGCAGTTTCCTCCGTAAATAAGACCACGTGATTAAAGTATACTGGGCGAAGTAAAGAAGGTCGAGTTTATTTTTCGTTCCCAGAAGGCACGGGTGGAAAGTAAAACGCATGCGTATTGCATTCCTTTAAGCTAAGAGGCGTGCCGGATCACTGGCTAAGGTCTCTTTCTTACGTCATCGGATGATTTTTTAGCACCATTTTATGCTTTGTGGCGAGCTGCTTCAAATTTGCGTTTCAGATTGCTTGGAAAGTTGTATCTCTTTTCATTGTCATTTTTTCCAGACAATTTACTGATTATGTCTTATGAAATGAACAGGTGGATACCATTGACTTTTGCGAATGTAAATGTTTGATACTACGAGCATAAAAATAACACCGATTGTTTTTATTTTGCAAATGAAGTTCTTTAACTTTGCGGTATCTGTAAAAGTCATTTACTTACTCATTTTGTCTCCCAAAGAATTATAGTTATAACACTATACAGAGCGCTACCCAAAGCATACCGCTGTGAAGGCTACCAGCTGTAATGTGTGAATTCAGTCTACGATTTTACATTGGCGCCGGTGAATGATATACAGGGTGCATTTATTGTGGATAAAAGTATTGAACGCTCTATTGAATAGGATAGTTGTTTGTGGATGGTATCCATCTGGATAGTCATTTTGTCGTCGACAATTCGTGTTGAGCTCGTCGTGTTGAACGATAAAGTCGCTTACTATTTAACCCTGCTCAAGAGCTGGATTGAATAGGAAGTTCTCCCTAAAACTTTCCCTTGCCATTTGTTTACAAACACAGTTATCGTAGCTTTTTGTACAAAAGTACACGAGAAATATTACTCAACCACATTTTTATATGTGCTGATATGAATTCACTTAATATTTTCTCAAATGATAAAAAAATAGTCATATGGTGTTTACAAATAGTGAGCTGGATATGTGTTTTCGCGTCAAATCTTGGTTCAGCGCGAATCGTTAAACGCAATTCACACTAAACCATTTTTTATTGTGGATGGATAATGCTATCCAGCTGAATAGTAGAATAGTCCAATCTACAATAAAATACACCCATAATCACGTTCTGTCACAATAGAGAAGTTTCTCATCACTATTTGTACTACATTTATACAACATTTGTGAAACTGGGCCTGAAAATGAGAGACTTAAACAGAAAAATTCTGTGCTTTCGACACTGTGAAAAAACTGTAGATATCTTTAGCTTCGAATTTCCGAATAGATGCCCTATCTGCGATGTTTGCCTAGGTTCGGCCGATCTTTACATTCCACCTTTTGTGTAGGCAAATATCTACTCATGACAGTTTTAGCGCAGTTGCAAAAATTTTATATCGCTTTTCCTCTAGATTACCATCTCCTTTCAAGACTCCTAAACAGCATCCATATTCACTAGTGCTGAAACCAACCACAGGAGACTTTAGGTAATTTTTAAGTACTGTTTGTTCTTTAGGTACACGTGTTTTTCGAATTTTCATTTCACCAGCCAGTATAAGTCAGGAGACGATTTACACATTGGACTGACTGGGGAGAGAGGGAGTACGTGGGACTATAACGAATGTGGCGTGCGTCTAGACCACCCGTTTTGGAATGAGCTTTCGGTGGTAATCCCATTCACAGCATACAGTGATCCTGGATGGGAGCAAGACTGGGATGATCTGCTATTAAAATCTTCTCATAAGCGGGAATGGCAGGCGGACAAGTACGTAACGTACTATCCCTTCAAGCTCACCGAAAATTACTAACGTCTTTTCGGTACTTTACTTAGGTACCATCCTACAGACCATAATTGCTACGACTTCGCCCTACATGTCATAAAACACTTCGATCCGTCTGTAAATAAGACGGTTTGGACTGAACACGCGCTTATAGACTGCACTCGTACTGCAGCTCGCTATCTCACAATTTTTCATTACCTGAACGGAAATAACGGCATATTAGTACAGCCTCAAAGCAAATAAATCCAATTTGAATACATGGAACCTAGTTTATTTTATCCGAGACTTAGAACACAATTACTTTTTTATACAGTATACACAGCCTTATGCAATTTAGAATTGCGAAAGTTCTGGCCGTATTCAGGAAGAAGTCGACTTTTCTTTCTTTGCTGCAGCTGAGGCGAGTTTCTGTTTCTTTTTAAGTTTGTTCAACATCTGCTGAAATTTGGTTTCGGAGATGGTAAGAATTGTTAAAGAAGTAGGGGAATAACCCAAAGCTTTCAAATCCGCCAGTCTCTGCTGCAACGTTGCTCTCTTATGGCACAAAACACGGGGCACGAACGCGATGCTCTGAGGTGAAAATCCTTCAGCAAATAAGAAATCTAACATTTCCTTTAGTTTTGACATGGATACAGTCAACGACAATGGATTCCGTCTTGCCATTTGTGCAACCTCTTCTGGGCTGCATTGTAACCGGGCCACCAAATATGATTCCAGATCTGCATGGGCACCTAGTGCTGCTTTGTTTTCCATATAGCGACTAACACTCCTGTTTAAAAAGTAAATTATTTCCAAGCATGTCCATTATGCGATTCTTACCTTGCGAAGATATCATCGGTGCATCGCAGCAGCCAAGGTTTTATAGGTTCTACACCAACACTTTTCAAATATTTCAGCCGTTCGGTTATAATTTCTTTATTATGACGAAATATCCACATATCTTTAGAAATATCCTCTTTGCTTACACCACCGACTGTATGTTTAGATAGATTAGAAACACGCATGAATTAGAATATTGATTGGCATACTTATGAGTTCGTCCAGAAGTGATTCAATACGCTCCAAAGGCATGTAAGTTAAAAAACGTTTTGAATCTAATTGGTCCATAATCTCAGATATTTGGCGCTAGATGGTAAAACGGCGAAAGTTCAAATTATCATAGGTATAAGACAACTTTGCTACCAACCTCTAGGACTTCAGCCATATAATGAACTCGAGTTAAATGCGGTCGATTGTGCATTTCGACTTTCCACAAACTAAGAATTTGGCTAAGCCTAGGTGACTGAAGTTTCAACAAACCGGCATATTCCCACGGGTTAGTCATTGTAGGAAACTCTCGTTTTATTAATAAAACACGTTCCTGCAACTCCTCCGGAGTTAAAGTAATGATCCAAGGATGCAAAATAATCTTCTCCTTCGTGAAGTCCCATTTTTCCAACAAAGGCAAAGTTTTCGGCTGACAAGCTTTGAACAAAGACGGATATTTCGTTGACAGAGCTTTCAAATCTTCTGGCGTAAAGTTAAAGAGCTTAGTTAACTCTTTTTTGATAGTCCCCACTCGTAGAACAGGAGATGTGGCAGTGGCACTAGAGGTTACACTAGTTGCTTCCTCGTTCTGCAGATTGCTAAATGGGTCAACGTTTTGTCTTTCTTCTGCATTATCCAACGCCAGTGTCTCCAAACATCGGCTAATTACTGTTATATTCGTACTTGGTTTATGTGATATACTGAGCAGTTCAAAAGACCGGTCCGAATTCCATTGCTTTTTTCGTACCGTACACGTATAAGCAGCCTGGCTAAATCGGTTGCTGCTGGGGTTTCGCAAAAGAATTCTGGAAAGCAGTAAGGTCCTCAAATGAGTCGACATGATTTCTACCGTTCCTGTTTTTTTCCCCCAATTTCAAACAGAACACAGTTACAAAACACAGATCGAGCCAAAAACCTTGCGGTTCCACGTTGTGGCGGGTCAGTCTGCTAAGCTAAACACAACACTTGAACGTAATCATCACATGAAGCAGCTATTCGCGCCTTTTCTGGTTCACTGGGGCGCGTATGGTCAAATAACATGGGAACTGCCGTACAAGTTTTCTTGAATATTAGGAACATTTTTTCTTTGTAACGAAGTTCTTGACAGTTGCGTTTTTTACGGTAATTAAATCTTAACGATTTTCGGGTACTTTTTAAGTATTCATTGTGAAATCAGTCACACTGAATCAATTTCTTGTTGTTTTTTACAGTGCTGAATACTGAAATTCTGTTAAATCACATTCTGCTCATTACATGAAGCCTTATTTCCTAAAAAAAATAATGTAAGATTCCTTTAGATTATTTGAGTTTTCTAAGAAATTTTTGTCCGAGTTTTGCGACATGATTTGAAGTTCGTGGGACAATAAGTCATATGGTTCATCCGGTTTCTGAGATTTATGCGGGAAAATGCCAAATATGTTTTGCATACTAATATTGGAATAGTATTAAAATAGTATAATAGTATTGGATTTGCAGAATAGTATTGCAATACAGTACTCTACCATTTATACGGTGTATCTTTAACGCAGTAGGAAATTTGATGAAGTTTTGCTAAAAGTTACACGAAACACAGCTATGTAGCTCCAGATTTACATGTTGCTTTCCTTCGACTGGCTCTAAAAAGCGAAATTTCGAAGCTAAAAAGCAGAATAATCAGAGTAGAAGACCGACGTAGCAAGTCATTTCGAATAAGCTGCGCTTAGCTTTTGTGATTTTCAATAATTTTTAAAGGCTTCCAGTAATGATAGCAGTTTCAATATTACTCAGATATAATCGGTGACTCTTCATACATACGTTTAATTAAAATTAGATCTTTTTGCTATTTTTTTAATTTAATAAGCTTCTGACAGAATATAACGCAACCCTGTCTTATACATGTTAAACATGCTTCAATTTATGTGTTTCCGGTTATGTGGTGTTTTCGCGGATCCGATGTGCCGCGTAAATGGGCGATCATTGTACATCAATTTTACATCTGTCAAAAATTCAATAATTACAGACTTAACTTTTCAACTTAACTAATCTTCTTTTCGAAAAATTATGAGCCCTGTATTTAAACTCAGTAGGAATTTTACTGTCGCTATAGTTCCGCAAATTGTGCAGCTTTCGGAAGCTCTCCGTGTTCCTTTTCAAACCATGGTGAATGGCTAATCGGGAAACACTTAAATACGAGATGTAAACATTTTTAACATACCTAAAACGCATTCTCCTATGTTAGGTAACAGATGCTTAGTTAATTAACAATACTAAGTAAACGCGTTAAAACTACTAATTTAAATAAACTGCTGTTTCTTTGCGTGTCGCCTAACGGTCGACTCATATCTCAGTTCGAATCACAGGTCATCTAGCACGTTGAGCTCCCTATAATCTGAAATGGGAATACTCGATATCCGAACACAAGATTTTACATTCGCAAGAACGTGTTTAATTTCGTCACTGACCGCTCGGTTTTTCCGAAACAGTTAACTTCGGCATTTGAGGTTACCCTATCGAGGCCAGGGCGACGAAGAATAAATAAACACGCCTTCGTGATCGCCGTCTGCCATTTAGCTAAGCGTCATCATTGTTTGTCCTACTATAAAGAAATTTATTCAGTACGTGGAAAACTTTTAGTTCACTTTCTCGAAGTTTCCTTAATATAGTAGAGACCAGACTGTCTACCAATTAAAAAAATATTTGTCACTTAGTTCCAATATTTACAGCAAAATGATCGGAAATTTAGCAGGTCGTGTGGCTCTTGTAACAGGTAGTTTTTTTCTATTGCAGACTTTTCCGACAAATTACGTACTTGACTTTTTTCACTTGAATGCGTTAGGTGGTGGAAGTGGGATTGGCAAAGCGGTGTGCCAAGTGTTGGCCAGAGAAGGCGCGAAAGTAGTAGTAGCTGATTTAAATGCTTTAGCTGCCGAGTCCACGGCTGGTGAACTACAGGCGATAGGTAACCTTTGTTTCTGTCTTCCCGTCAGTAAACTAACGAGTCTTTCGTGCAGGTGGGAAAGATGGGCACATTGGAATGCCTGTCGACGTATCAGTTCCTCGCTCAGTGGAATCTTTGCTGTCAGAAATCCAACGAAGTTGCGGTCAAGTGCCTTCGATTGTAGCGAATGCTGCTGGAATAACCCGGGATAAACTTCTGTTCAATATCGACGAAAAAAGTTGGGAACAGGTCATCGATGTTAACCTCAAAGTATGTAATAACTTTAAACCACGTACACGCAGTAACAGTTGCGCAGGGCACTTTTCTAGTAACGCAAGTATTCGCAGGAGCGATGATTAAAAACCAACTGCCTGGTAGTATTGTGAATATCTCCAGCATTGTAGGCAAAATAGGAAATGTGGGACAAGCGAATTATGCAGCTTCCAAATCAGGTGTGTTTGGACTTACGAAGACCTGCGCACAGGAGCTGGCCCGATCAAACATCCGAGTTAATGCTGTCTTGCCTGGCTATATTGAAACGCCTATGACTGCTGTAGTTCCTGAGCATTTGCGCGAAAAAGTGCGTAAAATGATTCCAATGAAGCGAATGGGCAATCCTGAAGGTAACCATTTGGGTGTTTGCAATAGTCAAGCATTCGCAGTTTGAGAATAATATTAATTATATTATGTAAAAGAGGTGGCTGAAGTGGTCTTGTTCTTGGCGTCTGACAAAAGCAGCTACATGACAGGGGCTTGCGTGGAAGTCACTGGTGGTTTGGCGATGTGAAACCGTGTGTTATAATCAGACTACACTCCTTCATGAGGAAACTTTGGTGCTAAGTAAAAGAAAAATGAATTTTCGGCAGGTTCACAATGCAGTTCCGTTGCATGTATAATACGCCTTATGTATTCAGCGTTTACATAGTATAAAGAGCAATAGAAAAAAACTATTCTGCATAAAATGATCATTAAGTGTAATATTTCGCAATCAATTCTACCAATTAATGATCACACAGCTAACAATTAAGGGTAGGAACACGGCAAGTACGGGACATTAGTTAAGAGGCGGGTTAGGTGGAGTACTGGAATGTGGCTTGCGTAATTCCACGTGACCGTGGCAGTTGTCACATTCGTCTTCATCTTCCGAGGACGACGATTCATCAAATTTGTGGGGCTTCTTGTAGATGCAGCAACCTTTAACAAACAATGTTAGTTGTGTCATCCAAGAAACAAAAAAGTGAGAGTTAGCTCACATTTAGACTTCTTTCGTCCCAAATTTTCATTATCGACAGTCTCAGTACTCCATCCCACCTTTTTCTCCGGTTTGGGCTTCGTCAGGTTTAAGCAAACGCTAACCTAATTAGAAAACAGAGACATATTTAGATATTCGTAACGTTGTATTCCATAAGGCAGTTTCATTGTGTATTGAACACTACTGTAGGTAACACTAATTAATAACCCCTTTTTCCAATAACATGTCTATATATGCATCGTCGTACGCAAGTAAACCCTGTAAGATCGAGCGAGTGTGTTGCCCAAGCAAAGGCGGTGGCTCCAAGCTATCGGATGTAGAAGAGGAATACCGCACGGCTGGGCCCACTACTTTCACCGTTCCACAAGTTGGATGGGGAATTTCCCGTACAAGATTATTATGAAGAACTTGCTCGTCACTGAAAACTTGTTCCATTTTATTGATAGGCCCGTACGGGAAAGAAGCACCACGAAAATTATGCAGCCAATGCTCCGTAGGGTGCTCTTGAACTAAGCTTTTCAACGCGGGGATTAACTGATCCCGGTTACGGACTCGTAGCGCATTGGTCCGAAAACGGTCGTCTTTGGCAAAGTTTTCGCAGCCGAGACGGGAACATAGGTCTTCAAATTGCTTGTCACTTCCGGCTCCGATAGTGATATGACCATCCGAGGTATGAAAGGCTTCGTAAGGCACGATACTTTCATGAGCTGTACCCCATCTTTGCGCCTCTTGCTGAGCGTTGAGCCAGTTGGATGCCAAATTCACCAAACAAGCTACTTGGGTGCTGAGCAAATTGACTTCGATAAGTTGCCCAAGTTGCGTCTTACCCCTTTGTAATAAAGCTGCCATTATAGCTCCGTGTGCATATAATCCAGTAGCAAGATCCGTTAAAGCTACTCCTGTTTTGCAAGGTTCCCCACACTCCGGTCCCGTGATATGCAACAAGCCGCCAATAGATGCAGCAATAACGTCGTAACCAGCGCGATTTCTATAGGGTCCCGATGAACCATAGCCCGTGATAGAACAATATATAAGTCCCGGGTTTAAAGTTCTAAGTTTGTCGTATCCCAAATTCATTGCTTCTAGTTTGCCGGGCAAGTAGTTCTCAATAAAGACATCGCATTGTGTGGCCAGACTGTATATAATTTTGCGTCCTTCAGATGATTTCAGATTAACGCAAACGCTCTTTTTATTGCGATTTACGCTCATAAAATAGCAGCTCTCTTTCCCAACGAAAGGCGGGCCCCAAGAACGCGTTTCATCACCTTTCCCAGGTTGCTCTATCTTAATAACTTCTGCTCCCAAATCACTAAGAAGCATCGTGCAATAAGGACCCGCTAAAACTCTCGTCAGATCCAAGATCCGAACCCCTTCGAGGGGTTTTCCGGAAATAGGACCCTGGGAATATCGGGCTTCAGAATCATTGCTTTCTAGACAGTACGGTCTGGCTGGTATGAAAAACTGCGCTGGGGGAAAACGCGTTAACCGTAGCCACTTCGGAACTCTTGTCCAGTTCATTATCGTTTACTAACTTGAACTGAATTCATAGATTAGGTTACAAATCTCAACGCAAAGGGCTGAAAACGGAAAAGGGTATTTTTAAAAATCAAGCCACTGGAGTTTATACCTCCTCTTGTGTCTGTGTTGCCGTCTGGGTCTCGGTGACTGTCGATGTGGACGTGACAGTCTTGGTGGCCATCGTTTACGAAACGTGTGAAATCAGGATCCAAGACGTCTATGCAGGAAAGAAACGAAAACAAATCACTCCTGGCAAGCAGGCATTATTTTCATCACGTGCGTCTAGAAAGCTCGACAGGTGGCGTATGCATGACCACGATCTGCCATCTACAAAATATACCGTAAACTTATGGTGTTGCTTGTATCCTGCTATGATGATTATTTGCGCTTCACCCTAGATTGCCCGAGTTTAGAGAGAATTCTCGTTTCTCTTATTTTTTTTTATCGATTTTTAAGGCTAAAATATAATTGGAATGAACGCGAAATACTTCGCCGGTTTTCTGGTGTATGTAAGCAATTCAAGCCCGTGTAAACAGTCTATGTCATCCAGTGCCGGATTAAGTGATCGGGGGGCCTGGGGCCAAATTTTGGCGGGGGGCCCTTTAAGCCTTTATGGGCGGGGGGCCCCCCTTGGTCTTATAAGCCATGGTTAGGGCGGGGGGCCCCGGGGCATTTGCCCCTTCCCCCCCCCCTTAATCCGGCACTGATGTCATCAGAGGGAAGAGCGAAAGTGAAAATCTGAAGTACGATGCGCTGATCTATATCTATCTTGCGCTTTTGGAGTGAAGTGCCCGTGAAGCTGAATATTGGAGATCATAGTTTGAAGGAGATCATAATTATATTAGGGTCCGTAATAGAGTCCAGTTATTTCTTGCGTAAGGAAGTTTTGCCAAAGTTTCACGTTACGGATAGTAACTTCGTCATTAGGTTGTTGGTATGCACTCACCCAACCGGCTGCTTACTAGCTGCTGGAAAATTCAATACCCTCAAGGACGCTGTTTAGTAACCTAACCTGTAGAATGTTTTAGATTGCTAAGTTCACTCCAAGTAATTAAAAATAAATACTTTTCAAGTCCGCTGTGTAGGCAGAGGAAAAGAATGAGGTTTACAACATCGTGTCTACTCCATTATCGAAATCGTCTACCAACTTTTGAATGTCTTCGACTTTTCGGTCTCGTTGCCGTTTCCACACGTACCCTCATAAATTGACAACAGATTTGAACGTCGCGCCAATTTAGCCATTCTCACCGTAAGGTGGCAATGCTATGTTTTGGTTCACTTGGGAAGAAAAACACCTTGTGTGCGAGTTAAATAATGTAGTCCGTTTCATGGCTAAACCTCTGTTGTTAGCCATGACAGCATCTAAAGTAGAGGTGTTGTGGGGCCTCTCGTCGAAAGGCGCATTTGCGACATAGGGTGAAGAAGTCAGTTTTCTTCCGTGTCGAAGAACTCAAAAGAAAACAGTCCAAAACAACAAACTGCCAAGTAGGTGCCAGTATCCATTCCATTCGGATACTTCAATCCGTTCTCAATTACACGGAGTTCCTGACGATTTTTTCTAATCAAATCTGGCCTGCATCTGCCGGAAAATGCGAGCATAAGAGGTGATCAACTTATAAATTCAGTTAAAAATTGTTTCGAGATTTTGTTTGTTTAGGTGTTTGGTGTGGACTACCCGGGGCACCGCCGGGTATTACATTGCTGGGCTTTTGTATACAGTTAGCGACCGTTTAGTTTTCTTTCCCACCAGGTATTTTTTAATATTGATAGTGAATATTAATAGTATTAATATTCACTGTTAAAATATTAAATAAAATAAAGAAATGTAATATAAAATTATTTATAGGATTTCGCGTATATATACTAGCATCGCTCGCTCTACGCAACTTCGTCCACTCTGTGTTCTACTTACCCACCAAGTGGTATTGGTATAAATTACACTGAGTCATTCCATCCCGACAAGTGTATATCCATCCGTACCTCGACACTGAGGAATGTCAGGTTTATCGCAATTGTGAGCAGCTTTTCAGCAGCCAAATAGCAATGAGTTTGTTGGAGAAACATCCTCAGCTCTCAGGAAACAAGTAAGCTTTTGACTTCTTGAATTTTAAATTGAATATTGTATGTAATTACCTCTTAACATAGGTAGGTTTCATTATCTTCGACTATAAATATTGATAAGTAAATGTTTTTGATTAATTTACTAAATATTGGAGTAGATTAATGGATGAAATCATTAATTGTCATAATAAGTTATTGTTGTTATAATTAGGCTTCTGGGCGCTTTCTTGGCATTGTCGACCGAACTGTGTTGCTTAGTAGAAGGTGATAACGGAATTGTTGGGTTTGCCCTAGCCGCTGCAAATGCGAAACAGTTTCGCCAGCGGAGCCAAATAGCTTGGGTTCCCGATCTGGAGGCGAAACATGCTTCTGTAATGCAACGTGAGTTCGTAAAGGTATTTATCGACAGTCTACTTAAAAAAAAATAATACAGAGTGAAAACTTCCGTTTTCTTTAGGAACTCAAGGAGAGTTTCCAGTAAGATCGAACTGAGGCTGAAATTTTCTATAGCCAGCACCCTCCACAGTTAAGTGTAGCCCTGTTGAGCTCAATAGGGAATCAATCCGTTGCCAAACGACTAGTAACTCGCGTAGTAGCTGCCTTAAGGGCGCATGGTAAGATTCCTTAATTGATTTCAGTTCTTGGAAATACTTCAATTTCCATTTCGAAAGCAAAATTTCCATTGTTTTACAAATTACTCGTATTCTGTTATGTCTTTGCATTTCTTTGTTTGCTGATATTTGATATAGTATTATTTAAAACAAAATTATATCGTATGCATTTATTAGGGCTGTTAATAACAATAGTTATTACTTTTGTTCTTTCTATTTAACTTTTAGTATTTTAATGTTATAGTATACGTGTTTATAATATTTTTTTGTCTGTTTCGATCGATAAAGGTTCATCCGGATGTCACGTGGAAGTGTAACGAGAAGACACGGCAGCCGTGGAATTCTACGGGAAATTAGGCCTTATGGTAATAAAAAGGGAAGTGGGCATTCTAGAAGACTCAAAATGCTATTTTGGGTGTGTCTTCTATTGATTCTTATAGGTTCATCTAGATTTTGACTGTCGATTTTTTTCAATTAAACTGTGTATATTGGCTTGTAAATGAGTTTTTGCGGAAGACCCGGATGTAAGAGAGACCCCTCATATAAGAGAACGAGCTGTTGTAGATAGGTTCTTCCCGATTCTTATAGGTTCATGTAGATTTTGACTGTCGATTTTTTCAATTAAACTGTATATTGGCGTGAAAATGAGTTATTGTTATTATTATTATTATTTTTATTATTACTACTACCATTACTACTACTTTTTTTCATTCTACTTTCTCTATTGCCTTTGGTATTACTTACTGATATGATTACTATTAATATTACTATTACTATCATTATTATTATTGTATTATTATTATTGTATTACTATTATTGTATTATTATTATTATTAAATGTGTTATTACAACACTGCAGTTTGACGTCTTGCTTCTCTAAGCTTCCGGAATCTTTTCAAATTTGGTTTCTCGCTCTTCTCTGAAAATGTCGACCATTAAAGTGCCAACTGTGAGTAGCAAACCTTCAAAAGTTTTCGCGTGCGTGGCAAAATTTTTCTTCGATACGTTTTCAGTATTTCCGTGAACTAAATCAAGCCTAAGCTTATGTATCGCAAGCCTTGTGAAATAGTAACTAAATACCTTTTTTCTTAGATAACTACTCCGTACGGTGCAGAAACGATTCGCTATCGAACAAAAGTTGCTTTCGTCCGTGAAAGTGCTAAGAAATCCATCTGAGTCTACCCAAATCGAAGAAGCTATCGAAAGAGCAATGACAACGCATACCAACAGCAATAGAAGCTTGATGGAGCCATTGAGCGATGCCGGTAGTGACAGTGGCGTCAGTGGCTCCAGCCGAACCAGTATCGAAGAAGTTCTCCTCTCCTGTTTATGTGACTGAAAACTCCAACGATTCGATGCCTAGAAGCCGCAGCATGTCACATGTTGGAAAGCTTTTCCAATCTAACGAGGCTGTGGAACCTATTCATAAACAATTGGTTACAATTGACCCCAATTTACTACGTCCTAGAGCCATTACGAAGAAATGGGACCCTGTAAGTTTAGCTTCGTCCTACGTTGCACATTTTTAATATTTGTAGTATTTTATTTTAATATTTTACTTTACTTTTCAGACAGCGTTGCTGAACTACTTGTTTAAAATTATGACACCTATTCCGTTTGACGCTTCTGGAGAACAATATACAAGCATCGAAGGCTATTTAGACAAACTACCCACCTGAAAACGCACAAACACATTCTGGAAAGCTGTCCAAGTAACATTTACCTACGAATAAAACCATTGAAAAATAATGCTAATTATGCCACTAGGAAAGTGGAATTGACATTAGGAAACACACGTGGAAGAGTGTTTTCGTAACTGATGGTGAGCAAGCGTCCAGGATTTGTACCGAGACTTGAATCCGAGTTTCGCACCAACGAACATTCAACCTAAGGTAAAAGGAGACGATATCTTTTTATTTATCGATTTTATTACTATAATTTTTTATAAAGGTTCACGCATCTCCGGATCGGTATCATGCGTCGAGCAAGCAATGGTGACACAGCAAGAATGGAAAACTTTGGGTCCCAACGTGATTCGCAGATGGAATTTGTAATTAAATCATGTTAATGTGTATGATTTCTATGTCTCTTGCCTAAAGTGGTTTTATTGCCTCTCGTTATATTATTTCTAAGAATGTAAAATTGCGTGTTTTTTGTTAAAGCGAATCAAACGTGATACACAACATTTATGCCAAAATTGCACGTGATTATTATATTTTACCTTCTTTCATCGTGAAAATACTTTATTTCAGACCAGTCGAGATGTATAAAAAGATTTCGGCTATGAGGTCGCCAGAACTCTCAAAAATACTATTAGGTATTTGTGTATTGGGGTGCGTGAAAAAGCACCACGATTTTTTTTACAGAAGAAAAGTGCTTGTAAGCGAATTAGTCGCGCTTGACAGTGACAAATCCACGGTAGTAATTTTATTTCTGCCAATAAAAGTTTGTTGTACTGGAACAATTATTATCGTACTCATTAATTTTATTGGAATTACAAAGATTCTGGTAATTCTGACGTAACCTAATTAACCGACATGTCTGCAATTTGGAAATTAAGGCATGCAAATTGTCAGCCTCGACGAGAGGATTCCGAATCTGTAAGAATTATTGCGCTAGCCTTTCAAATAAGCGAGAAAACTGACCTTGAATATGAAATTATGCCGTCAGGGCATCTCAGGAGCCAAAAATTTTGAAATCCCATAAGAAATAACATGCGAAAAAGTGCAATGCACGATGCCAGCATCATGCTTTCCGAGGTCTCTTTCACCCTTTCCTTTCCTTTTTCCAGCTACCCATGCTGTTTCCAGTGGAACTCTTGGTAAATCCATTTTATTGGGATATACCAGGTACCATAGAAAGCTGGACAGGGTATAGTCAGAGGCTTAATCTCTGAAAAACCAAACCTCAGACACGGGGAACTGAACCCACAACCTCGATATCCCAAGTCCAGGACTTAGACCGCTCGGCCGAAACATGATATTAATAGTATACAAACACATGTATAAATTTAATGCAAAAATTTTTGAAACAACAGTCTCCATTAATAAATAAATGTATGACTTGCGTTGACCCGATTTAAGGCAGAAACTAACTGAGGACTCGTTAAAGCCCGTAGACGATTGCAGAATCCTTCCAGTTGTAAAAGATGGTTTTGGTAGTCGGAAACATGGGTGAGTATCCACGCCCACAGGTGTCCATGCATAGGTAAGTTTCAATGCCCGCCATGAAAGAGTGTCGCCCATTGGCTGTTAAGTCAGCGAACGTTTCGGCTATCGTGAAAGCTTGGAATTCTTCGTTTTGCACTTTTTGGGGCAGAGTTAATTTTCTTGTAGGCAAGGATGGAATGGGTTCACTGTAATAAGTGTTATTTACTACCGAATATGAACCAAAGTCGCTTCCTAATAACTAGCTGTGCTCATGTGTATTGTGAAGCGTGTTTAGCTAAAAGTGGGTAATAGATCTATAGTCCAACCGAACTCGCTTATAAGTCGTAATCCCTTAATTCTGGTGGCAGCAGTTGACCAAAATTTTGTATTTTCTTTCGTAAATAGATACAGAAAATACTACCTGCCATGTATGCTCAGCTCCATGCCGCGCAGCTCTGCTAGACAGCCATGTAAATTATTGTCAAACTGATATACTATCTACTGTATTCTCCTTTAAAGTTACCAGAAAGCGTAATGTCATTCTTTCGTGATCCTTGGGATTCTTTCAAGCAAAACATGAAAGTTATGGAATTCCAAAGGTTGCAGTCCGCCCGCTTATTAAAATACTTCAAGAAAATCATGTCGCAAGTTCAACGCATGATGAAGGAACACCGGCAGTTGTTGTCGTAATTTTTTCATTACTGGGACGTTTGGCTCCGTATTTTAGTGTTATTGTTCTGGTAACTAGGGAGCAGGAAAAATGTAAAGCCGAACTAGAACGAGCTCGTCACAAGGAGCGCGCTTTACAAGAAATGCTGCAACGTCAACAAATGCAATTGGAAGAATTGACCAATCAGCTAGCTGCCGCTTGTCGCCTCAAGTCTCCATCACACTGCTCGCCGTACTTCGTTTCGGGATCGGCTCAGCGGAAAATGCCTGACAAGTATTCTCCTTTCAAAATTCCTGGACACTATGAGGATTCTTGCGCCAAGTAAAGAAATTAGTTTTTTTTTTTCTCAGTCGTGATAAATATACTTTAACATGCCATTTCCAGCGCTAGCTTTCCTTTACTGCGTACTCCAGTAAGCGAACGGTCAACACCAAGGTCGGGTCGGTTGGTTACTTCTACGACCGAAAACACTCAGAATACTTTTGCTAATCTCTTTCGGGCCGTAAGTACTATCAAGTTTTTAATTCTTATCGAACCAATTATTAATTGTGGAATATTTTCTAGCGGAAATAACGCTGTACGTTGTCCTGGCGTTCTGAAATACTTGGAACATGAATAGGAGCATATTCCAGTCCAGTTCCGATGGGCCGTTCATAATCCATTTGTTGTTACGTTTACACCAGTTTCCGTACTAAACTGCAAAATTTCTGGTGTTTCTTACGTATTAACAAACCAGTAATAAGAACTAGTATTGTCAATAGTATTACCTGTGAAGTAACATTGATACAAAGATTTGAAGAAAGTAACACGTGTCAAAATATAGGCTATATGCAAGTAGGCTATGCTTCGCTTAACAATTAATGAGAACAAGTTTCAGTATTCTTCCTCTCGGCTTTCCAAAGTTTCGAAAAGCAATACTTGATTCACTTGTGTATGGAAGCGAAATCATGTCTATGGATGACGTCATGTCATCTCATTTTCTAGTGACAGCGGCAGTGCAACAGATTGTTTTACCCTACCTGCCTTCTGCCTATTTAACGTGAGTACATTTCTAAAGGGACATGCTTTTATATTTGGTGTGATTTCAACTCAAGGGAGATTATTCCTTTTTGCTGAAATAATGAAATAACATTGTGATTATGTACAATGTTTCAACTTAAATTTAAGGATTTGGGATCTGTGGTTGCGAAAGTAGAACGTGTTTCAGGTGGCATTCGAAAAAGCGAGGAAAGAAAAGAAATATTAAATACCGTGCAATATTACTGCCATTGCTACCAATTCGTCGAAAGCGGTATTAGATTCCAGTTTCATTCTCCTGTTAACGCCCTGGATTTTTCAAAGTGCAGGTTGTCTCGGTTTCCCTCTGTGCTAACTATTCTTTTCTTTGTGTCTTAAATTTTATGCGAACAAATGCGTCAAAGAACTAGACAGCTTCTAAATACACAAGCGCCTAAAATGTCAAGAGTGTCTTTTACTTAGCATCACGAAGACAGGAATGCTAAGAGGAGGTTACACTTCAAGGCATAGACCGAGAACGAAATACCACGTAAGAATGAAATGTAGGTTTATGAATAAACACCGTAGCATTTTTGCTGTGCCCCAAATATTCTAGACAGGCCAAGGTTACCGTATATTTGCAGTGGATAGAAAGTAATTCAAACCGCTTTGCTTTCCTGCCGACAACGCAGTGAGCTAAAATTATCTTCTTACTTAACGAACTACCCCGTTGGCAGACTCCCTGGTGCTAGTTGCCAAACATCAGCCAGACGATACGTGAGGATACTTTTCTCTGGTTACTATTTTCCAAATTCTTGGAGCGTTTTATTTCGAAAAGCTAAATAAAATAGACAGCTGCTGGATATATTATTACAATGGCTCTTCGTGTTCTCCGATCTCGCTTACGTAGTGTTGAGGACGACCAGAGCGCAAGCAGCAGTCCTCGAAATTCAATGATCCTAGGTTCACTTGAGGCCGAGGTAATACACTTTCGTAAACTCTAACCAGCTTTGTGCAAACAGTTCCGTTTATAAATGTGGTTCGACAGTGCTTTGGAGAAGCTGACACCGACAATATCGAGGAACAGCAGCTACTTAACATGGTAATCGACAGAGTGAGTAAGTGAATGAGTAAAGTTTACGTTATGCACAATCGTAGCCAAGAATTTCTATTGCTATGGTATTTTTACTTAAAGATGAAGAAATCCGTCCGGAGCCCTCTCCGGGGATTGCACGTTTGCAGAAATCAGCACATGAGTCAGTAGAAAGTGATCGTGAAGGTGGAGAGAGTAACAGCAACGAGCAGCCAATACGCGGCCGTACATTTACAAACGAAAAGCTTTCGAGGTAGTGTGTCGAAAAAATCTCATTCGCATTAAATACCAGAAAATTAGATGATTATCACATCTAGGAGGGGGCGCTTCGGGAAGGATAAGTATAAAACAGAACGCAGTAAATCACTGGATCGTACGACGTATCTTGCTCGGGAAGACCGCTCATCAACGCCTTCAGGTAAAGTCAGGGGTTGGGCGCTTACTAAATAAACAAACACGGTAACTGTGACTTCCAAATATAGTGGTGAAAAACACAACTACGGAAAGAGCTACCCTTCCACACAAACGCATTGCAGCCTGGGCTCGTGAATTACTTGACGATTTGCAAGAAATTGAAGGCATAGAGGATAAGGACGATGAAGCCAACGAAACTCCACTTTCCATCAAACAGTATTCCATTTTAAACATGTAGTCAAGAAATATGTATGGAAAATCACTTTGTTGACAGACTGAAGACGAACATTATGAGGTTCGGACGTGCTACTCGCCCCATTGCAGATATTACTGACAACTTTGGCCGGTTGAAACGGTGGGAATCTCCCACTTCTACTGCCTTGTTCTTACTTGTATACCAAACCTGCCAAGAAGCGCAAAATACCTTAGTGACTAAATATTTATCTTAGGTAGTTTCCTATGCTTTCTGGCAGGGCTACCTCCTCACCTTGCTAGTTACCATCAGTATATGGCAGATGACGTTAAACTATTTCATCACACAGTAAGGAGCCATTACCCACAAGTGAAAAAGTAGGTTTTAGACAGCTAATTTATGAACTAGAGGCTGGTCGAGTTACTTCAAAATGAAAACGAAAGATAAATCTGAGGACGGAAATGGGACTGACAGGGGCTCAGGAGTGGCCGACAAATTGGCTCTCATTATCCAAGTTGCGCGAAACGTTCAAAACCAACTCGGAAGTGTCTGCGACGTGGCCGAGAAAATAAAGAAGTAACGAGACATTAATCAAACAAAAATGTATTGCATTTGTCTTGCTTTAGTTTGCTCATGTGGAAACACGAAGCAACCCGTACTGTTTACGTCTTCCTCTTGGCCTTCTTGCCCGTCTCAATAGTGCTGAACACGCAAACAATAATAAGCTGTGCGGTGATGTATGGCACGGTGCGTCTGTTCGTAGTTGACTACATCTTCCTCCGGTTTCCGCGCTTAAGAGCAAAGTATGACTCTTCCTCTCAGCTCTGGCAAACACTGCCTACAGATGCGGATTTGGAACAACGTAAGAAAACAGAACAAGTACTGTTTCCAAGCCATTGACGCAATCAAAAATTCCTAAATGCTTTATTTATTTAGAAGCTGAATAATACTGCCGCAGCCAACCAGCCTGAAATGCACTCATTCAGTGAGTTGTTCAGCTTACCTAATCAAGAGACCCCCCTCCATGGATGGCAGAATGGACTCCGCTGTACGCTTGTGAACAGAGACAAATCGCTAACTTCCTCTATGAAGACTGGAAGGCTCTTTTTAACACCGAGGTTCGTGCCAAAACGAAAACTTTCGTGTAACTGCTCATTTCTTGTTTAATAGTTACCTATGTTTCGAGAGATCCAAAACTCACCCACACAAAAACATTATCATTCCACTGGCGACGATCGTTCGATTAGAAAAAGGCAATCAATATAGCTGGATCCCCGGAGGTGGTATGATTATTGAAGTTTTCGTAAAAGGCGCGGACAGGGTAAACTACTCCATATCTTTGCTTGTAAAAGAACTATGAACTTTTTGCAATTAGGCATATACGTTCGGCGCCATTATGAGCCGGGATGACGTTTTCGCGGGCATTAAAGACGCGGCTCGAAACTGTGGCTGCGTTTGGGAAGACGGTTCAAATCCGCAACCTGCGAATTCACCAGCTTTGTAATAATCCACACTCATCGACTCTTCTGAATACCGTGTTGTATTTCAATGGCATATAATTCCTTTGCACGGCCCTAAAGTCTGCAAGCAGGAAAGGAAGCTCCTATTAAGTAGTTTTTATGTTGCAGGGTACCATGAACGGCTAATTTAACAACACATTTATCATAACGTTAACAATGTTGAGGCACACTATGCATAGGAATAAATAGTTATACAAAATAACAACCTATAGTAAGTCCTTGCAAACTTGGGAATGTGAATTTTACCACGTTATAAAAACCATCACCCGATCAGTTAACCGGAGAAGGCGGGTTTTGTAAAATACCCGGCGCGTTCTCCATCACACGCAACAATAGCTCCCCGATGTACTCCTTCAGCTCCACGATTTGCTGGTCTTTCTGGGCAGCGGAGCTCTTCAAATTGCAAATGAGAGCAACCAACTCGTCTCTTGATTTCCCTTCGTACTGGCTGAGCTCTTTCTTTGTCACTTTCAAAGGCACTTCTTCTTCCGCCATTTCTTTTCCTTCCACCACACGCTGAGGGAAGCTGGCCAACGCAGCACGGTGTTCTTTAGATCCTACGGAAATGACAAGATTTCATCAGTTAGCCTTATAAAGTATGGAATCAATATTCCCACCACCAACTTTACAAGAGTTACCACCCAGCATCCCAAAAGCCCTTGCCTGGGTTAGTTTCAGGAATCACAGGTCAATCAAAATAAAAAAGGGAGTATCAATCAACGGATCCGCTTACCAGGCGATCGATCCTTGTGTAGATTGTCATCATAGTCGTCGGATTCGGATATTTCGGAATCCAGATGCAGTAAATTCGGGTCAGCTTTCACCACTTTGCGCCCTTGGTTACCTTGAAAATGATCAGACTCGTAATTGGAGGTACTAGGCTCAAGAGAACGGGACAAAACACCCGATGAGGTTTGTGTACTTCGACGATCCTCTTCCTCAGGTAAAAGCTCAGTACTTTGGCTCTTTGGAGCCAAATGATTGGAGATACTGCCCATGTCTTCAAAAGAAGACTGACTCTTCGCCTTAACAAGATTAACTGGCTGCGAGCCCCCATCCACACATTCCGTCTGTTTCGTACGTTCATTGTCATGAGATTTAGGACTCGAATTTATCACCGGTTGATTTGGCTTAGGAAAATTATCAATTTCGCTGTTTGATAGCAGCAACGACTTTGTTAAATCTTGATCATCCAAGACGGTTCTGTTAACTTGCCCAGCTATGACGCTCGAGTTAAGGACATTGCCCTGGACAGAAGCACTTACTACTAAGTCTTCATCTTCAAGTTCTACAGCCTGCTTGGAAACGTTGGTTTTCGGTGAGTCCGACTTCTTAATCGGGGAGTATTCTTCCATAACGATGCTGAAATTGCCGGAGATGTTCCCGCTCGTGAGTAATGATTGATTAATTGTGCTTTCAGAGATAATCTTGTAATACGAGCTGCGATCAATCGGTGCCATTTTTTCTTCCTCCTCCTTGTTTTCCAGAATATCCGATGCTAAATCATCTTCATAAACGGCTCCGTGCTGCAAATCCGGTTCTACCCATGGTAGTTCCACGACTCCTGCATTAGTATCCACATCCGGCTTTGTTTCTGTATCAAAACCGAATGAAAACGGAGTGTAGTAACTCTCGCTGTCTGTCGGATCTGAGAGTTTGGTCGGTTCATCCTCCACCTTGACACGAACATCGCTGATCTCCAGTGAAGACGAGTCCATGCTGGTTGTAGTGACGCCACCCACAGTTGGCGATATCTGAGGTTGGTAGGACCACAAATTCACGTAACCTGAGGTCATCTCACTCTCTTCATCGTCATCGACACGACTTTCTTGCATTTCGTCCCACTTAATTTGGATTTGGGTTGTCGTCTGGGCAGGTTCGGAAGCTTTGGCAGTTGGCGTGGAGCGGGGAAGTGGCACAGGTTTAACATCCATCGATGCGTCGTTTTTCTTTTCTCGGGGAGCGGGGAGAGGAGACTTAGTTTCGAGAGCATCCGTGGGCACGGATGCCTGGACTGGCACGTTTGGGACTGCAGTCGAGCCTTCCTCCGTGCTTCGCCGGTTGGCAGCAGGAGACGACGCAGAGCTAAGTACTGGGGATCGTGCCGTTATTCGCGATTCGGAAAAGCGATCAATAGAGGGTTCTTCAGGAGTTTCGCTAGGTTCATCGTGTTCGAGTGGAAGGACAGGGAAAGAAGACGCTTCAGAGGACGGGTGAGAAGGATAAGGAAAAGAGGCTCGGGCATGCAAATGAGGATGCATTATCTCACCTGACACATGTGAGGGCTCCTTGACTCCAGTCGGAGTGTTGTCACTCGCCTGGGAGTTAGATTTCGAATGGCGAGGAGCCGGGGATGCATCACGAGGAACGGGCATGACTACGGCAGCTTCTTTGCCCTTGATCTTTGTTTTGGGTTCCTCCTTGACTTTGACCGGCTCCACTTCTTCGAACACATCAGGCAGCACTTCGTCTTTGCCTAGGTCACGGCGCCGCGTCAAAGACACAGTGACGGGCTTGCGACGCTCAAACTGCCCCAAAGATTCTTCTGTGATTTTGGGCAACGCAGCTTCGCCAGCGTCGAAAGGGTTCGAACCCTGAACAATGATGGAAGGTACGCCTGATTGAACAGGCCCAGCGGATTCCGCCACTGAGGCAAAAAGGCAAATATTGGCGTAAAGGTTTTCAGTTAACTAATTACATTAGCTCTGGCAAAGAAAGACCTTGGCAAGTGTGAAGAAAGGAAAACAAGCTCCCAAGCTCATGCAACGAGAAGCCCGACGCATGCGAATGAAACACAAGCTAGAGCTTTTAGGCGTGCGTTCAAAGCCGAGGCACTAAACTGACTTACGTTTTCCTTGCTTGCCAAAAAGCTTTTTGTCCCACTCGTCCACCGGCTCCTCTTTACTTAAGCTTCTCGCCGGCTTTGGCGGGTTTTCAATGGCCAACGGTGAAATAGTGGGTGTACGGGGCAAGGTACTGCTGCTATTCCTCGGCATTGAATTACGACGCATGAATTCACCACCAGCAAGGTTTTCTAGAGATCCGCTGACGGAGGTGTTTCGGCTTCCCGAAACGTTTAGAGAGCTTCCTGAGCTCTTATGAGATAATTCGTCGAACTATTTAAAGAAAACATTGAAATATGGCTCGCCTCATGACCAAACAAGTAAAGATACCCTAAATTCGTCTTCGTCTTCGGATATCACTCCGGGATCCGGTTCCCCAATGGATTCGGAGCCACGCCTGGAGGAACCTCCTTCGCGTTTCTCTTTACGCAAAGATCCACGACCGGGAAGCTTGGAAAGCTTGTGTCCTAATGAGGTGTATAAAACCCTTTAAATGATCCCTTTATATTTTTGGCATAAAGGTATTGCTTACCAACAGAGGAAGCTATTTTCTTAATATTCTTTTTCTCTTTGCTCCCGAGGCTCATAAGACTTCCGGCTAGAAAAATGAAAGAATTAGGAGATAGAAAGTGAAAAGAATATAAAGTGTCTTTAAACCCTTGGATTTAATAACACTTACTGAAATTCGAAGCTGCTTGACTTATCTGCCCCAAAGATCCTTTATGTTTCTCCTTCTTTGATAAATCAAGCAAGCTTCCTGACTTCACAGTGAAGGCCACTCGAATTTCCAACTCACCACGGTATTTAGTTTTACTTTCTTGACCCGGTTTGCTATGTAAAGTGTACCACCTGAACACATTTCATATTAAGTCACACCCAACGCTTACACAAAAAAGTCTCGCAAATTACCTATTTTTTGGCCGTTCGTAGACATCTAAGTTCGCTAATGGGAGTGATACAGTTCCCAAAAATTCATCCACACCAATAAAATTTTGATGTAAAACTGTTAGGATAATTTCAGCAGTATTGCCTTGGTTAGGTATCGATCTGTATCCAAGCAAAGGAAATGAAAGGCTTTAAAGTAGAATTATTCTTTATACAACTTACAGTTCACATTCTTCTTGCCAATCCACCTCCGACGGTGCCTTTTGCTTGACAGATGTCTGAAATTTTTCCTTTCCCAGCGCAATGACCACAAAGGCATCATTTGTACCATGTTTTCCTTTCGTAAGTAGACCCTTGGCACGGCAAACTAGCAAGTTACAGTTTAACACTTAATGCGCATTCTCCAGATGATTGACTATTACCTGTAACTTGGACGTGTGTTGGACTCCACATGGTTTAAACTGTAACTGAAGGTAACACACCAAATGTACGAAATTCAGTAAGGAACGGATAACAACCAACAAGAACGGAAGAACCCAAAAACGCCCCTTTTCGATACGAAAGAATGCAAACAAAACACTACGACGGCACCTCCCTTCTCGTTCAAGTTTCCTTCTTTTACTCCACAAAACTGTTTTTCGTCATTCTGCGGACGTCAATCGCTTTGAACTGTACCACAAAATAGAAATAGTGAAAATGAACTAAGGAATACAATGTATACATACCTGATTAGGTGACTAATACAAATACACTAAACGCTATCAACTGATAAGGCACACCTGACGTTCCAAAACATGGACGGAAACCGTGCGGTCTCGTGACGTCACGAGTTCATTAAACCATCAAGATCCCGCTAGTCTTGATTTCAGGTTCTCCCCTTCAGTCACGACCTACTAAATGGCGCAGCACCAAAGCTATAAGGTCAAAGATGCCAACTTTTTATGCAATTAAGAACCATATTTTTTCTTTATTGCCAGGCGTATTAAAAAAATAAGGCCAAAACGTGACGGAACGAGTACACGCACAGTACTGTACACGACGTAATAACCTACACGATAAAATCTCACAGATCTAAGAAGTTTATACCAAGATAATTGGCCACATGAGATCGTTAAATATTAAAACACCCCAATATCCGAATACGCAGACCTTTCCCTGAACCTTCTGCGTTTTCATTCCATTAAAAATAAAATAAATACAGGACAAAATAACAACAGTGAACTACGCCTTTAAGACAGATCTCAGATCATCGGGCAAGCTTTGAATGGCGGTTTCCAGGTGCCCTTGTAAGTGGAGTCGAGTTTCCTCACTGATGGGCAAAGGCTCCGTGGAAGCAGTATCGATCTTATCTTTCAATCGCAATACCATGTCTACAACTTCCACTTCCTGCTTTCCATGCAACCACGATTTCAGGTCCTAGAAGAACATGGGTAACAAGTGAAGACAGAAAAAAAGAAAGTGACCATAATTTGTGGTACGTTCCATGTATTACCGATTGACTGAGCGCTTCCATCTGTAACGCCTGTAATTTTCGGTTGGCGTCACGCAACCTTCTCTGGTACCAGCCCTTGAAATTGGAAGACTTCAAAAATCTCTGGTATAAGTTGTACCAATCTCCCTTTACACCGGTTGTCAACTCTGGCCCGCAATGCTCAAGAGCGGCTAAAAATTCGTCTTCTTTAAAAGGACGTAAAACAGGGACGGCCTGCGCAAAAATTTGTTAGATATGTCTGGTGAGTTCTGGTATTTAGACATGTGTACCTTGTATGGAGAGATGGTTTTCTGCAGTGGCATAAGCCTCGCCACATATCGTTCCAAGGGAATAATAAAACTTTGAGTTAATTCTAAAAAATGTCTTCGTATGATGGCGGATTGCACTTCGTTA
The DNA here is from genome assembly GCA_022885665.1 of Triops longicaudatus. Lineage (NCBI taxonomy): Eukaryota > Metazoa > Arthropoda > Branchiopoda > Notostraca > Triopsidae > Triops > Triops longicaudatus. The sequence continues at coordinate 63,446 of JAGQDJ010000117.1, forward strand.
GGACGTCGCGTTTGCACTCCTTTGGCAAGTTTCTTCAACACGGTTTTATCACGTTGTAGGCAAGGTTTATAGGCAGTATACACCCCTGGCTTAGAATCCATTTTAGGATTGGCCAACTTACGGAGTTTCACTTTGACACTGTTCACGGTACCTTGACAATAATCTAGATTACTTTCGACCATAAACGTGCTTGAAGGTCTACTTGATCCTGGAACGTCTGCCATGCGAATTATATGAGGCCAGTGTTGAAGAGCTTTTGCGAAAAACGGATTGGTGACGCCCAGCAGTACAGCTGGCGAGGTCTGTGATGGACTTCGGCTGGTGTAGTCCTTCAGCTCGGAATTGTGAATGGTAAAGAAGGGTCGGTAATCATTGCAATACTGCAGAGGTTCTATCAAACTGGACAAATGTATTAATACATTAACGTCGCCTGTATTCACAACTTTTATACCTGACTAATGACTGGACTACATGAGAGCAAACATCCGGCGACGTCGCCATTACAACCATGGGTTCCCCACACAGAATTAACTCCCAAAGCATGTGCAAATGGGACAGGAGTGGAGATAACGCTGAGAAAAGGTCTAAACCCGTGACAGATTTGCATTTCCGCTGTGGAGAAGCAACTGAGGATCCACTAGTAGGTCTCTGGTCCGGACTAGGCAATCCAAAAGATGAGGAAGCACACGGAATGCGAATTTGTACCAGAGACCCCAACAATGGGAGGTAAAGTGTCTCGCCAGGCACTGGTGATGGCCACTTGTCAATTTCTCGACAAGAGGCTTCAAGAATGGGTGGACCCGTTTCGAAAAATTCTGGCGATATGATCCCACTGATTTGGCGAAACAGCTCAATGAAGGGTAATTTTGATATTAAAACGAGTGACTGCAAAAAAGCGTTGAATTATGATTACACTCTATAGCAGGTTTTAAGTATAAAATTAAAATATTGATATATTACTTTCTGAAAATAACCTCTTCGCAGAGTTTTGTCCTTGGTTTGACGAAAGTATACATAACCCCACAAATAGGCTGGGTCGACCTGATACGAGGGTGGACAGATTTGATTGTACTTCGCGTGAGCTTGGAGGGGAGAGAGAGTCCCTAATGAGTTTCCTGGGCTTCGACGTATCCGGAAGTGAAACTGAGTATCTCCCATGCATCCGGAATTGGAATCAGGAAAGGACAAGTAACATATATTCGTCTTATCTTGTTCAGACAAACATATGTGTGGAGCTGAAGGATAAACAGTCTGAAAATAAGTGCGGAGAACGTCAAAAAAGATAGAAGCGGGAAATTTAATTTTTACCTCGATCATCTGTCCAATTTCCAGGTCAAAGGTAACAACGCATACGCATTCTAACCACTCAGCGAAACGTTCCCAAGGTAAGCGAAGATCATTCTCGACCGATTTTTCGACGTCTACAACACGAAAAGCGTCTGATGGTGTTAGCTGGTCCGCTTCCAAACTAACAGCAGATTTGAAGAAACTTCCATTGTCAGAGGTATCGAATCCGAGTCCGTTTGCATCTAAATCATCACTTATGTCATTAACTTCAAAATCAGAGAGGGAAGAATCCTCCGAATCACTATTTTCTTGTCTTTCTTGCAAAGCTGCCATGTTTACAACCAAGTTGGCAGTCATATGAGAGGAGGCGTGGCTAAGACGGGGTCCATTTATCCTTTCGAAAAACCGGAAAGTTTGACCTATTCAAGGAATCTCCTTTTCAGGAACATTCGCGTTGCTAGAAGCGGTACTAAAACAAGGTAAAGGCCATTGAATTAATTTGTATACGTTGCTTCATTTGGGTCTCTGCATTCAAGGCAGACTGGCAGTTAGAAATCAAAAAGTGTTGCAAGCTCCTGCGCGTTACCGAGCGTGTGCATAATACTTCTTACCTGGTCCGTTAATTGCTTCAGTAATGCGATTGTTAGTAAAAAATGCATCTCAAGTGGTCTGTGTTGTATCAGATGGGAGGCGCGTACTGAAAGGTGAAGAGCAGCGAAATTGCGACTTGGCGATTTTGCGTGCTGAAGGCGAACGAGGCCTTTCAGTAGCAATTGATGAGTAAGTTCCTTCGTAGCACCCCCCCCCCCCTCCCAATAAATAATTAAACGCATATTCTGGTAGACACGGGAAAATTGCAGCCATTGGCTATGATGATGAGGTTTCCCAGCAATTTGGAGATTTTGCCAAAGTTATGGACGCCAACGGCGCGATTCTTATGCCGGGTTTTGTGGACGCGCACACTCATCCGGTGTGGGCCGGGGATCGTGTCCATGAATTTGCGATGAAAGTACTGATCTATATTTTCCTACTGGATTGAATTTTAAAGCATTTCTTACACAGCTGGCGGGTAAAACGTACATGGAGATTTACGAAGCAGGAGGCGGAATTCATTACACTGTACGTCATACCAAAGCAGCTTCGGAAGATGAACTCCTCAAGCTACTTAAGCTGCGTCTCACCCGGATGCTGCACGCTGGTAGATTACGCCGTCTGTTAAGTTAATGTTGCCTATAAACCTAATGATAATTTCGCAGGAACAACGCTGGTCGAAGCCAAGTCCGGCTATGGACTGGACACGGAAAACGAAATGAAGATGCTTCGTGTGCTAGAGCGTGCCAAACGAGAGATGCCTATTTCTATATCGTCTACATTCTGCGGTGCTCATGCCGTACCGAAGTATGACACCTTACTCTTTGGGCATCGATGAAATAATCTTGGTCGGTTCGGTACTAGGGGCATGACAGCAAGGGAAGCTACGGTAAACCTCCTCGAGTATCAGTTCCCTGAGCTCGTCCGTCTTCAGAATCTTGGAGAGATTTCCGTGGATAGTGTCGACGTATTCTGCGAGAAAGGCGTGTTTGAAATCGCGGAAAGTCAAGCAATCTTGGAGGCTGGTCGGAAAGCAGGTTTGAGGCTGAACTTTCACGCCGATGAGCTAAACCCAATTGGCGGAGCCGAGGTACCTGCAAACGTATTCTGTTATTTGTATAGCTTGTGGATGTTCAGTTAGGGGCGACATTAGCTGCAGAAGCTATTAGTCACTTAGAAGAGGTAAGTGACGCTGGGATCGAAGCCATGGCCAAAGCCAATAGTGTCGCCGTCATTTTGCCCAGTACCGCCTTCCTTTTACGCCTTAAATCCCCACCAGTAAGGGCAATGATTGACGCTGGAGTACCCGTAGCCCTTGGCTCCGACTTCAATCCCAATGCGTTTTGCTTTGCAATGGTAAAATTTAAATGACTCAATGAAGACAACTAGTTAAATCGTTTCCTTGTCCTAGCCATTGATAATGAACTTCGCGTGCGTCCTCTGCAAGCTAAGTCTGAATGAAGCGTTGGTGGCCGCAACTATCAACGCTGCTGCTGCTTTGGGGAAGTCGGAAACTCACGGTAGCCTTGAAGTAGGAAAAAGTGGAGATATTCTCCTCATTGCTGCCCCCAGGTAAGCCTCAATGCTTCATTCTGTCTTTGACAAGTAACTGACTTCGCGTTTTTGGTAGCTGGGAACATATTGTATATCAGATGGGCGGATGGGAAGAGTTAATTGTGTCTGTTGTCAAAGAGGGCAATGTGGTTTATGAAAAAGACAATGAAACGAAAATTGGGTTTTGATACCAAACGACTGTATACGTGGCGCAATATATGAAATTCAAGACATGTAGGCGTTACTGTGAAGCCCCTGGTACAGCAGGCGGTTGACCTGGGTTTACCGGAGGACGTGGCATCATGACTGGCATTCCTAGAAGCAAAAAAAGAAGCATTTGACTTGACCTCGAATATTACACTTTTTAAGACAACTAACCCATAGGTGGTCCCGGTCTCATTGGCATTCCCATCGGGGGCCCGGGTGGCATTCCGGGTCCAAAGCCCATTCCTGGACGTGGCGGCATCATGACTGGTGGTCTCATACCTACACAAGACGAATTTTGCAACCTCTACGCTCATTTAAAAAACAAAACAAAACAAAAAAAAAAAAAACCAGCCAAATTACCCATAGGTACTCCTCCTGGTCCAGGCATTCCTTGAGGCATTCCCATAGGCCCTTGTGGCATCCCAGGCGCCATTCCAGGTCCCATGGGTGGTCCTCCCACTAAACATCACAAGATAATGTAATAGTAACCTCACTCGTAGCGTAGGTATAGGATTCTTACTCATTGGTCCACCGGCAGGTGCAGGTCCTCTTAGGTAGGGGTTGGTCGGAATACGCCCAGCTTTAAATGCGGCAGCTAGTAGAAAAATAAAGGATTAAAATGAGTGTAATACAATACGTTCTCAGATTATTTCTATCTATACTTGTGGCATCAATAAGATGCTGTGCTTGGTCCTCCATCCATTTTTGGTAGTAAAACTTGACATTTTCTTTATGTTTCCTTCCACTGCAATGTGTCTTACGCACTGACGGGGAGTCATGTGTCAGAAATGTGTCACAGTAGTCGCAATAATACCTAAGAAAGTCCCAGTTTAATAAACAAGACTCAAAGGAATTAAATATTTTACTTCGGCATTTTGGCGGATCATACAAGCGTGTTTACAAAATGCACGACCGAGCAAAACTCTCGGCCCCCTGGTGAAAGAAGCAGTACGTAAGTTCCGCGCCAAGTACAAATCTGAGATACGAAAGGGTCGAGTTCGCAATTGTACTTAGTGCAATATTGTGTGCTTGGCATATCGTAAAATGTCGCGAACAATTAAAAACAATCAAGATTATTGAGATTGAGTTTCCTTTCCTATCATATTTTCTCATCTTGAATTCATATCTTTCAAACCATGTAAGCGATTTTTGATAATCTCATAAAATATGATGGTATTCTAGCTTATCTTCATGCTTTAAATTGATGTTAGCTTTACTAATATTTCTTTTACACCTCTTCGACGCTTATTTGTAATATAACGTGATTTAAGTCTCTTTCTTCTCCAATTAATTGCTTTTGGCCAAGCATAAAAAAGTGATTTCTCATTTTTTAAGTTACTATTAAAATGTTACTGGTTTCGCTTAATGTCATCGAGTGTTCTTGTACAGGACCATTTACCATCTTTAGTAATCTTGACGTCAGAGTATGTGAAGATTAACACCAAAAGATCGGTGGTATAGTCGGAGGAAATTACTTTTATTTAAAAATAAAGTATTAAAAGAACTCAAGAGATACAATTTTAAAAAGGCACACATCCTAGAACAAGCGCAAAGCCTGGGCTTGAGTTATATGAAAAAAAGAGAACGTCTGTTTTTTTATGGCAACTTTATAAACATTCTTCCACAACTCGATACACAAAGTAATACATAACAAACGGAACAAAGTAGGACAGTATCGAAAAGTTTATCCAAGGATTTGTTCCCATAACTCCTCTTCGGCGCTCTCGCTTTCATCGGGAGGCGGTGGAGGTGGTGGAGGCAGAGGAGGTGTTAACGAGAGTTCAATCACAGTAGGACTGTCGTTTTTTTCTGCACTATTCACCAGAACACTTTCCTCTGTACACCGGTCACTGGCAAAACTCTCGCGTGTCTCTACCGTTTCTGTTCTCTCACGATCTGCTGGTACACTAGCATCGTCACTGAGGCTCACATATTTTTTATGCAACAACTTCGTTCTTAGTTGCGAGCGAACCTTTCCGAACATTCGACTTGTTTCTATGACTTTTTTGACATCATGATTTCGATACCATCGTTCGCTCCAGGACAAATCTTCTTTGTCTTCATCGCCGTCTTGAGTAGATTTTTCTAATCTTTGCTGCTTCTTGAACTCACTCATAGAAAAAACTTCCTTGGCTTCTGAAGTTTCCGATATTGCGAGTCCACCCTGACTTTCAACTTCTGTTCGTGTACTTTCTTCAGCTGGCTCGCTCTCTGGAGCTACAAGTTTCCCATCAGCTACGGGAGAACAATTGTTCTCGCCGAGTGTCATGGAGCTGTTCCCTGTCGAGTCTTGCTGGCTTTCAATTGAGCCACTTTTTTCTTCCGTAATAGCAGTCGGGTCTAGAAATTGCACGAAGATAAAAATATTTAATGGAACGCTAGTTTTCTGGATGCATTCTTCCGACGTTTTTGTTTTACCTGAGTTTGTTTCCCAAATACTGCGCTGTTCAAGAGTTTTTTGATTCGACACAGATGTTGTTAAGGGACTTGCCGACTCTTCATCCTTTTTCGTATCCCCCATCTCAATAAGAACTTGTTTTGTCTCGCTGCTGCTCCTGTCTACAACCTGGATGTCATTATTAATATCAGAAGTATAGACATCCAACTGCTGCTCCTCGTCTCCTCCAATTTCACTCAATTCAGTCGGGTGGGCAAGCTGAGCTTCCAGACCTCTTGATTGAATTTTTTGCAGCACTTCAACTTCGTTATTGTGATCATCACGTAGTTCCGACACGATTTCATTTTTGTCAGACTGGAGAAGGTGACGTTCTGCGTCATCGCATTCACTTTCCAAGCCGACAGCTTCACACTCGGCTTTTTTGTCCCAGTCCAATACAGGTTCTCCTAAGAAGGAGGGATGTACTGCTGTATCCGCTTTTTTCTCTAAATCCTCAGAATCATAACCCGAATTATCTGCTACTGGTTGGCGGTCTAAGACAACAACTTCATCATGCGCCCAAACATTACTGTCCTGGTATAGCTTAGCTTTGTGTTCTGAAATGTGATGACCTCGTTGACTCTCTTGTTGTGTAAGGCTGGGGGGACTGGAAATGATACTGACATCGTTTGCTGGAGCGGGAGTCAAGCAGATGGTCTTATCATGCGAATGCTCGTCCTCGACATCACCAAAACATACGTCGTATTCGGGGTTGAGGATGGGGAGCTCGTGGTCATTGCTCCCGTCATTGAAGTTCATGTCTGTCGTGAAATCCTCCTCGGAATCTGAAACTTCCTCCAAATCAGCAGTTTCTCTAGCCGGAATCGCGACTTGGCGCTGCAGGGAAATTTCCTGATTAGAAAGAAAAGCCGCGTCCCTTGTACTCTTCCGACCCGATATGCGTCGTCCGTCAACCGCAACAGTCCGACCGTTACTGTAAATCATCTCTTGAAGGTTTCCACAAGAAAAAATTCGTACGGCGTTAGGTCTTGTGTCGTCAACCTCCTCAGGAGAATCGATGTCTTCGCAGAAGCTGTTAACTTCACTTTCTTCGCTAGACTGGAGCTCTCCTTCTTCCAAGTTAGGTATCATTAATACAGCTCTTTCGTTATCTACGATGCGTGCCCTATCTTTCTCAGAAGCTTCGACGTGTCGCTTAGGTAGATCCGTAGCGGCTTCGAGACCCGAAAGACGTGTATTCGACACAGGCGAATGTGGGAATTTACGAGAATGCGATCTACCTGCGAAAAAAATATGAAGAAGTCATTACAAGGACCGTGTTATAAATGCGGCTTACATATTTTGTTGTCGTCCGTCTATTTACGTATCTGATCGGTTTCGAGAAAACACCGCGTAAATCAAAACCTATCTGATAATCAGCAATGTGTCCGTAGTTTTCAAACACAATCTCTTGAATTAAAAATTATTTTAACGTAAACTCTTTGAACATACATGCAAAATAAGTTGCCGACATTAAAAGAAGATTCTTTATTAAAAAAAATGTCAGTAGTGCGGCATTACCGTCTGCAACTTGTTTACAAGAGTAAAATTAATATGTGTACAAATTAAGTAAACGTACATAAAATACGATGGGGTTCACCTTCTAAAACTATCGGTAAATGTATGATCTGTCTATTTTTTTTTTTGGGGGGGGGGCGGGGCTGAACTTATAGTCCCGTTACTTATCACGCAATATTGAATACTTCGGTTCTCAGTTATACGTCACTCGATTGTATACTATTTGTCGGTTCACAGAGAAACGGACCGGTACTGAGCCCAACCCCTGTAACCAGGGGGATAGCCCCACCCCCTCCGTTCCAAAATGCTAATTTTATAATGGTGAGCACAGGCAACTACAAAGCGTAAAAAATTGCATATGGAAACGCTCCCAAAACTTCAATCCTCCCTTCCCCAATCCTGAGTACGGCTCTGTTGCGTCAATAAGTCAAGCGAACTGCATCGTACAAAAAAACACATAATGTTTACGCGTCCCATCGACATGAGTCGCTAAGGTCTCTGATTTGTCGTTGGATAGGAATTAATAGTGAATTGCAATTATATCAATAGCATATCTGCATTCTTAAAGTGTAAAATTTTTTAACCTTTTAAAAGTGAATTTATGTAAATCGAGATTTAGCAGCGTCAATCACTTGGAAAGTGATTTTAACAATATTACCTTTTTCAACGCGCTGCGTGGCACGTAAGCGGGATTCAGGCTTGCGCTGAGAAGTAGGTGGCGTTAAACGAGATCGTTTTCTAACTGGAGAGTCCCTGTGTCGATTTTCAAGAGGTTTGACAGGAGGACTGACATTCAAGGAAATGGAACTGCTTCTTCGCCGCGATTTCCGTGTCGCAGATGATCCCTGATTGGAATTTTTCTTAATTGTAGGACGGGGACTACTACTACGACTATTTCGCTGTCGGGTATCGCTGGGCGATCTTCCTGCTTTTCTATATTGCCTCAGTTGTACTTGGGGCAATATTTTCTCTGGAGATGCTCTGTCGTGCGCCTTGGATTTTTTCAATGCTTTTCTCTCCCTCCTGTCGCAGTTTTCTTCTTTATGAGCTTTTTCTTTGGCCGCTTTCCTCTTTTTCTCAGATTTGGCTGATCCTGTTTTCTCCACTGGTGCTTCTTCTTTGGGTAATGATTTTTCTTTAATGAAACTGCTGTCTTGCTCATTCACTTTGCCTGTGCCAACTCCCAGCACTGGCGATTTCTTAATGGATATCGTCGACCTGAGGGTTGATATCAGCGTTCGCTTTTCCTCTCGGGTCGTAGAATCTTTCTTTTGCATACCCGGCTCGTGTCGGGGGCTTTTCGTGATAGCTGGTATCATGGCGGGTGGCCAATCGCCCATTACGTCGTTCACGCCTTGCATCAAATGATTCACCTGTTGGTCTTGCTGCTCGTTCGGCTCGGCGGGCAGCACTTGCCGCGGTCCCAATGCGAGACTCTCCAGACCTTCGCCCGTCTTCGTTGACTGCTCGTTCTCAGTCTCAGCTTCAACTTCCTTATCGCGCCGCAACATAGCTTTGATAGCCCGCGCTCGCATTTCCATTTCCAAAATTTCCATAAACGTCTTCCCTTCCTCGTTTTCCGCCAGTTCACCGGTCGTTTTCTTCTTTTTCGATCTAAGGGGCTCTTCCTTTTCCACGGACTTTCGATTCACAGTTTCCGTGCGAGTTTCTTCGACGCAGTTCGCGACAGTTCCTATTTGTTCAAATGAAAACTCATGAAAAAAGAGAATTTTGGGGGCATACAACACATATTTCTAAATTAGCTGCTTCAGCCTACCGGCTTTCAAACGCTCGACCCATAAAAGCCATCTGTGCTTAAGCAACACAGGGGCACCGTTAAGTTAATCCTAAAATCAACAGCGTCACTCGGCTAAGCCCATTTACCATTCCGTGTCTATTTCGTTTTATTTGTCGTCTCCCCAATTTTTTCCTATTTCTCTTTTTCCCTCGACTGCTTGAAATTCTCCCTCCCCACCATTAATTTTCAGCACGGTACACAAGGCCCAGCGCAGAGTTGGGCCGGTCACCCTCCAGTTCAAATCGATAATAAAGACACCCTATAAAACCTCATTATCTCCACCTCGTTCTCTTTTCTTTTCCTTTACTTTTCTTCCACTCATGAATTTTAATTTTTTTGGCTCAGGAACCCAAACGCCCCAAATTCACGAGTTTCGATGTTCTTTGACATTACCACCATAATAAAACACGTGCTATTTTCTATGCTAAGAGGGAGGAGTAGAAATTTTCAACCTTTCCGGAGGGGGAGACAAAGTAGTATGGATCTTTTTTTTGCATTACTTATGCATAACAGTGCACATAGGCCGTTACGCACATATGTGTCAAGTAATGTACGCGGGTTATTTATCTGTTGGTAATAAAAAAGTAGCATTTTTTGGCTCCCTAAAAATGGGCAAATCTAACTTCAATAGCCCCATGAAAAAATGAAAATAAAAAATACAATAGCCCACGCGTCCTTTTTTCCCTTTTTCGGGAAAAACGGGAATAAAAAAAGGTCCTTCTGCTCCGTACGGTACTTTTTTTTTAAGTCTCGTGCCGCAGTGGCAGCTGCAAACTACAAGACTTGCTCAGCTTAGTTACCGACCTGATATGCACTGTGCTGTTAATGGAAACATTTCAGTTTTGAGGGGAACGAGGGTGAAAATTTTTTTGAGGGGAAAAGCGAGGAAACTGAAGTTTTTTTCCCTATAGTGTGCTTATACAACACATCTTGTAGCACAGTATGCTGAAGACCCAGGGACCCAAGTACTATAAAATCCTGGGGGTGAACTATCAAAGAGGACGCTCTAGCAATTTCGCCACTCAAGCGAAACAGTCACGAGCGCGGAAATGTGTTGAAGAGGCCGACTGTTGTTCGTGTCCGTACGCCTTCCGTTTTTCTCGGCCATACACGATTTAGACACTCCGATCGAAATCTCCCCCCACCCTTGCTTTGCCACCTCTAGCGTACATAAATCTACCTCTGTGTCCTCATTGTTCATTCCACAAGCACTTTTTAAGACAAACGACCACGCATGATAGAAGAAATCTCACGTCCCCAACCATCAAATACCGTCGTTGGTCCACACGTGCAACTTTTTACGTTGCGCTATAGAAATTTCATAACGAATGGCGCCCATCGTCCATTACTATACTACGAATCGCCTGATTACAGCTTTTCACGCTTCTCTTCTTTGTTTTAATATACCCCGCTACCCACAAACTTTCGGGCTATATAATGTAATTACAAAAACCAACAGACGGACAGAGAACTTGGATTGCTTCAATATGCCTTCCCCCCACCCCGAACGCCCCTATAACCTTTTCAAGGAAGAATCTCCCGTCTTGGGGAGGGTGTAAGAGACAAGGGTGGCTCTTTAGTGCGGAAAAAGGTCTTGTTTTTCTATACGGGAACTACTTTTTAAAGCCTTTTCATTACGAGTTTATTCTAGCTGGTTGCTGGGTCACCGCATGGACTATTTTATTTTTTCTTTCGTTCGTTCCATGTCTGCGTTTACTCCTCTTATTGACAGTGCCAAAGGGGGGCAGGGGAGGCATTGCCGAGAATGGCGAGAAACTGTTCATCTTCCAAAAAGCGCCCGTGTCCATCTTAGAAAAACAACTATATGGCACATGTTTCCTTGACCAAGTCCCGAACCAAGGCGAAATAATTGAATTTCTTAGGAGCAGCGGCGTTCTGACGCTGTTGGCGATGTTGTGCCTTTTGCCTTTCTGGGGAGTTATAGAAGTGGGATTTCGTTATAGCATTCAGCGACGCCCCCCCAAAGTTGGTTGGTGGCACTAATTTTTTTGTTCGCTTTGTTTCTTTAGGCTCGCAAACAATTTTCCGCTTTTTTTTTCCTGAGCCTTCCTAAAAAAAGACCTCCTCCAAAAGTTTCATAAGACACCCGTCTATCTCGGCTTTTAGCACCGTGGAAGTGTAGACCGTCTGCAATAATCGCATTCGTTGCTAACACAGGGCCACCAACTTTGATTCATTTACGGACGCAGCGACCCCACCCAGGCCATATAACATGGACTTGCGTTTTTCCCAAGGAAATCGATGTGATTCTTGTTAGCTTTTTCTTCGCTTTTTCCCCCTTTTTCAAGTATCTGCAAGCGAAAAGTTCGGGCTGGGAAGAATTACAGGCGCCTTTTATCACAGTCTTATCTCAAGTTTTGGAACAGGAGCTTTGGCTGCCATTTTTCTTTACCTTGGTTCTCTAAGCGAGTTGCCAACTGACTGTCGGGAATTTGAGCCGGCCGCAATGGACTGCTTTCTTTCCCTGTTATGGAACAAAAATGGGGAAATAAAGAATCTTAGTTTAATTACGTTACGAGAACACATTGCACCGAGCCACTATTTGACATAAATACACAAGATAAAGGTCATGCCTGTCAAAATTCGCAAAATCGTTTCCTCGGACATGGTTTCCAGTTGTTCAAGACATTTCGACATCAATTCTTTCACGGAGAGCTCCTGTAAAATAAACATAGATTGAATCAATACTAAATGCTGTCTTTCTTCGGCGAACTATAACATGGTCTAAGATGCCTAAGGACCCCCCAGACAATAGACACATGTGAATTTGTCCACGCATACCTACAAAAAGACTTGAAAAGTTGGGCAACGCATACCTTTAGCAGGGGTGGAAGCATGGCTTGCAGTCTCGCTCCCTTGACAACGTTAAACACCTGTCGTGTCATTTCTTGCCGGTCGTCGATATAGTGACAAATTGGAAACATTTCCTTACTTAGATCCAAATCCTCCTTATTATAGAGTCGTGCCTATCAGACAGAAGCAGCGCATTACTCGTCAGTGCCAATACTTACGCGTGTTACGGTACATACAACCACCATGAGACACGTTCATTATTAATGACAAGAAATCAGAGTCCCGTCATTGCGCTGGGAGAATTTGAAACTCAAACCTACGACTAATTACAAGCTGCAGTATTAATTACCAAGTCCTTTTTGGATTTGCTTTTCTTCTTGGATTTCTTTTTCTTGTCCCTTCTCTCATCAGACCTCGAAGACGACTCCGACGACGATGGCGAACTCGATTTCATTTCTTCGGTAGCCCTGTTGACAAACGGAAATAGAGTGAAAACAAACACATATAAAAAGGGAATTCATTGTAGAACTTATTCATCTGTAAGCAAGAGCCCAGACAAGAAAACAACAGAAAAAAAACGCGCTTCTAGCAAAACACGAGAACCCTTACAAGTGGTTGACTCGCCCTCCTAGTTTTGGTTTCGAGTTTTTGCCCGCGTTCCCCTCTCATCTTTGTACGGCACACTCCCATTCTTTCTAGCCTCTTGTTTGTGTAGTTCGGTGCGGTTCTAAAAGGACTAGGCTATGCAGCACAAAAGGCCGGAGCCTCGCCCCGACCGAATTGTGCAAAATATGTGTAAATGAGCGATAGGCTTCCGCACGTCGAGACGCGTGGGGGTTTTAGTTGCGAGTACATAAACAAGCTCTCGCATATGGAGCACCTGGTCTAGATGTGCCATTTTCAAAATCGAGTATTCTATGGGAGGAGCAGATGGTAAAAGTTTCATGTTCGAGGTGAAGATGGCCAAAAGCATAAAGAAGCATAACATATAAGGGTGCAAAACCCTCGTCAATAATAAAACTGCGTCGTGAGCATTAGCCCTAGCCCCGGGCCTCGCCACCCTTACATTTTAAGTCTACATTCATAAAGCCTCATAATGCTTCGGAATGATGGGTGAAAACCGAAACTTTTTAACCGAAAATTTCCAGACCCTGCATATCCCTTATTTCCTTTGCTTGAATGCAGAAAAAGGGGAAATCCCGTCTACTCTTTACCCTTATCAAAACGTTTCCCTTTTGCACCCCTACATATGCAAGTTTTTAAAATCCCTTCAATTCCGTTAAACCTGAAAGCCTGCATATGGCACGGATACGCCTAAACAGCCCAAAAAAAGGGGTGGGCTGATCAGTTTCCAGATTTTGGGTAAAAATGTCCTTGTTACCCTCGCAAGCGTTCGCCATGACAATAGCCCGGACGCTGAATGCTTTTCATAGGCAGATTCAAATTCTAAAAATCACCCTGCTACCCCAGAAGCAAAGCTAAGCAGCTGCTCTCATTTTATTCTCCCTCACTTTTTCGACGTTTTACCCCTCTTTTGAAGGAAAAAAAGGTAAGAAGAATGGGAACAAAGAAATTATTCATAAAAGCTGCTTATTTCCCTCGTTTGAGCCTTAAAATTTCGACAGAACTTTTTTTCTTTACAAAATGAAAGAACCCCCTTTTCTTCCCCCCCCCCCCCTAAAATCGAACAAAAGTTTTTCATATATAAAAAAAAACAAAGTGCAATGTAGGAATGGACTTGATTATATTCGTACGTTGCCGACTTTGACTGAAATTTGAATGATTTTTTTCTTTCGTTTTTCTTCTTAGGAAGATAAAGCCCGTTCGATCCAGGTGCAAACCACAGGTTTGAATATTCCTTTCTTTTTTACCCCCATGCCTAAGCATTCACGCTACTAGCCCCATACACTAATGACTTTTTGTGCTATAATGACGCTTATCACACATCGGAATCTTCACTTCGGTTTCTGTGGACCATAAGGCGGTGTTGTTAGGTAGTTGACAGCTGAGGACCCATACTTAACTCTTCATTCGACTATTTCCCCCCTTTACTCCCGTCGCCGTATTCGGCCGAGTCCGTTAAAAATATAAGTAAACAAAGACAAAACTGACTTGAAAAGTACAGCATTAAGCACAATGATTAAAAAAAAACTATGAAAATATTAAATAATAACAAGATAGCAAATAAAAGTAATAATACATGGAACAAAATGTAAAACAAATAAGCGAATGAAAATGCAGTAACAAAAAAATAAACAAGAACAAATAAAACGAAATTATTACACACATAAAATCAATAACCAAGCTAAAAAAAATTATATAACTAAGATCTTAACACTGATTACAATACAAAAACAGGAACCAGCAGAGAATCAAGACGACATATGTGAAAGGGGAAAAGTTCAAATTAACCAGAAGAAAAAGTATAATTATAACAAAAATAATGAAAAGGCGCTCCATGCATCTGGTAGTAAAGTAAATCAGAGTTCAGTACCTTAAGAAAACGTAAACAGCCCACTCAAAGACAAGTTCGGTAAACTAATAATTGTGACAAACGGGGAAAAGGCTCTACGAGACTCCTACCCAGCCGATAAGAAATTGCTTTCGCTTGAAGGCAGTATTGCTGTATTACATAGCTCACAGTATAATTCACTATCCTGTCCACTGCCCCACCTACCCACTTTACCCCACACGTATGGACATTTATACACATATGAAAACGAAATACCAAACTTTTAACGTGCGACTGACCTTAAGGGGACAAGATATAGTGCTATGCTTTTAAAAGCTCACTCGGGAGTCTTAACATATCATCTTTATTTCGTTTCCTGTCTTTCCTGTCTTTACGCATTTTCCACATCGATTTCTTACCACCAGCCTTGTATTACGTCTCCCTCCCCTTAAACTTAAACATAGCGCAATTTTGTTAAGTGAAACATGGTTTCCTGTTGGTTGGGTCATTACCTAAGAGTGACCTTTTTCCTTCGACCTGTTGCAGATTGCGCATTCTTTCTTCGGCGGGACCGCGCTCAGGTTATCCGAGGGCAATACCACACGCTAGGAATGAGGAAAAGAGCATGCAAGAAGGTGGGCCCCCTGTTTGGTGACCCTTGGCAGCAGTGAAGGCAACAAAAGAATCGCAGTTAATCACCTCGAAGCAAATCAAAAACTTGCTGTTTTGCAGAAACAGAAGATTGTCATAGCAACCGGGCATCCCTCTTCCTTCCTTTTTTTTCTCTGAGTGTGCCCATCCAGCACTCAACGGAGATACCGACGTCCCAGGACGCTAGCAAAGCAAGTCGAAAGAAGGATGAAGCGCACTGAGGGCGTTTTAAGTCAGAAGGCCTAACGACGGACGCTCGATATATACCTGCTCTGTAATAAAAGGGCCACTTTAATGGCCGTTTTTAGTGCTGGAGCCTTCAGCAGACATCAGACAAGGTCCGAAGCCTTATCCCTTTGGCCTGTCAGTGTAGTTGTAGCTCTCCTCCCCCTTCTGTCATCTTTTCCCGGGGTCCGTTTCGTTTTTAGCAAGCCCAATGCCTTACGACGCGCCCGACGCCCTTCTCCCCATGCCCGGCCCGGCAAAACAAAAACGATGGCCAGGAGAAATAAAAGCTGGGTAAAAAAACAGAGAGCAAAACTGAAAGAGCTACTTAAAATGCCCTTAAAAGCACCGGACGGGAGAGAAAATCGACAGAAGAAGTCATTCGCTGCTGTTTTTATGAAGCAAACCTTATATAATGGGAACTCGGCACCTCGGCCGGGCAGGAAGAAAAACGGTTCCGTGCAGAACAAAGATAGGGCTTCTTGGGTACGTCTGTGTGCGTATGTGTGTGTGTGTGTATGTTTTTATAGGAAATGGCCACTAACTCAATGCAAACAATTGCCAACGATGGCCATATATACTTTGGACCATCTTTCTCGGGCTTCTTTTTTCTTAAAAAAAAATGTCACATCAATTCACTACATGAAGCGAAACTATTTCACTGTACGATTTTCAATGCGCTTTTCAGGTATATGTTTCTATGTCAGGGGCCACACAACCCTCAAGTTCACTGGTCAGTACAAGTCGCACGTGCCATAAATATTGTACCGCGGAACTTCCCGAAGTTCAAGTGAACTTGGCGATTCGGGTTATAGAAAAGCCTTCTTACTAGCACTGTTTTACTAGCCATAATACAAACGGGACTGTTTTTTGGCCTTTTTTTTTCTTTATTGTACTTCTAGGGTACACCACAAACCGGAGAACTCAAAATAATTATACGTTCAGAAAACCATTAGTTAATTAAACAAATATTTATAAATACTCAATAAAACACTTAACACAATTTTAATAAAATTGACGCTTAACAAACATGTTTACACATTTTAATTTATATGCATATACCCACACTTTGGCTGTGTTTACCACAGACGATTACATTTTTTATTCTCTCTGCCTTTACCACTATCATACAAGACCGACAAAAGGCTTGTCTTTTATTCAGTTCAGCTTAACTGACTAACAAAGTTGTAAAAGCTGGCAGACAATGATTCTGGCCTGACGAATAAAAACGGACTATTAAGGCCCCGCTAAGCAGAACTTCTGCTCTTTATCCAATAAAAGATGGGAACATCATTTCCTTCATGAAGATAGTTATTTTATAGTGACAGGCATCAGAGGACGAAGTAAGTCAAACCGAAACCCTGAATGGAGGCAAGACACAGTAGGTACATAAAAAAAATTTAAAATTTTAAAGGTGATACCATAAAGAGTGGTTGACCCACTCCATTTTTCTTGTTATCCTATTTTTATTTAAAAAAAGTATCGTATTAAAAAATCAGGTCTATTGCACTAGTTTGCTCCATAAGCATTGTCTGCGAATAATACAAGTAAAGAAAAATCAACCAATAGTTTTCAAATTTAATTAAAGGTTTTCTTACTAAAAATTCACTTAGTAGCATTACGATCGGAATGGTTTCTTAGCTTATTGAAACAATTCTATGGTGTGACCTCTGACAGCTTTCCAGGTTATTTCCCCATAAGAGGTTGTGTATACCAGGACCTTATTGGTTGTAACTGACTTGAGTGACAAAAATTGCTATGAATTTGGATTACTTCGTTGTATTCCCCACGGAGTTAGTTATTCACGTTTGCTATACAGTAAATCATGACCATTTCGACACATGCAAGTTTCGCAATAAGTCGATCCTGCGGCGTCACTCACAAAGGTAAATGCCTAAAATGTACCCATGACCTGCGAATTCTGGGAATGCCAAGTCGAAAATTACCGATAATTGCGGATGCTGCGAGTTCACCAGCCAAGTTTCATCAACTCAAGGTCACCTCAAGCTTTAGCAGAGTACATTAAGGGTCATTTATCTAGAATTACAAATCCCAAAACACCAACGCGAGTCCGCCTTAAAAAAGTTCGAGAGAGAAACCTTTTTCTTTAGCAAGACATATAACGGTTTTTATTAAGCAGGGATAAACTTGTCTTTGGAGCCTTGACCTGAGAAAACTCGGAATTAGCGACAAAACTGCGCGACTCAATACAACCGCATGTAGTTTGTAAGCCGCCAATGGCTGACCCGATTAATATACGCCGCATTTTTATATTCACGTTGTTATTAAAAGTATACCCATTACGGGTGTCTATAGTTCAATCCTATTTGGTTGGCACTGTCCACAAAGCATTTTAGCCAGGAACACTTCCTGTGCGAAAAGAAGCTATTTAGTTAAAATATCACTAGCATGTTTTTAGCTTTCGCTTCAGGAGAAATAAATTTGATAGGTGGAGCTAAACGATAAATTTTGGGAAGAAACGCTTAAAAAGAGCGATGGGTGGGTACGGAGCTAGGCTAAAGGGTGGGGGGAGGCTTTTTATATAATAGGGGGGCACGATTTGTTTCCCCCGTTTGGGGGAAAAATTCACCATCACCCTGCTTGACAATCCGGCAAAGCAGTCAGTACCACCGAGAAATGCAGGGAACCCAACAAAAAATGTGATGTGATTGCCCCATACCTGTTCTCAACGCCAGTTGTGTATCAGCTTCAGACACGTGCTCGTCCCCTTTCCGCTCAGTCCGTGGGTTCAGTGTTTCCACTACGTAATCTACAAGTTCAACGAGACCGTTTAGTTTGGACATGTGCCTATGACGTTAAATTTGGTGGAAAGATTGTCCATTCTATTTTGTGTTGTGTTAACACACGAACTACGAACTCGTTAGACACTAAATATCCAGTGACTAAAATAAGACAAGAACATTGGACTGAATTACCCAAAAGTGGATTTCAATCGAGAACATTTCAGATTCTGCTAGACATTATGGATTCAATTACTTAGACATTGTCTCACAGGTAAAATAAATTTTTTATCATAGGTATATTTTGTATCAGAACACTGCATAGTTTTTCTCCATGTGCACATTTTATGAAAGAACAATGCAATCTTGCGCAATTTTTTAACGGACTACCTTGAGTTCAAATGTTTTCTGGAGTGCCAGTGGAAATACATGTGACGTAGCCGGGAAAAAATCGAAAAACTTGGCCTGCAAACTCCGACCAGGATGCACGTACTAAACGATACTATTGCGACCACATAAAATGATTCGCACTGTTAACTGGTCAGTACACACGGTTGCACAGTTGGGTAGGAGAATTCGGTTCTAGCAAAATTATCTTTCGAAAATCTGGGACAGACGAAGATGACGACACATCGCAAATGCGACATCGGTCGTTTTTAAAACAAACAAATCTTTTCGAAAAATCACGAAGCAGCAGAAGAAAAGGTGCGTGTTTCTTTCAGCATAAATACTGAAAATTAGGACAATTTCACGGAAAAGGGCTTTACTTTCAAATCATGGTGGAATTGAAGATCATGTCTACATTTGCCCCTAGAAAGCGTTAGCATAAATTATCTTAAAATCTGGCCCCGATAGGGTCAAGGGCTGTAAGGTAAACCACGCCTGAGCTATAATTATGGCTGATTAAAGGTTTTAGAGCAAAACTTGTCCACGTATTTGCAAAGCAAATGTTAAACTGCACGTAAACGCAACACAATACCATTTTTAGCCATGACGCGATTTAGAAAATTGAGAAGTTCAAACCTTTTAACGGAGTCTCTTAAATGTCATACAAATCATCTTTACTAGCTTTCTCAGTAACAAGATGCGAAAGATTTATGATCTGACTTTTCTCTCCCGTCACCCTCTAATATGGGACGCCCTAACCACGGCGCTGTAAAACGTTTTCAAGCAACTTTGAGTCAACAATCCATTTCTTGGTTCCACTGTAGTGTAGTAATAGCGAGAAAAATACAAACGCAACAAATACACTGTAACTATTTACTTACTTGCCGAC
Source organism: Triops longicaudatus (assembly GCA_022885665.1). NCBI lineage: Eukaryota > Metazoa > Arthropoda > Branchiopoda > Notostraca > Triopsidae > Triops > Triops longicaudatus. The sequence continues at coordinate 82,997 of JAGQDJ010000117.1, forward strand.
AAACAGGAAACTATTACAAATTGTAAGGTTTTAAATTTCGCGCCAACGCGCAGCAAAACTTTTTTTAAATCTATTTTTAACCACCAAGATATAGGAATTTATTTTACTAAGCTTTTTCATGCAAAGGTATGTTAATAGCTTATGTCGGCTAGTTTCAAAGGTACAAAATGTAAACATTTCCAATACGACTGAAATTAAACGACAGAGCACAAACGTGTACAATCGATTCTAGCTAACATTTAAAAAAATACCTACATTCTCCGGGTTTTTTTAATGGGCTATATCACAGCCTCATTATACGTAGAGTGCTTTGATTTTCACGGTTTTATAGCTGACAGATTTTGTAAGGTACTGTGCAGCAAGAATTTCCACTATCTCCACACAACTTGTTTACTTTGGTGAACAGGGTCTAACCATAGCGTCCCTAACCGCGAAACGGCGATTCACACGACTGTCCGCTCGTGTTTCTACGAGACATGCTACGGCTGCGAAAATCGCCGTCCACCCCCTACTTATCACCTCATGCTGGCTGCCCACCATTTCTCTGGACAGGCTCGGCAGTAAGAGTTGATTGATTATAATTACACCTGCTATGATACAAAAGTTACTACTGTACGTGACATAAAAAGCGCGAACAACATTGGAACTTAAATAACAGCGCCAGTTTCGTTATACCTTCTTACATAGTTCACATATATTATCTTGCTAACACTGTGCGACATATACTGAATAATTTCTACGTAGGTACACCTACATGTACACAGTTTAAGCTATCTAAAAAAGTGGTAGGACCGTTCCTGAGGAGTGCGATCTTTTTATGCCTAGGTAAAAATTTATTGGGGATAAAACGCTTCGTTTGCAACTCGACCCTATGTCTTTTAGCACTTCCGTTTTCATTGTCTTTCTGATACCCCGAGGTATTTTCTTTTACTTTTGACTTTACTTTAAAACCGAGTATTCTGTGGTTCTAAAAAAGTTGAATAACTTGGGGAACATGTTTTGTGGCAATGGCTAATTATCGATCTACTGAAGGGATATTTTTCCAGAATTTGTCTTAGTTAACGGTGCTTCGACCGGAAATCCAGTACTGTAGCCGACCTACAGGCAAAAGCTTTTTGCACACTGTATCTCTTGTTAAGACTCGTTAGGGGCATTAGGCAACTCGTAAATGTGTACGCATCAGAAAGAACATGTGTCTGAAAACGAAGGCTTCCTTTCCTCAAGATATCTTGTTACGAAAACAAGAAGCTGCTATTATCTAAAGAGCCGATTGGGTCATTCTCATTTGGAGTGCGTCATCATCGATCGATGAGTCCATGCATGAGCGTCCAGTTCGGTTTGGTTCCGCTTTCTTTTCTTTCGTTGTGGAGGCCTACAAACGAAAATGCCCTCTGCATACCTTCCTCCCTCTCATTTTTTTTTCAAACCCTCCGTGGACATACCACGCCCCATCTTGCTTATACACGTAATCGGTGAGTGCTCTCCGTATACCTTCGGTACAATTGCAAATTGGGCCCATTCTTCCATAATTCACACGCAGTTCAAAATAAAAATGGTAAACAATAAATTAAACATAAATAGATTTAAAATTATTTCAAATCAAAGTTGAAAAAGCAAAAAGTACAACAGCAGGGGAAAAATTCTACGCGAAACACAATAAGCTTCTTTGAATACTTTCATAATTACATTATCTTCACCCTTTTCAATCGTCTATACTACACATAACGGTAAATTTATCTTTAGGTAGAGCTTACGAACAGTTGCGCACATAATATGAGCCAGTTACATAGATTGGTACGTTATTATCGCATCTGAAAGCTTTTTACTTCATGTTCTAGTCTAGTGTACGCTCTTTCTTTCATTCCATTCCAACTTGTTTACGAATGTCGGAAGCGCTGAAATGGATTTGGCCCGTGACAAAAGATCCACAGCCACACATATCTAGGACACGTATAAAGCACGAGGGGGGTTCAACTGAAGCCTGTAGCATAAAGTATGGTGTGGGTGGAATAAAAAGGGGAGGGTTATTGTCCACAATAAGACATCCAACACATGAGAATACGATGCGGGGCGCGTGGCAGTGGCCGGAGGGGTAGTTGTTTGTCAAAGTGAGCGCAGATATGCTCGCGAAATGAAATAGCAAACCAAGCCAGTCCCTATCTGCCTAAGCTTGGGGAGAGCGGAAATTCTATTCTCGTGGTTAATCTGGCTTAACGAGCCTTGGAGTCTGCGTAATATTTTTGCAACATTAAGAACCAGGAAGCAGAATGTTGCATATGAGTCAGCCTGATGCAAAAGTGCTATGAAAAGGCAAAAGTTTACTTACCAAAAATTGCCACCATTCTCTGAAGTCGTAAAAACAACCCTCCAAGGGGTAGTGGGGGTGAGAGGCTGCTCGAGGGTAAGTTTAGGATAGATGTTCCACAACCGAATTGTTTATGCGGAGTTAGTAAGTGACGTCATCGATCGATATAACCTGAACCGTAGGCCTAAAATCGGAGGGTTAATGTTGCTGTCCACTTCATTCATTGCATTAATACATTTTAAGAATACTACCGCCATTGAGTGTATTTTCCTCCAAGCTTTCGGACTAGCGCGCATTTTTCAAAAATTGACGATCGAATAAAATTCCTTGTCAGAACTACGGGTTTAACGACTAGTTCCCCAACTACCCATTCATACATACGTATCAAAATTGATGCAAAGAATTGACAGGCTCCCTTTGTAAGCCAGGCAGCGATCAAATCCGCCACACAGGTCTGAATTACGTAAGCGCCAGACTGACGACGAACCTTTCCTATTAAACAGACAAGGGAGAAAAAGTTCAGCCAACAATAGTCATAAAAATTGCAAGAGCTTTTCGGGAAATGCCTGTCGTTAATCGAAGGCAAGAAATGAAATGTCAAGCCAAAAGGCACAAGCAGCGGCGAATCTCCAAAAAGCTCGAAAAGCCCCCACAAAGTTGGCCTTCAGGGTTTTCCTGCTGGGTTCTCCATCAGCAATGCAATTTTCTTATTCATACATAGACTACAGTACCGAAGTGAACGTGAATGTTTAATTGTTCAAAAATATAAACGCATCGGTATCTGGCAACCCGAACTCCTCCGACGTGGGAAATTCGAAATCTGTAGGTCATCTATATGATATTACAATTCATATCCGATTCATCATCCTGTGACTCTCTTGCCCTCTGCTCGAGAAACTCGAGCCTGTATATAATATCGCAGGGTAATTTATAACCGTTTAAAGACCCCCTAAATACAATCCAAGCCAAATTGGGATTCTTCTTCAAGAATGAAATAGATTCATGAAATTTACAGCAATTTCGAGAGACTTGCGTCGTCTATTTCTTTTATGTTCGCTTTCAAATGACAATGGTCTGATGCTTCCAATACGTTATTAATATTATTACTACGGAAAACTTCGGGTCCCTATCCTCTAGAATCCTTTTCTTTCCTTTTTCTCTCTTGTTTACAGCGTTTTCCTTATTACCGTTGCACGTTACTTGTTCGCTTGACTGTTCGCTTGTACTCTCCAAAAAATATTACCGTGCTCTATTGGAATCTGTTATTGATCATCAAATCGTTTTCTTTTCGATCACCGCTGCTATGACGTTCATAAAATCTTTGGTGGAAGTAAAGCAACCACTAAAATGAGGCGAAAGTAGGCGGGGAGTGAAAGAACAGAAAAAGCAAATAAAAAACGACCACAGTTGTAACCCAGCCACGTGCTTTTTCGTCCCGGCAGGCTGAAGATTCAATGTTATTGAGATAGGGACCTTTGTTGTTATGCACCCTTTTACTTTCCTTGTCCGGCCCTTTGCTTCATTGCCTATACACAAGGTCGATCTTCACGAATAAGACGCATGTCTAGCCTTTTCCCTTCTTTCTGTTTCCATTTTTCGTCTTCGCCTGCCCAACATCCTTTCTTTTAATGACATGGCGTAACGCAGACTACCATACGAAACAGCCATCGTGTTGTCAGCATGCAAAATCTATTTTGTAAGCACTTGAATTTCGCTTCGGGTCGTTTGTACCTGTCCTTTGAATATCTCGACCTCCCCGGCACCCCCCTAAAGTTGTCTTGCATAGCGTACACAACGTATCAGCTGCTTTACTTTCCATGAACGCATCCTTTCTCCCGAGATGCTCCTACCCCTGAGTTTGGTGTACGTATCCCTCTTCCGCCTTGCGTTAGCTTCTTTAACTCTCCTCTTTTTACTTTCCAAGTATAACGCCTTATGACGCTATAGACGCCTAACGATGCCATTGGCTTCCGGTCGAAACAAAGACGCCCAATAGGGTTAACGTCGTGCATTGCCACGCGTTTTCAACGCGGCTTACAATCGGGCAACTATGAGGAAGTTAGAAGGAAAGCAAAGGGGAGGTTATCGTTCCACGAGCTATTCTACATGTGCTGTGTACAGTACAAGTGCCGGTCTGCACAACGCTCGACGTCCTCGACGCTCGGCGTCCTTCGTCAGTCGGGCTCAGCGCGGCCCTCGGCTTAGACCTACGCAACAGCTCGCGTGTCGTATTTGGACTTTACGAGAATGGTCAGTGTTCAGCAGCACCCCACAATATCATCAACTCAGCTGCTTCGGAGCGGGACTCAATGAATTCCAGTTAGATTGTTTGTGATGTGATCGTTTCATGCCAGTGATAGAGCATAAAATCAAAATTTTGCAACATAGTTTCTTATGAAAAACAAACCTGCTATTAAGTGTACAATTTCCCTTCTAAGTGTGACAAACGGATTTTTATGTGTTATAATAGAAGGTAAAATTAACTTCTGTTATTGATATTTCGCAAATTTCTTGAACATGTTTGAAGTGGTTTTATGGTGCAATGATACATCTTGGAGACGTTTTTCTAACAAGTTTGTGCTCTTTCTTTAACAGGTTCATCAACTACATACCGTGAGCACTGCCTGATTTAAACAAAGATTTTTTCCGCGTCCACTCGAAAACTCGTCGTGATTTTGAAGGTAGGAAAACGGACGTTGTAGTAGCCGTCTGCAAGCTTTTGACTGTGGATTGCTTCTTGTGGGGGGGCTGTTTTCTAAAGAAGCCCGCAAAGATTTTTACTTTACTTTCCCCCCTTTTCCTCTGACCGAAAAAGTCAAAAAGAAGTTGCGAAAACGATTGAATATACGGAAGCGACCCGTGGGACATGGCGTCCACGGCCGCTTTGAACCTCAACATGCATGGGACAGGCAATCTGCGGGACCACATGATGGGAGTGACACGCAATCTGAGCTTGAACAACGATACAACCCGGCATCATCATCCTCATCATCACCCACACCTGACAGCAACTGCGGGAATAGGGCCTTTACCGCCAAACACCTCCACGGCCGAAGACTCGCCGCTCTCCACTACCGACATGGAAGAAGACGTAGATCCCGGCAGCGCTCCATTGGCCAACTCTACGGCAAACTATGGTTCGGACAGTGAAGACGCTGAAATAGAACCCCAGAAAGCCTTCAATCTTCCGCGCTGGTCCCAAAGTGACTCCCGACATTATCAGCCCACTGTCGAAGATTTCATGAGCACTGCTGGCGGCGACGACGAGGCAGGTGCTTCAAATAATCAATGGATGCAATCTCCCGGTGGTCACCGAGATCACCGCACGGACAGCAGTGCCGATGAAGACTTGTCATCAAAATCCAAAAAGCGCAGAAAGCAATCTAAACCTGTCCGCATAACGAACGACGAAGAAACCCCCAATGGTAAGTCACGCTCTCTAATGCCTGGCAATGATCCCGGAGTTTGCCGATCCTTGCTTTTCGCTAATCCGCTGACATCAGCGATAGTTTCCACGCCCAAGCTGCAAGACCGTGATCGAAACAGCTTAGTGTCACCTTACGACAACCACCCTTCGCCACCTGGCAATACCGGCCGGTCTTCCTCCATGCTGTGTCCCCACTGCGATACAACAGTCCCCGTGACAGACTTCGAGCAGCACCTGCTAGAAAAACATGCTCCGCAATTTAATCTGCCTATGTACGGCTCGGCTACCGAAGATCCTCGCCTACTCGCACAGCACTTGGCTTATTCGTCCCTATTTCAGCAATCCGGAAACCTCATCAATTCTATGAAAGACCCTTTCGGTTATCCTTACAGCTTTTCCTTGGCCTCTTTGATGAAAGATGGTAAGAGTCCACGTGTGGCTGAGTCGGAATCCAGCGCTTCATTATCTGGCTCGCCTGCTTCCAGTCCCAACCGGCACTCGCAACAGCATCCCAATAACTTAGCCAACAAAAGTTCCCTCGAAGAAGGAGAGCAGGCTTCACCTGCTCAAAACAACATCGAAGCGGAGGCGCCAGAAGCTTCTGGAGGAGACGGTGATAACGAGGAGGCTTACAGCCATCCACAGCACCCAGAGCACCTCAACAAACTGCTACCCGCCATGCCTAATCTGCTTTCTTTCCCTGCTCACAATCCTTTCCTTTTCCCTTTCCTCAACCCGAATTTCCCTCCTTCCCTTACCCCAGTCAGTTCTTCTTCGTCTCTGCACCCTGGCCCACCTCTCCGTATATTTAATCCCGAAGCCTATTGTGAGCTCTGTAATAAAGAGTTCTGCAACAAATATTTCTTAAAAACACACAAAGCCAACAAACATGGCATTTACACAGACCCTCCCGCCACACCTTCTTCCTCCGGATCGAATCTTCCACCTTCTTTCACGCCAACATCCTCCCGCCCCGCTAACTCGTCCTCCCCACCCATGTCTCTGACTACCACCCACGTGAGCGGCGGAACGCTGTTATCCACCCCTAATTTGCACACCTCTGGGCTTGGACGAACGGCCAACGGAGCAGCAGGTCCAGCTTCGGGCAACACGCTACCCATTCACGCAGCCCTGTCCGGTATGGCTGGCTTACCACAGACGGGACCCTCCATTTCTTCGTCGTTGACAAGCTCGGATGCAAGAACTCCACCTCCTTCGATTACCAGCACGCCCAAAAGCGAAATGTTTCCCTTTTGGTCCGCCTCGGTCTTGGCCTCTGCAGCCACGGTGCCCCACAACCCTAACTTGACCCCTTCTTTAAGCAAACTACCAGGTATCAATAATCCAGAGGCCTTTTGTGAGCTTTGTCAAAAGGAGTTCTGCAACAAGTATTTTCTGAAGAGGCACAAAGCTAAAATCCACGGGATCCAGCCCGACCCAGCAACACCCGGCCAATCTCAGGGCACAAAACGCAAGGCACCGTCCTTGTCGGCCTCTGAGACGTCTCGCATCGAAGAATCTTTACTGCGATCGCCACTTTTTAACGACTTGAGTCGTTCTTCGGCCCATTTTGACCCCTCAAGTAACGCTTGCCTCGAATCCAACAGCCCTGTCAAAGATTCTAAGCCTCATCCTTCGGCACTCTTGGCGATCCCAGCCGCCATTGCTGCTGCTGCTGTGCCTGGCAAACTTTGTTCGGCTAGCAAAAGTGACGGTCTCCTGAAAGAATCCCAGAAGGATTCCGCCTCGGCGAACCCAGGAGATAGTTTCTCCGTTGAGGGCAATATTCTTCCCTCTTCCATCGATCATTTTATGGCGAGCGATAACGGTGAGGTTAAATCAGAACCCTCGCTCGAACCTCTTAAGCCTGGCGATCCTTTAAAAGATAATTTATCTCTCCTGAAAATTCCCACACCTAATCTCTCCCATTTTAGTTTAGCTAATACCGCCAATACTATCATTCCTTCCAACCCCACCTCCCCCAACGCCTCCTTACCCTCAAACAACCCACCTGAATCCGCCAAGAAAGCAAACTTCTCCCCCGAGAAGCTTCGGCAGATGGGTGTCATCAACGCCGAAGCTTTTTGCGAAATCTGCTGCAAGGAGTTCTGCAACAAGTATTTCTTACGTACCCACAAGTACAAAAAACACGGTATCGGAACTCCCGAGAGTGCTGGCTTGGAGCGCAGTCCCTCGAAAAATGGGCATAGCCATGGAGGTGGAAGTGGGTGCAGTAGTAGCACGGCAGGCGAGACACTTCAATCGACGCCCTTAAATTTAACGCGCCTCAAGGAGGAGCAGCAGGCGCCACTTAGCAAAATGGCGATGGAAGCAGAGCTTAGCACCATAGCCCATCAGCTCTGTGACTCACTGACCGATGACGATTCCAAATCCACCTCCAATTCTGTCCAACTAGAATGTGACATATGCCAGCGCCCTTTCCAAAGCTCCTATCTGCTGCGTATGCATCGAATGTACTTTCACAACACGAACACCCCAGAACCCACCACAGAAGGTCAACCTTCTAACGCGGAGGTACCTCCACAAGCCAAATCGACCACCTCCGACGACAACGACAAGCAACTCTCTGAGACAGAAAACGTCACGGAGAAAGACTTGCCCAATGCAGAAATTAGCGAAGATTTGCAAAAGCTCCAATCCATGATTATGGAACTCAATAATGCCACCAATGGAGACACAGGCAAAGTCCAGTGTAAAGTTTGCCGTCGTAACATCGACAAAATGTACATTGCTACCCATATGCTGACCGACCACGGGATCTTCGCTATGGACGAACCGCTGGAAACTTCCATGGCTGCCGCTGCTCTATTGGAGGTCAAGAAAGACAACCCTGCTAAGGATTTGAGCTTGCTAGGTGAAAATTCTCTTGGAGCCTTGCAAGCGTCTGGCAACCAGCCGACTTACTGCCAGTTATGCAAAAAAGATTTCTATGCTTTTTATTTCCTGCAACTACACTTGCAAAATTACCACGGTTTACCAGCCACTAACACGACTACCGCGTCTAGCGGTTCGGTCTCGCCGAAAAGTTTCTTGGACCGCGTGAAAGCAGAAATTGACGGTAAAAAGACACCTGGCAATGCCGCTGGCGCAGATTTGTTGCAGCGTCGGCCTTCCGCCACGCCCACGCGTAGCTATTGCGAAATTTGCAACAAAGAGCTATGCAACAAGTACTTTATGAAAACGCATATGCTAAAAATGCATGGGATTAACTTGGAAAGTGGGGCGCAACTTGGCGGTGTGACTTGTGATATTTGCCATAAAGAGCTTTGTTCGAAATACTTTCTTAAGGTCCACAAACAGAACACTCACGGTATTTACGAGGATCAAACCAACGCCATTGATCTAACGACCAGCTATGGTTTAAATCCTTTTGTTGCTCAGGACGACCGCAAAAGCGAGACCAAAACCGAGCTTTGCACATTGTGCCAGCGGCGTTTTAAGAGCGGCAAATGGTTAAAAGGCCATTTAACTACCGAGCATGGAGAGCGTGGCAAGGAAGAGTGGCGTAAGCTCATGTTAGAACACCATCGTAACAAACGTCAACAACAATCTCAGCCCTCTCAACCGCCCCAGTCGTCCGGATCCTTGCCAGCTAACGCGAGTGCTCATTTGAACGGACCCCAGGTTTGTCGTACCTGTGGACAAACCTTCCCGGAAATGGTGTCACTGCAGGTGCACATTATCAAAAACCACCCCGAATGCGAAGATAGTCCCATGCGCGCGTTGGCCGTCAGCCCTGGAGCGTTACATCTTTCCTCCAATAATGGCGCTACTGAAGAGATTAACAATGCATCAAACCAAAATCCGCTGGAAAATTCCAGCAAGACTTATTACTGCTCGTTCTGTCCATTCAGCACCCCTTCTTTACCATACCTGTTCGCCCACGAGCGAACCCACAACAAAAACAGCGAGTCGGCCAGCACACCGTCTCCTTCGCTTTCTCAGTCGCGAGCTGAGAATCTTTCCGAAAATTGGCCCACCTTCAAAGACAAAAGCAACGCCCTACAATGCCCTGTTTGCTTGCAGCACGTACCTGTAGACATTTTTCAACAACATGTCGTCACTCACCAATTCCCCCAACTGCTGCAAAACTTGCTGCCCTTCCAGGCACTTATGGCGGGTGGCGATCCCAGCAAATATTTGGCCCACGCTCAGATACCTGGTACTGACACCTTGTTGGCGGGTATGGGTAATAATATGACAGCATCATCGAAAAAGAAAAAGAGCAAGACCTTTTGTTGCAATAAATGCTCGAAAACGTTTAAAAGTCGCCAAAATTGTCTAGAGCACATTCTCACGCAGCACCGACCCCGCGTTCGCAAACCTGGAGTGACTGTTCGTGTGTCACTCACGAATCCTAGTCGATCTAATCCGCTTCAGTGTAAACACTGCGGCTTCACTTCTCGCTTTTGGTCCATTCTTCGGTCGCACATTCGGCGCCAGCACTACAACAAGCAAATGCGGTCCAAAAACTCCCCGTCTTCGCCTCCTTTGATGCCCACTAGTTATGCCGTACCTCAGTCGTCCAACCATTTCATCATGCAAGCGTTTCTCTTGGCCCAGCCATCGAGCGCGACGCCGGGACCCGATCATCAAGAAATCTCGGTAAACGTTCCCCTGGCCGAACGTTCTGGATCGCCGACTGCCTTGTCCGACAGCCACAACACAAGCGGAGGAGTAGCTGACAGCAGCGCCAATGAAAGCCGCGAGCAAAATTTCGTCCCATCTTTGGTGTACCTTCCTGTTAGTCGCAAGATCTCTACACCCATGTCGGTGACTTTTAACCTCACACCAGCATAAGCAGCCAGATTTTTCGCAATGACCCAAATGGATAGTATGTTTAGGATCGCTAGTCTCGTAACTGGTTTGATGATAAGAAATACGACTGTATGACTTAGACGGTCCGGATAATTTTGTGATGTCTCTAGTCAGCGAAGGAATTGTTGCATCTCAGGGTTAAATTCCAATTTTTCAAAAATGGCTATACAAAGGACAATGACAGCGAAATGAACTAGAGTGGCAGACCGTCTCGCACAACCAAGTATAAATTAATTAAAAAAAAAAGAAAATATGCGACAGCTATTTATGCATAACTTTTGACGCTGGAAAGAAATTGTTAATGGATCAATCATTCGTATGTAAATGCTTTGCACTTAGAAAAAGGGGAGAGACACGGGTTTCAAAACGATTTGGAAGTATCGCTCAAAACTCCCTCACTTTCTTGTTTGTTCAATTTCAACTGAAAATCAAAACTATCTATGGCCTCACATTGACTTATTACTGTTCCGTCTTATATATACATGATGGTAAAACATTAAATAATGTTGGTTTTGAAAAATGTGTGAACAGTTTTGAAAAAATTCCCTACTTGCGTAAAAAAGTGAACAGTGTAATAATCTCCCCCCCCCCCCCTCCCACAAGTTTCGGAAAGATTCAAGGAAAGGTGCTCCTTAGCACAGGCTTGAAAATAAAAAAAAAATGTGTGCTATTTTGCTTGTTACGCATGTTTTCTGAACGCCGTGCGAATGCCTCTTTTCCAAGAAAGTGCTTACTTTGTTGGAGTAAATGTGTTGCCGTAATGCTCTTTCGCTGTCCGTATCGCTGACAGACTCATTCTTTAATGTGTGCATGGGTGAGCATGAACGGTCTCTTCGTGTTGCGTGAGGCCCAAAATTCGTTCGGAACAGAATGGTTAGCGGTACACAAGTGTGCGTGCAAAGAAGGTGGCCTCAGCTGACACTCCCGTGTAAACGTGGATCATACCTCAATCAAAAGGTGACAACAGTTGTCACACATCAAAGCTTAAGCCAAGGGGTCCTCTGGCTATACAAAACGCGCAAATGCACCCGAACTGAAAAGAACCAGGATTAGTTTTCCCCCGTCATCTCACGCCCATTTTTATAGTTCTTCTATCCATTTTTTTTCACCTCCAACTCTAGAAAATAATATTACTGTCAATAAGCCACCCCATGGCCTGCGTTGCCCACGTTCTATTTTTTCTACAGCTCAGAACGTGTCACAGGTGTGAACCCACTGTTTTATTACTATTGCGGCCTCCCCACATGTCAGCAGCTTGATTTCCCAAATTTTCTTTGCCTCTTTGTACATTTGTAATCATAACACATGAATATAAGTTCGGGAACTTCAAGCAAAGCAGTTTCCACATGGACGCCTTCACCCCTTGGCTGACGTTATTCAGGGAATTCCGTGTTATATTCGTAAAGAAACAAAAAAGACAATGTTGTATGGTGCCCATACCGTTACAGTTTTTGAAGCCATTTTTGTCCTTTTTGTTAAACCTTATCTGTTCTTAGAGGACCTTTATGCTGTAACTGTCACCTGTTTACCCGAAAAGCAGAGCAGGTTAGCGAAGACGTTAGCACTGTAGACACCCCCAATTTTGAGTCATATGTGTGAAATGTTGTTCAAAATCAGTTTTGTAAAGTCAAACTAACCCTTTCCCCACTCCTCCCACGCGGAAATATCAGTTACGGACTTTACACATCGTGTTTGCCCTCCGCATTAACTCGAGTTTCGTCATTCTTATTAGAGTCCTGGATTGAGTGTTTTTTGTCTTTATGAAGGGATCTATATCAAAGAGTAAATCAGCCGTGAAAGTTGTTTAGCTCCCATGGATGAAAACTGCAAGTACATTATTATGCAAATATACCTATTTGAATCGCGACCGACAAGTATCCTTTTTCTTTGCTGAACAAGCCTCTGTTGAAACAAAAGTGGTGCAACATTCATACAATATCCCACAAGTCGCTTTCTTTTCCCATGCTGACATTCGGTTAGAAGCGCAACGCTAATCCTGCACTCCACAGAAATGCGATTAGCCCGCCTCTCAGCTCCAAAAAAGGTTGACTTCTTTTGGTCAACCGCAGTGATTTAGGTTCGGGAGCTTTTCGACACACCCTGTGGACGCCCGTTACGTGCACGAGATAAAAGCGAAAAAAAGCTTTTACTCATAGAGCTCTGAGTGACGCTTGATGACGAAAGGGATGAAATGGACAGCCGCTCAAAATTTCATTGACGTGGCCCAAACGTGATAGACCGACTTCTAGAGATAGCCAAAAGTTATTATGCCAGCTCTGCGAAAATCTCTCATGGGCTGATAGGAAAGTTGCATTAAAAGCACCAAGAGACAGGCAGAACTTAGGTTACATACATCCTTTCATGATTAAACAATCATGCTTCGTGAAATACTCGACAAGAGCATCACGCTTGTCTCGCCGCTCAAACCTTACAAGGTTACATAGTGGAGAGGCCAGGACAATTGACTTGCAGGCTATGAGCCTTTTGGTGGTTGACAACATAACTGGCGAAGTACATGACACCTTACTTAACATGGATGAAGTACACGCGACACGCACAGACGTTAAGCCCTTCTTTCTACCACCGCGTGGAAACCTTTTTCACTCTTTCATTAGATCTGTTAGTCAAACCGCACTTGGTCTCCCCCTCCACGCTAGAGGGTTAGATTGAGACATTTTCCCTGCAAATAAGAATTAAGCTGCATGTCTAGCTTTCTAGATTAATGTAGAATCCTTAATGACGACTTGCATAAAAGAGCACAATGAGTCCTATCAGTCCAGCGATTTTCGTAAGAAAGAATGAATTCCCGACGATATTCGTGATCTGGCCGAACTATAATATTGAAACAAAGTTCCTAACCCTTACTTCTTCCCCCCAGCTTGGGCCGTAATAAGTCCTCCACTTCGAACATGTATGGGAATTATGATTTCATGATGAAAATCTGACTCAAGAGTACAATACTTACACAGCCTTTCCCAAAAGTTGAAATAAGGCATACGGACATGGCATGCAGGCCTGGGCTATCCAACCGGATTTTCATGTTAATGCAGCGAAATTATTTTTTGACTTGGGGACTGGAACTAATAACATTTCGTTTCAGACAGGCAAGCTCTCGTGCTCGGATCGACTTAAACAAGACGACTAAATTGTGCAACCTGCAAGCGGCACAAAAGACCTATAATCAATAAGTTAACAGAATGGGACACTAAAATGAGACGCCGATATTTTAATGCATTATACTCTTGAAATGAGGTCGTATTATGTGGCTTCACGAGCGAACTTGTTTGGTTGACCTACGCGTTGAGTGTTGAAGATCATGGGCTGCAGAAACTAATGTAACAATCTAATACAAGGCCAGCATACTAGGACTATTCTCCGAACCAGCTGCTGATGGTTTCCAGGAAGTTCAGTTGACTGCAGTAACTGCGGGAATTGCATGTCGAATTTGTTTATGCCCTTGTGAGCCTGAAAGACTTGGTTATTTATGCAGGTATGGATTGTCGTGAACAACAAATAAAGCAACAAGAGAAAAGAACCGTAAACAGGATCCTCTGTAGCTAGCGTTTCACGCCATCACTTCACTTCACTTAGTGAAAAAGCACCTTAGTAAAGGTCGCGAGCCATAAAATCATTCTGGCTCTGGTCTTATATAAATATATTCCAACGGTTATATTTGTAATTAAGAAATTACGCTTTAGTCGAATGAGACTATTCAATGATTAAAGAGTAGGCCTAAAAGTAGCAAAAAATGTGCCGAAAAATACCTTATCATAAAACGTTTTGTAGCTACGGTTTGAGCACCATAAAAACTGTACTCGGTAAACACGCAGTAATTCTTGTCACCTGCGGGCTAAACGCCGAAGTAAATCCTATTTCCGTTCCGCTTTTTCTATCGTGGATCAACGAAGGTCCGAGCAACCCGAAAATCAGTCTTTACTTCATTAACGGCGAGCTAAATCTGTTGTCTTTTTTGTCTTCCCGAAAAAGAACATTGACGAGTTTACCACATTTCCGTAACCATGTCTTTGCTAACGTGTCGCTCACGACGCTACCTTTGAAACCAAAATTAGTGAAAAGCGAAAGAGAATGTGACAAGAAAATACAGATTACAGAGCTTTTGACTGCCGCATGCCCAACCTTTTTATCAATTGACAGATGTCAACCGTGGATGTGACAGCGCGGGGGCGCAGATGGTGCATTGGACGAGCCCTTCCCGTTATAGATAACACATTACCGCACATGCCCATAATTACCAAAAAATAAAAGAAAATTTACATATACACTCCTACGAATAGGAGGTCATATATTATCCCTGATAGGCTCATTAGAGCTCAGAAGAAATAGGGGGAATGTGGTTAGTTTTAGAAGAACTCACATGTCATTCGTTGACAAGCAAGTGGAAAGAGAAATGGTATTGCATCTCAAGTAGCAACGATTCTGTCTGCGTTAAGATTCTAAAGACTCGTTCAAGTGCGAACTTTTTCGCCTTTGTTGTCTTTATAGAGAAAAAGGAAGATTAAGCGACAGGTTTAATGGAGGTCCATGACACCTATTGAACGTAGAAGATTGACACACGCCAGCACCCCCAAGCTTCCAAAAAAAAGGTGTCACCGAAAAAGCGGCATCTTGACTATACTTCCCTCCAACGGCGCTCGGCCGCTCACCTGTCACGTTAACTTGCTGATCCCTTTATAGCTCCCTCGTTAGGGAAGACAGTGGACAAGGGGAGGGCAGAGTCTTGTTTCTGGTCTTTATGGAGACTGTGACATTAGGCAGCAACGCTGAGCCTTAGCACAGCACCTCAAGCATGGCGTCACAATCCCCTAACAATCAAACTTTGGGTCCTGCAGAGAGATGCTTAGCTTCACGTCAAGATTTCGGCGCCTCGATTCGTTTCCTTTCAAAGAGGCTCGTTGGCACCACCGCTCTGCCCGTAAGTGAAATTTTGCGCAATCGTTTCAACAACGTAAACCGTTGCCCAGGGAGCGTTGCAACCAAACAAAGCCCCAGTTCAGCTGGTAAAGCAATGATTAGTACTTATGATCATTTCGATCCTCTCTCCTGGCCAGCGTTAAGATGTGGTCATAGCTGTCCTTTCTTCCGACACCCTCTCCCACCTCCCCACAGCAGGAAAAAAGAGGAAATGGAGAATACAACAATGGGCGAAAAAAAAAATGCCTGCTTTGCTTTGCTTCACGCTCTTCCATTTCTTTTGAAAAATCCCCTACACGGGAAAGAAAGCGCGGTCCATTTCTTATTTATGACGTCACCCCGTGGTCCATCGTCAATCAATAAGCGCACTGACACAACCACCTTGATTAACCTTTGATTCCAGAAAACGTCTACACGCTTCGCTTATCAACTCTTTGGGATAGAGCTTTCTCCTCTCTTCCTTAGGAGATTTTTCTCGACGGAAGAAACGCAGAGCTTCTTCCCATAGAACGTGAAAAGTCATGTCACCGAAATCTCGTTATCATCGACATGTATGGGCCTACCCATCATATCAATAACACATAAAAGTAATGTTCACCCTACTCCCGGAATAAGAAAAAGAATCTTTTGCATTCAGAATAACCGATACCTCGTAAAGCTCCCTTCTTTTACGTACTTAACCCTTTCCCCGGTGGACCTTCTACACCACTTAACCGTCTCCACCATCACTTTAGCATCGCCTTCCTCGCCTTTAATTTATTTTCCCATTACTCTATTTTCGTTTCTTGCCCGGGAACCCGTTTGTGGAAGGGGAGGCTGGGCAAAAAGAGAAACGAAATCTCCCTATCACCTTCCAAACCAAAGAGTTTCCCATTAGCTGGAATTGGGGGCATCTGATGCTGCGGTGCCGACTTTTCCATCTTATGCTTTATCATCCAAGACTCTTCTTCTCTATTGATTCATGGAGGAGCTATTGCTGGACCCACTGCTTTGCCTGTTCACTCGGCTGCTGCTGAGGTAGTGGCTATAGCTGTACTACAGTGAGCGGCAAGGGCCAGCTCAGGGGCATATTTTTGTCTCCCACACACATACACACAGCACCCTGAAAATCTCCCTGGTCCACCCAGTAGTCCCCAGCGAACCCATAAATCAATATTTTTTCGAAAACTTTTCCAAAGGTTTCGGGCCATTGGTCACTCGAACCATCTCGCTGTCCTTGTAACATTGCCCCCCAAATCGAGCTAACTCTGCGGCATATTTTATTCTTAAAACATTGACGACCATATGTACTGACTGCAATTGGGGAAAACCTGTCGGGAGTTGCAAACCAGCATTATGAGCAAATAGCTTCACTTGGAATTCTTTATGGTCACTTATGCTATAAATCGTGAAGGCAATCGACATAAAACTGGCCTGATATGGAAGCTTCGTTGTCATGATTTTGGGAGAGGTTATAAGCTTTTTAGTTTGGATCCTTCGTAAAGCAATTCCGACTTGGCAAAGCCATACGTGCATACGCAAAGGAACAGGTGGAAGAATAAGGAGAATTAAAACCCAAAGCGCCTGGGGATACTTAGCTGCGAACTAGGTGGCCCCCTCACCGATCCGAAATTACACGGTAGTTCGGGAAAAATTGGGTCCCCTGTTTTCATTCTAACGCACTTTGTGGATGGGCTTTTGTGTCGCATGCAATAGCCTTAAATCTAAATGGCACGAGTCATGACGAACAATGCCAAATGCAGTAGGAAAACTTCTCTACGTTTCTAGTAAGGTTTTACAGAGATGGATGGCTGAAAGGGGCAGAAAAGTAATGGCAACTAAGTTTTCCAAAACGCGACAATAATTTACAACCCCAAGACTGGCAACTCTACTTAGGGCTACCGCATAAACTAACTGCAGCTGTGCCAGCCAAACAGTTCGTCTTCTCCTATTGTGGTCAAGACTTTAATGTTTCTTGTAACTCGGGACGCTTTCTTACCCGCGAAACCGAGTTAGAACTAGAAAAAGTACAACGAGGAAGAAAAGACATCTACTCTATTTTCGTCCGAGATTAACAAATTTCACCATAACATCCACTCTTTATGGACACTAATAAAGTGTAGAGACTATTTTTTGCACAGTCAACACGACTTTTTGCACAAAAAAGTCAAGCATTTTCACTTCTAAGACATTACGTATTTTTTTCATAAGTTAAATTTACAACAATATGAACAAGGCAAAAGTAGAAATGTTATTTAGGACGTTTGTATACTTAGGAAATTTCAGGCGAAGTACTTTTGGAAATCGACAGGATTTGACGTTTTCTGAAATTCTCCAAAGCAGTGCTTTTTAAACTTCCTTCCTACTATAGCTAAATGGGGCCCATCACAACGTCCTTTGCCCTTCAGTAGACTTCAACGTGTAAGCTTTAGTTCAATTTCCCAGAGTAATGTAATTTTTAAAATCTTTATTTCGTCTTTTTATCCAATGAAGAGTAACCTACTTCTTAAAGAATTCACCCTCTCATTTATTGTGACTTTTCTTATCTCATTTCTGAAACGTATTCAAAACTCTATTTTCCTATATTTTTGTTCAAAATATATTTTCCACAAGTTCTTTCTAACGTATTAAATTATATTGCAAAATATTTCGACTTAAATAATTAGCTATGTTTTGTTACCTATATGGTGCTCTCACTGCGTTTTCCTTGAACACTTACGTATTGTATCACGGCATTCTTACACGTTTATCTCCAGGAAGTTTGCCCCCCTTGAGTTTCTTCTAAATATGAAATGTCGAATTAAGAGGTTGCATGTTGATCGACATTCTTCGTGTTGTTCTCCTTTCTAAAAGTTCACGACAAGTTGAAAGAACCGTCCCTTCTTGTGGCAGTTCTTGTGCAACTTTCATAAGATGCTGACATAAAAAGGAAAGACACTATCAAACTTGCGACATTGGAGATCTTGAAACACCGGTTTTGAAGGCCCTTGCTCGAGTGTGCAGTGGCATCCTTGTTTCTCTTTTCATGAACGTACCCATGAACTGTTACGCTATGAGTTGTCGTGGCAGTTTTCTACTACAAAATAAAGAAACTTTTCATCTTCTCCTCTCAACGTGTCTCCTTCCTTTAGCTTGACTTCTTTTTCCCTATTTCTAATACGGACTAGGACAACAAAGGGTTCCGAGTATCGAGTACTGCATAGAAGAATGGTCCGCTGCACGTGTCGCTGTTTGCCTTAATCCACTGGTTTTCGGTTCACAGGTACAGGCAGCAGTTTCTAAGGCTCCGTTCCGTTCACGCCTGTAACAAGAATTCTTTCAAAGTAGTTCAACCTTTTGTCTATCAATTGCTTCGTGCGTTGTAATATTCATTTGAAGTGACATACACCGAAAGTCGTCAAGTAGTCCCTTACTATCCATGTCCTCCTTCACAAAAAGTTTCCTAGCTGAATAGCGGCGAGCACACTAATTACTGAAAGAATGCGAGCTCCTCAATTGTTTCCAACGCTACTAACCAAAGTTGCAAAGGCCTGTAAATTTCTAATAGTGGCGTAGGTCTGTGTTGCTTCGCTTTTCTACTTCTCACGTAAATTGCCGGGTGTATTGTAAGAGGAGAATGACAGGACATGGACTCTTGATCGGCGAAATTTATTGAGTCGCTCTTACCCACGCCTTCTTCCCCCCACCAAAGAATTGTTAGTGTGATCGAGATCTACGAACTCGTCGTTATGTTCCCGAAAGAACAATAGCTTGCCTCGGCTTACGACTGCAGAATATAACTTTTCCTTTCATTGGCCCGTTGACTTGAAATAAAAAGCTAGAAATAAAAAACCAAGGCACCTGCAGTCCGAAAAGGGTCAGGGCAGGTGTCTTCGAAGTCAGGTTACCCCCAAGATGAGTACACATGTGTATGCCCCCTGAGCCTCCCGCCCATTAATAAGCGAGCGCCATTAACATGCATGGCTATTGCTACGAGGGCTCATTTTGGAAGTTATAAAGCTGGCTACAGAAGAACCGCAACACAAAACTAACTAAAGGTATATACACCCGGCAATGCCAAAGACGCGTGAAGGAAGGCTCCGGCAGCTAATTTGCGGAGTAGGTGACAGGAAGTCATAATCGTTTTTTATTACCCTTCATCGACCAAGTTCATAAAAAGGCGCAGTGGCTACTTTTTCAGCGCCGGCGAATCTATATAACAAGTTGCGGGCTAGTTTTCTGTTTTCTAGCCCATTTGCTTAGCTCCGCACTGTCGATAATGAGAAGCCATTCTAACTAGCTCCATAAAAACTTTGCTTGGCCAGGGACACAGCGCCGAAATTTCCACATTACAGCCAATCAAGTCATTGAGGGAGTTAACCTATGATTAATAATTAGGTAGCGTTAACGATAGATGTTTACCTGAGACAGGGGTGGACTGGCTTGCCAGCGGCCCATGCGGAAATTCTAAGACCGGACCCGCTAAACGCTTCTAGTATTATTAGTACTAAGAAAGCCCCCGCCAGAAAAGGCATTTTACGGCCCTGGTCCATGCGGCATTTGCCACAATGCCACAATGACCAGTCCACCCTCACCTGAGATCATTTTTGCTACAATATTATCTTAACGAAAGGAGTTCGGCAAGAAAAATCCGCGACACAACGCTTAGTATGAAAGAAATGTCATATTTACACGAAAAGGACTCTTTTAAAGGAGTTCTCCCGTGCATTTCACTAAGCTGAGTAGATCTAATACTTGAGAGTATTAGTTATATTTTTTCTCTAAAAACTCTACTAGGTTCTATTTTATTTAAAGGGCAATATTCCGCACAATACAGGCTCCTCATTGCGCACCATCTTGCTGATCTTCTTGTGCTTGAAAAAGAAACATAAAGAGATCTAAAGAAATAAAGTAAAGATAAAAAAGTAACAGGAGCGAAACAATGGCCCCTCGACTGGGGCACGTCATGCCATGAAACGGTAATGGCTAATAAAGATTTTATTTTCGGCACCGCGCCGGACAACTCTTGTAGTATACCAGGGGGAAATTTTTCGACGACATCGCCAAGAAAAAGAGAAATTGACTTACAGCCCTGTTTCGATGCACTACACGACGTCTACTATTTCTTAATTGCGTTCAAGCTTCCGGGAGAACGGTAAGGTCATTTTCGCCCTGGGATCTGCTTGGTAAAGCGCACCACGACAGGTGAAATTCAAAGCCAAAATAACCATCTGATGAAACTGAGACTAGGCAAAATTCTTCCTAAGACAAAGTTCTCGACGAGACGGGGTGAAAAGGGGTTTCGTTTGACCTTTTCGTCTACGTTGGCGGTAATTCGGGGGAACTGACATTCACTGCGCGGGTAAAACAACTCATAAAGCCTCCATAATGGCTTTTATTCTTATAAAAAGTCTCCAAAATAGAAGTTACGTGAACAAAACTGACACAACAAATTTTCGCCCCGCCGCACGTTGATATTTAATTATGCAAGGTTACTCAGCCCCCACCAAGTACAGGTTCATTCTTTTTTTAAAAAGCCAGACGTTTTTCTGCGTCTTTTCTCAAGGCAATTTCTAATGTTACGGGTCATGCTATACCCTAAAAAGTCCCTTAAAATGTTCCCATGCTGATACGCTGTGTGACTGTCCATATGGAGTCCTAGCTTTCCTGTAAGTCGAAAAGAGCAAGTTCGACAAAATGCAAGTTTCGTGTGTAAAAGAGGCGTTGGAAGACCTAATCACCCCAGTTCACGACACAATGGAAAGGCAGGCCGATCTACACCAAGAAAATCATCCAGTTTTCACCTGTGTGGTAATCCATGTTGCAATGGTCTAATTGCCCTATTCTCCTGCAACTTACAATTGCGAAGGTAAAACAAGTCCCTCCTTTAGCAGCAATGATTGTTGATAACAAGTCCCCAAAATACCCACATGACCAATCCATATCGATCTTACGTCATGAATTTTCCGTTAATAAACGGAACGGCACCCCCCAAAACATCCGCTCTTGCCATATAATATCCCGCGTCTCATCCTTCTCAAACCCAGATCCAATACGATATCACAGACGTAGAACTGTAAAAGAAAAAAACAACAAGAGACACCACTGGTATTTCTTCGAGTTTTCGAGCTCGGTTCTATATTTCTCCGTCCCAAGCCATGAATTATTGAAAGGCGGGAGAAAATAGGCATTCGATACCAGGCGTTGCAGCCTTCTAATTTCCAATTTTATAGCCTCGGCTATCAATTATGTCTTAGCTGCCGAAAGTGCGCGACGTCCACTGGTCCACACCATATATTAAACTCTGAAAACTCTAACCCCCCTAAAAAGGAACGTGTCGCCTGGTGTAGAGATATTACACATAGCCCTGTTTTTACGTGTTTAACACCGTGGTAAGATCATAAGTTATAGCATTATCACGCGACTATTGTAAAAAAAATACTGAGCACTATCAAATATTAGAAACTACATCCACTATGCAAGTTACTCGCCGCTCGCTTTTTGATTTGAATGACATGATGAGAATTTCTACGCGTTCCAGTGCTGGTATACGTTAGTACAGCGATCCCCAACCTTGTTGGTACGACTGCCCACTTTCAGGTCCAAAAATTTTCGGCGGCCCGACCGGGAAAAAAAGTTCCTTGATTCTTAACTTAACTATATTTTGTTTGCCTGCCTATAACAACGTGCTACCCAAAACTGCAATTGCAATTAGCGCGCGCTTCTTAGAAGTACGTTCACTAATTACACTTTCATACGGTGTAAAAAAACTTTCCCCAATTAATCGGAAAAAGAAAATATCCTGGGTACCGCAATTTTTTGCGTTTAATTTTCTACCCTCAATTTTTATCATAGAATTGTGAATCTTCTCATAAAATGGTGTAACTTCTTTCATAGCGGTAGTTTTTAGTGACTTCTATAAAAAAATTCGCAAATTATTGGGCGAAAAATAAATCCCGAATATACTGGGACCCAGAATGGGGTTTTTCTAATATTAATTGGGGGAACTTTTTTTTAAAGTGTACGATTCAGTTCCCGGGTAGCACAAGTACGTCTAAATGTTTTCTAATCGTGAATGTACTACGTAGAAAAGAAACGCGTGACCAACGTAAGCGTAACAGCTAATTGTCTATTTTGATTATGACTGTTTGGAACGATCTCAGAATGGACTTTAGAACGCAAGTACGAAACGATATAACAACGTCTACATGTGACATCCCAACGAAGTCGACAAGGTACTGTTTAACGATGTTTTTCCATATCGATGTTTAGCGACATTTTTTAGTAACTACCCCTGTAGTTGGTTTCCGTTTGAAAAGTTGACCCTCGGAAAGCAACGTCATAATGTGACGGTGCGATGTGACGGTCACATCGTCTTGAAAAAGGGGTTATATTTATCGATGAAATTCGACAGTTACACAACGTGGACATTCTTATTTCTGGAATCAGGCGTGTCTGAAGTTTACCCAAAGTGAAGCCAAGTCACCTTAAATAAACGTTGTTTTTGGCGACTATATTCGACGACTGGGCAGCGCTGCAGTTACAACCAATTGTCCACATTTGGTTACGTCGAGAAATGACGTCAATTGCGCCAGTCGACCAATTTATTTCGACCATTTGTCGAACATGGTGTGCTACTTGGGTTATTTAGAAACCCAGGCGGTGATGCTTGTTTTGCGGACAGTATTTCGAAACAGGTCATATTTCGGAAAGGGTACCTTTTCCACTCCTGTGGCAAAGTTAGTCCGGTCTCCCTTTGTATCCTATGCTACCAGACAGAAATTGATAGTCACGGAAAAATGCCGTTCTAGAAAGTGACCCGTTCCGAAAAAGTTATTGCGGAGCTGCGGTAAACGTGAGCGGTATCTCTACTTCCTCGTCTCCAGCTCATCGCTACACCACGGCCCACCTTCCAACAGGCCGCGGACCACCAGTGGGCAACGGGCCACAGGTTGGGGATCTCTGCTTTATTAGGCAGACAAGGCAGTTATCGCAGAGCCATGACCTTCACAAAGCAGAATGACACAGATTTACTGTTATTGGTCAAGCTTTGGCACAGTCTAGCCTTCAGAAAAGTATTATTTTCATTTTGTAAATGCGTCCTGTACCAGAAATAATTTCTTAAAGCAATGCTGCTGCAAGCTGCTCTTCTATAACCCATATATCGCTTACTAGAAACTCCGAATGAACAAACAACTACGTCGTTGTCCAAATCAGCATTACTTTACACAACTTAGTGAATTTGGTCGATTATCAGAAGAGACTTTTCTTCAAAGATATTTCAATTGTTTCTTGAAATTCTTTATCTCTAAACATTCCTTCTTTTCTTTTAAAAGATCCCAACATATAGATCATGAAAAAATGTACGTTTGCTTATTTGTGATCAACGCTTCTTAGCATTTTCTTTATTAGAAGCTAAGCCGTGACTGCCCTCGGTAGCAATACTGCCTCACTAGGAATAATCACAGGGATCATAAGAAATCCACGTGGGCTTCGCTACGCCAAAACATAAACGTATGGACTCCAAACCAGCCTAAGCTTTATTTTTTTTTTTCCTATGTCGAGTCACCTGGCTGCATCATATTCATGATTCATGATCGCTTTGGCGCATTTGATAGTTTCTGCTATAAAGCTTCAAGACTCCTGGTGTTTTACAATAAAGAGGATCTACGTATGTAAATCATCACTTCGTGTCCAGTTAGCCAGCCCAAAACAGTATTCCACCTAGTAGGGGTCAGCAAAGGGCAAAGGGGGGATGCGGTACCGTGTATAAATAATATTACGCACGGCGTATCCTTTTCTTAGCCCGAAACAAAACTAAAAAGGAGTTGGCTGTCAAGTCTTTCTCGTCGGTTCCCAAACGACCCCTGTTACAATAAGTTCGTTCGTGCCATAGCCACAACAAGCAATGCCTGTGTGGCAGTGTGGATGGGATTTTGCTATAGCACCTTAACGATAGCCATAATTCATACTCTCGGCGACCTATTATTATGCCGGCGTTGGCGTTGTGCTTTCCGCCCCAACCATGATCTACGCTTCCTTTCTTTACCATTGACTATTGACAATGCCTAGAGCTTTCATTTTGTAACCATATTTGTCAGGTCTTTCATTAATTGATTGAGTTGGCTCGTCTTTTTCACCGCCTTTTTTTCCGCATCTCAGTCTCTCAAATTCCCAAGTAATTATCCTCCTTCCACCGGCAGAATATGGAAGAACTACTAGCTAAAAATTTAAACTTGCCCCATAAAATTCGATATCACTAAAAAAAGTGTTATCAGCGATATCATCTGCAATCAAGAGAAAAAGGTTGAGCCCAAACTAGGAGGGTGTTATAGGGCTCTTAATTGAAGTAAGTCTCGTCGCTGAGCACATTTCCCTTTATCCATTACATTTTTCCCATTTTGGGTCCTCGTTGGCTGGCTACCACTACTTTTTTCCATCTCCCAACTTGCGAGTGGGGATAAAAAGGACAAAAAGAAACCGGGGTTTCAACGAAAGCACCAAAAGAGCTGGCTACTTTCATTGTTGGGGTTCATGGCTGTAGCACATAGAGGTGGTGCAGAGCAGCTAGGGGGGTCTGTTCTGCTTTTTTCTACAGTTTCGACGATTCGCGTTGATTTATTCCATCAAATCTTTCCCCCTGAAGCCCTTCAACCCCACTAGAACTTAACATTCGGAATGGCACGAGCTACAGTTTTCGATTCCCCCTCTTTTCTTCCAACTCGGACTGTAGCTCACAACTCCAGCTTTTGCTTTTCTCATTTCGTTTAAGTATGGGAAGACCCCAAAGTCTACCTCCCCTCCACCCACCTTCCCCATTCCTCAACCTCCTGTATGACTGCCCTGTATACTGTGTTGCCTGTCTGGCACATAGACGAATTTCAGAATCCCTCTCTTACGTATTTCTCCCATTGCGAATTGTCGGAATTGCGCTATGAAACGCAGGGCTCTAGAGCCATTTCTTTCAACCCCGGAGTTTCTGGGGGTCTTGCGCCCTCCCCTCTCCTTTACCCTTGTGCTATGTGCTGTGGGGTTCTTGTAGTAAAACCCACTAACTTTTTCCCTTTTTATAACATTCTCTATCTCACAAAACCAGCAACCTCTATAAAAACCTTCAAAAACCTTCCCTGGCAATGTTACGATCCTCGATTCCAAATATCTTTACGGCAAGATCCTGACTAATACTCAGGCATAGAAACAGGTTTAGTGTCCTCTTTGGCCAAAATTCAGGACCAAGAGAAATCCAAATTCATTTCTTTAAGCATTCTGTTCACCTGGGCTGAATACCTTGCAACTAAAAACCTTCGGTGTCAGTGACTCAATGAAAAGTATTTAAGCTTAATACTTAAATACTAATAATGCTTTACGGTGTCTTGCGACAGTTTCCTATTTTCTTCTCACTCCCCAAGCCTTGGCATTACTGTCCACGCTTGACATGCTTCAGTCAAATTGGAGACTACGTTCCACCAGTGGAAGTGTGTCAGCAACATAACTGTACGAGCAATAGAAGCCATATGTAGCTTAATCGGTGCGATTTGGATTGTACCAACTTGGAGGCTTGTATTACTCCATAACGACTGTATTAAAATCGAGAGGAATGGGAAAATAAGATACTATCATAAAGACCTTAATCCAGGATTCATGAGATGACCAACACAAGGTTAAGATTTGCTAACTGACCCTAGATTTTAAGACTAAGGTTTCAATAAAGACGAAAAGATTCACACCATCTCACCTCAGTTTCCGACTACAAAAATATAACCTTTACCAGGCACCCATGGGGAAAATACTGGAGTTTGGCACTCGGGCTTAGACGTCTCAAACTCTCAGGGCGGTATAAATAGTCATCTTTTCTCCCAATTGTTTGCTTTATCGGGGTTCAATACTGTATGTATTTTTTACATAATTTCCATATCCGATAGAGGAAGCCGCGGTATTCGATAATGTTGCTGAAGCCGTTCACATAGCATGTGTAAAGATAAAGCTGGTGAGTCAAGTAACTGGAGCATATGCAAATGTCATGCATGCTAAACGTTGTTTCTGTTAGAAAAACGGTTTTTCTGTTGGCTGTTGGACTATATTTTGCTGCTTCGTTGTGACTGCATGAGTCCAAAGGATTGCCCCAAGAGCTTTCTTCTGTCATATCCTGTCATCTCAGGAACGGGGAGCGGATAACGGACACTAGCTAGAAGTGGTCCATTTTAAATGAGATGCATTCAATGCTTCAGGTTTGGTAACGCACTGCAGATTTAACAGTCAGCAATATCCGTGCACGTCATATGCATTTCAGATGCACCGCAATGAACGCAAAAGCTCCTTGAAATACTCCTCCATTTTTTTTTCTGTGTCTCATTGGTTCAAGCACTGCCCAGTTCTTATAGGAGTGTTGTAAAATAGTCTTACAAGAATCGTGGAAAAAGAACTAAATATTGAAAGGTTTTTACGACTACGAGTTCATGTTAATACCCAACCTTTTGCGACACGTTTAAATGCGAGAAATGCCTCGTTAACGATGCGAAAAACATGCGTTCTTCTAATGTCGCTCTCCTTTTGATTTTTTTTTTCCATTTCTTATTACTAATATTGGAACGCTGTAAATATGAAGGACGATTGAATCCATCCAATGTCCTCTCCTTAAAACCCGTGTCGTGCTTTACTATTGTATTTGTAACCGAAAATCAAAATTCTGAGCTACTGAGAATCAAACATATAATGTGACTTGACATGTATCCCACTGACATGAATCCCATTATTGTAAATATCATACACTCACTCTGTTTTTGTTGGCAAATTTTATGTTTTGTCACTGATTTACATAACTTTTGGCTATATTTCATTAATGTACCAGTGCGAAAAATACTGCCTCGATGACTTGTATACCCCCATCCACGTCCTTTTCTCGCCAGTGTAAAAGGAGCAGCAGTGTCGTCCAGTCCAGTGAATACCATTCAAAAATTCAGTGAAGGCAAGTCAAGGTTTTACACATGTAGTGACGAAATATATTACAGTCTTGACTTCACAACCTTTTTTATTAACTGACTTTTAAACGTCTTTTTTAACAAATCCTACCAGAAATCGAGCGCTTCGAGTGGCACATCGTGTCGTAATCAAATTAATCAGTAACACAGACTTTCTAACTCAAATAACTGTCAACTATTATAGTTGTACCAAACTACTTAATTTACCACAAAATACTTAGATCCAGATTAAGAGGGTTAAGGATCCAATGGGACTGAAAATGCAGCATATTGTCTTATCCATGGATCGGAAATCCACCTCGCTGCAATCCATCTTGTGCCAACATGTTTAAGGTATGAAATCGGCATGAAAGTCACTGCGTAAGTCCAAGGTATTGTTGTCCTTCAGCTGGCCAAACTTTATCCCGAACCAGTGAAACATAATTCGTACGATTTGCAAGAGGGGATACTGGTCATTCAAGACATTTTCTCGCTATGTGGGTAGCACTGGAAGGCTACTACTGGATAACTCACACTGGAGTGCTACGTTTTTTAAGTCGTTGAACCAGGAGAATTGCTCTGCAAACCCCACAAAAATAAGCAAGTAGCCCATAAATTACGCCCTGCCTGGCTTGGGATCTATACACTACCACAATAAGAAATAAAAGAAAACTTTTTGTCGTCTTTGGACGGCAGCAATATACTATGACCGTCGTAATACCCAGCAAATGTGGAAACTTTACACTTTATTTTCAGGTCGGCGGTGTCCTGAGCTCAACGTGCTGCGAGGCAGGAAGCGAGTTGACAGTGCTATACGTCGAGAATTTATATGGGTACTTTTATTTTGTCAATCCCAATCCAAAAGATGCACTTCTGGATAGCTGATCGCAACAAGATACATGTTTCATGAGTTCTATCCCATCAGCATTCATTTTTCCCTTGACATGTAAACAAGACAGCTGGCGTGATATTAATGGTCTCCAGCATGGCAAAACACAGAGAGTTTATGTTATTTAGCGTATCACCATCATGTACGATTCTACCAAAACTGGGCGAAATATTTTGGGTTTGTAGGCAATGTCTAGAAAGAGAACTCATTAGTTTTACTTTTACTCAGATTACAACCTTTCAATCGATCAGAGCGTTTGTGTGGCTGCCTGTAGTTGCCAGTTACTCATTACTATGCAAGACATTACCGGGAGTGGGGGAAAGGAAGAAAAAAATCTACCAGGGTAGTTCGCCAAGACGGCACAAAAGAATAAAGAAACACAATAGCTTTTTTTATTTCGCTCTGTCTTTACTGTTGTCCACTACAATATACGCCACTATTCCCATGTACAACTGGACGGAATTTCCACTTCGACGTGATAAAAAAAACTCACTGGGATATATGCCCGTCAAAAATGTCCTATTCAGTTTTCAGATTACTAATCAACCTCAAGAGAATTTCTAAACAGGAATCAATTCCTCTATGCCAAATGAGCAACAAAGTGTGCAGGTTACATGACGGTATAACGGTAAGCGTGTTTTCCTGAGCATTGCTATCATTCATATTTGCCGACATGCAGAAAATAAACTAATGCTGACATGACCCATTTTGCTTCGTTACTCAAACAAGATTGGGAACTGAAGCAATCATACATTCCAGACATGCTAAATAGGATTTGGTGTGCAATTTCTGGTGTATTAGTTTTCTACGGATGAAGAAATTCCGGAGGCTCCCGCGCACAGTACCATATAGGATTTGTGCTTTTCATAATCAACCTGCGACCTAATCCTAGTGTCGTCTTTGCCCTGTCAAAGCCGGGAAGCAAGGGTTGTTTGTTACGTTTTTCGAACCCTTTTCGGCTTCACTTCTCTTCCCAATGAAATGCCTGCGGAAGTAGGAAAAACAGAGTTCTCGAAATGATGTGATCGGTTGCAGGCGGACACGAAACGAGAACTGCCAAAGTTATCAACAGAACAACCCCCAACTAAGGAGGGTTGAAGAGGCGCCCCATAAGGGATCTACCATAATATTCCCATAGAAGTAAAAACGTGTCTCCCCTTTTGGCTCTCTTTTTACCACCCTCGCAACCCCCTCGGAGCTCCAGCAGCAGCACCAACTTGGACTTTTCCCCTTTTTTTCCAGTACGAGCTTTTCCAATGAAAACGCATCTCTCATCTCAGCAGGCAGAATCGATGGCGTTTCCATTGTAAGTTTTGCGCATGTGTGAAAAGCACCGAGCCCCTGTCCGAGAACTTACGACATACAACATGTACACGACACTATATAATATAAGAAACGTCTCTCGTTGTAAAACTGGAAAGCGGTGGAAAAAAAGAAAAGAGTCTGCAACACTGGCTGTGGTTCTTTCTAAAAATTGGTCGTCCCTTTCTTCACATGACATACCTTGTAATATACAGCTCATATCGACCCAAAAACTTTGCCACTAGCCCCTAGGTCCTCCAAGTCCTAAATGAAGAAAAGTAAACTTGTTCTCCCCCCACCTCCCACCCTCTCCTTCGCGAGTTAACCCTCATGTCCAGCTTTCAATTAGAAAATTTCCTAGCCTTCCCCATTTAAACCCTCAACCCCACACCCTCTTATTGCCCGGACAAGATTAAAGGCAAAAAGTTAGCGACGGAAACAACATTGATCGCATTAAAACTTTCAGGAAGTTCATTTCGTCGCCAGGATTGGGAGATTGGGCTCGGCATCAAAAGGAGAGGCGAGCAATGCCACGCAACACACAAAAAAAGTAATCCACTTAAAATCTCAGCGACAGTCGCGCACGCAGCAGTGGCACCGCCGCCATCAGCATCACCACCACGGAAGAAAGACACCCCCCGCGTTATTCATCCGACACTGGCCTCCTTTTGAGCGCTATACAGTGACGAGAAAGGAGAAAGGGAGGAGTGGAAGGATGCACATACAAAAAACTGTACACAATTATTAAATGCCACTCCTTCTATTCTTGCCATCATTTCCATTGGTAGTAAATTGGGAGGTTTTCAATGCACCCCAACGCGAGATCTGTGGTATACCTTTTTTTCAAAGACTTTAAATAAAACATGGGCGGTTCTACGAAATCTCAACCCCAACAGGAACGTAACCAAACCCTAAAAAACGCGCCATCCCTTCAACTTCTCAAAACAGACAGCGTCCTTGTACAATTGAATTCCCTCCCAGTCACCCATTCTGGGGATTGGCTGCTGTCATGTGGGAAGTATGCAAATGAGGTCTCCAATAGGGTTCCTTGCGTGAGTGGTGCAGCATAAGAGGCTGGGAGTCTGACTTGCTCCAAGTCGTCTTCACGGACAGAATACGGTACGCTGTGCTACTTCCTTTAAAGGCACAAGGTCTGCTATGGGGTATCCGTCCATGTATTGGATTCTCCCCGCGTTTTTTTCCTGGTAGGCCGCATTAATTAGGGCTTGTTTGCTCAGCGAAAAACGGAACAAACAACGGGTGCGGTATAAGTTTGCCCTGCATGCGGCTTAGGTTGAGTGCGAGTCCATTGCTTATTAGGTTAGAAAGCGAAAGATTTCCTCTGTACTGGCTATAACCAAACTTACACTAGAAGCCATGGACGGAAAGCCTTAACTCCAAATAAATTGGTGGGAGGATAACAATCAGGGCTGGGTGCATTAACGGACACCGAAGGCGCTGGTTTTACGGGGTATTGTTGGACCAACAACAACGCACAACGACATTGTCTATCATGCAGAGAACGGTGTACACGAAGCTGATATCAACCGTTAGGGCTTCTTCTGTGGTTAGTGTCAGGTCAGCATTTGTGGATTTATCCTCCTGTCGCGCTAATTCGCCCCTTTCTTCTGTAATATAGCGTACGTACACCGAAAATCAGACTCGCGATCATAGCCTCACCCGCCCACCCACTTTACTACAATGGTCTTAACTTTCCCGGAGCTAACGGTTAACACCTTATGCGTTACAACACACACACAATCAATTGTCACGTACTCAGAAGAAATAAAAAATATTTGATTAAGCTTTTCCCTTCTTTTTTAATATAATTCAAAACTGTTTATTTCTATTTACTACTTTTACTGTACCCGAAACTTAATCAAACCGATTTATCCTGGGATTTGCTCATATACCGTACACCTGAATATAAGTAAGGAAACAACGCAATAATCACGAGCAGTTTCATTACAAACTTATTTTACAGAAATTTTACAATGAACACAAAAACTAACACAAAAGGAAGGTCGTGATACTTTTGCGAAGGATTTCATTACACGCACAACACATAAGTAATAGGCTCCGGCCTACACTGGTACAAAAAAAATAATCATAAATTCTTTCGACAAGCATGAATATTCTTTACAAGTAATACACGCTCTTTCATGCTGAATTATGACATCGAACACGACGGCTGCTAAGTGCAGTGTAAAAGTACGTAAACTGATGCATTTTTTTCAATACTTGCATTGGAGGCCCAGTTTGGTCAAGACTCTATAGCCAGCACAAGACTGTTACCTATCGTAAATATCTCTCTTTGAACGACTGTAAACTGAACAAGATATGTCGTTGTTGTTTAACTATAATACACATCGCAATCGCTGTCAATTATAACAACTAAAATTTGCTCTCTTTTGATGGGAACGACTTGCAACCCGGACCTTTTCTTGGGTAAGCTACACGCGCTTGGATACTGCAGAATAAATCTGGTATTAATAAGAGTAGTCACCTTCGACATTCACAGAACTAAATATGGATCTATACAAAGAAACAGAGAACACACAAATGGCGTTCTGTAGGTGGTGCCATTTCTGCATGAACTCCGTTGGTGGATTTAATATGACCTGGACCCGATGCAAGGAAGTACGAACGGAAATGGAAATTTGACGACTTGCTATTTCTTGCTCGCGAGGGTATATTCTGAGTTCGATATCGTTACAAATGTTTCGACACTGGTGATCGAACAAAACCATTTTAGCTCCAAGAACGAAGTAGTCAAGTTTGTTGACAAGTTCAGTCTCCTCTTTTTTTTTTTTTTTTTTTTTTTTTTGCTTATAAGCGAAGCTAGTTTCAAAGACATCTCGAGGGTGTTCCTTGTTATTAATAGCACTCGAACAAAATTCTTTGTCAGTAGGATCTCTTGAAGGCCTGTAATTTTACCCGCTGATTTTTTGCGTAACGTACTGCAGCGGTGATTAATAATAATTATCACCACGCTTACGTTGCCATAAATGTAGTTATGTTTAATACTTTGGTTCAGGAAAATTATGATTATGTTCTAAAGTCATTTAAATAAACCTTAATTTCCTAGCAGAAATAGTGTTACTTTATAACATTCTCCTTGAAACCAGCAATATGTGAATTAATCTTTTATTTGTAGTCCTTACAGTTAGAATATTGTCACTTGCTATAGCAAGTTTTTCTGAAAAATTATCGAAAAATATTACAAAACAACTGGCTTAAACATTGAGCTCGTTTCACTTCCCTTCTAACGACCAAGCTTTCTGCTTTACTAAGCAATTTTTTTTTAACCTAGGAACGAAAATTACACGAGGCACTGATTGATAAGTATAACAGATGTTAATAAGTTCCACTTGCATGAATAAATCATAATGGTATGGTGTTTTAGCAAATGGTAACCGTCCAAGCGCTTCCAACTTTTGAGGCTTCCTTGACACAAAGGAAGTTCGTAAATTCCCAGATAAATTTTAAGCATGTACATTAAAGCAAATCAATATGGCAATGGAAGTCCTTATCTTTGAAATTTTTCTCATAGTAAGCGAAAACCCCCTTAAGGAAACATTTATAGTTACTTTTAAGCCACGTTACTTCCCGTATCAAGGCAGCTTTATATCGCCTAGACCGAAAGAAAACATAACTATATCGACACTACAAATATACGAATAGTAAAAGACACATGTCCTATTATAAGGATTGAACGCGTGTGCACCAACTTCGATTACTACATAAAGAAATTTCTACCTTATAAGTAACCTGTAAACCAGGATTAATCTCATTTCTCATCTGCCCAAATCCTAGAAAAAGGATCAAGAAACTCAGAACGAGTAGAAACGAAATGAATTATCTCTGCTTCGAGTTCTCTGTTTTCTATTTAGTTACGCCTCTTTTGCTCAGTATAATGTGTATCCCAATGGTATAATCCCACTCCAATACAACTTCAATATTCCGATACGACAACGTGGACCCTACCCATGGTGCTCGATGGAGCAATGAACTCTCGTCCAACCGAAAGCAATCCAAATCTAACCCTTTTTCATACAAATTCCCTCCTCCCCCTCTTTCTCTCTAAGGTCCCGAGCCCAAATTTTTCTTGTTTACGCACTGAGAGCGTTAGGCCTCCGTTCCTAAATTGCCTCACGATCAATAAATTTGGAAGCGGAGAAGCACGAGAGAAGCAAAAAGGGTTAGGTTTCTTGCGTCCACCCCATGCAACCAAATCGACAAGGCCTGCTGTCTCCACTTGACGGGCCAAGGCAGCCAGCAAAGTTGATACATAGGTCCACTGCCTAACAAACCTCCATTTGCAGGCGAAAAAGAGGGAGGCATAAACACCGCTCAATACTTTTAGTCACTAGGATCTCTCATATAGGCCTAGATGTGCATGTAGGTTCTTGTGCGTACCCAGATCCAAGGGAATTGATGAGAACGGAAGGGGTGGAAATGGGCTTCAAAAAGGGTGGCAAACCTCGACGGCCTTCCTCATTTTAACCCTTTCCTTTTTCTTATTTTCTCTTCTTTTCTACCCTTTTCCATTCTCTATTAAGTTCCGTTTCTAGTACAGCTTCCTTCCTATGCCTTTAATATCGAACTTGGAGTTTTCCTCTTTCAGGTTCGTGCCATTAGAAATACGACACACCCCGAACCCCATCCCCGAACTCTCTCTTCGCATTTTTCTCGCTCAATACACAAATCTTACACCATAACCCTTTTTCGTGTCTTTCAACATCAACACGATTCCAGCTTGGCCTGCTAATGTTGATCTTATAATGACGAATTTTCTTCATCGAAGCCAAAATCTGGCTGAGGCAAGGGAAAAAAATCATCAAGCGTACACAACGTTTCTTTCCGCCTGATGATCTGGAGGGTTGTTATTGGCATTCAGGGAATAACAGAAGAGATGGAAGATTTGTTTAGCTATGACAAATCATAAAAAAAATATTCTTAGAGAACCCTTTCGTCCCCCTGCTCCTCAACGCATACGAGAAACGCATGTGAGAGTTTGACATACGAGAAAGAAAGGTGAGGATAGTCTTGAAGCTGGTACTCAGGTCCTGTGAAGTATATCCCAGGAAAACCGAGTTTAGCAAAGGTATTAATTAAAGGGGAGTTTCCCGTACACCGCCAATATTTTATAGCTTAATAGACGCGTACGGCAGCCGAGAAGTGTTGAGATCGTAAAAAGTCAGCGACTTCAATCAGGTTACAGCCTCTCAACGTCCTTCTATTTCTCCCCCTTATTCCTTTTTTACGGTTCAGCTTCCCTTCTGCAATCATTCCTATACAGACTCTCGCACACATACGCATTACTGTCGCAAGGTTCAGCAATCAAAAGTAATGTAAAACCAATGAAACCGTTGTGTTCGGCGAGAGCGAAAAACTTGCAAGTCGTGCGTTAAAAACGAAAAACTGAATAAGACCCGGACCCCCCAAAAATTTTTGCCATCCTGAAAAAAAGGTATCATTTAAAACTCATTAACTCTTTTATTAAGAGAAATGCAAAATCGGGCCCCAAAAAATTTTTGAAGTGCACGACGCCACTGCATCTATGTGGCTAGGTTTCTCACACCGAAAAGAAGAAACCAGAAAAAAAGAAACACAGGATTCTTTGCAGCTTGTTAATTCGTTAGAACAGTTTTTGAAAGGCTTTTAGACTCCGCGTAACTCGTTAATTTCTTTAAATCGTCATCAGAGATATCAATATCGTTCATTAAGAAAACTGCTACTCCTTACCGATCAAACTACTTTTGTGAAATGCAACACTACTTTAAAATCTTACGATCCTGAGACCAAGTTTGGTGCAACAAACAAACCTAGAAACACATCATACTGAAGTTGTGTACAATAAGTTTGAGAGAAAATTTAAAAGTTTATAAAAACGGCAAACTGGTGTATGCTGCATCTTTCGTACACAAAACGTACGGGTTTGTGTTATACGAACTACATGCCGTGCGTCTTCATTTCCCGTGAATTCCAGGGTAGGCCATACTTGAAGCCATATCTGAATTGATGTTTTTAAGATCTCGCTGAGAATCGGAAACATTTCGAAAATTCTCTAAAATAGCGCCAAGTGGCTCAAAAATTACGGTAGAAGCGATGACTAATTAAGGTTCTTGTTGTACCTTGGAAAAAAACTCAAACGGTCTCTTTATGAAGTGTAAAGAGCCTTCTGTGGGCCATAGTTGGGGACTGGATTGTAATTAATGTAACACAAGTTGATTTTTTTAAAGACTGCTATAGAGAGCTCATTTATGCTCTGAAGGGAGTTTCATGGAAAAACTTACCGTGTACACACAATCCGGTAGTGTATTATTTCCACAACTCCATATTTCTTTGTGAGCTGAATAGATGAAAACCTTTGTGATTACAACTTAATACAGCAAATAAGTTACACATGTTACCGCATGAAAAACTGTGAAAGTTGGCTCACTTCGTCCGGAGTGCAGAAATGTCAGTTTTATATAGCTGTAATCTTATGTAGTCAACTTACCTACGACTCCAGTCCTGATCGGCAGAGAAAGTCGGTGTTTTTATTGTGGTCTATAAAATAACGGTCAGGTTAAGCTATTGAAGCACTGATTTTCTTAAAATACGCGTGTCAGAAACTTCGATAACTTCGATCAACTCCTTTTGTCTACAATTCTGGTAACGAAATGTTTAAACACGTTTGTGTTAACACACGCCATCTAGTGCCTCAGTGTTATACTGTATCAAATAACCCGGTAGGAGTGACGAAGCTTTGTAGCGGTGTTCCTACTGAGTCTGATCACAGTGAGTACTAATTAATACACACCAAACGAGGCAATTCCGAAACGAGGATACAGCTGAGGTACAATTTACGTGTACTTTCAACACTTCCTCGTCTAGAAGTTTTCAAGAAGCTCTACTTTACTAAACTTGTTTAATATTCTTGTCAGTTATCCGTGACCGCATTCTTAAGATTGCCTGGCTTGTTGGACGATGCCTGGTCCGGGGAACCAGAAAAAGAAGCATAAAGAGCGGTTAAATAACAACAACAATCCAACAAGGCCCAGTAGGGACAACAGTTCTGAAAAACCGGCAGCCAACGCAACTTCTCCAGCTCGAAAGCATATGCCTAACCACAATTCGGAAGACATTGAGATTGATGACCAAGTTGTGCCTGACGTCTTTCCTCAGAATGCTACCTTGCCGCCTGTGAGACCCGAAACTCGGAGAACACCTAGTCCCAATCATCATTCAGCCTTAAATCACGGAATGGACGATTCTGAACCACATATGGCCAATGGCACATCTTCACCTATTCCTGTACGAGTAAGTTTTGAAAGGAAAGATTTTAAATGAAAGGTATGATTAGGGTGCAACGAGTTCTGGTCTGACGTTAGACCAGTACCCCATTTATGAAGTAAAAAATTTACGAACATCAGTCGTGGAGCATGACGAGTATTATGCTGTCAGTCTTTTCGTTTCCGGTTTGGATGAAAAGTCCATCAGTGTAGACGTCCGTCCAACCTTTCTAACTGTTCGTTTTAAAACCAAGTAAGTTGTCACTATGGGAGTCTTTCGCGTAATCAACCCAATACATTCCCTCAGGGACCTTACCTTTTTGCGTGAACATCCCGATGCACCATCTGGTGCGGTATTTCAGTGGTCTACGGAATTTGAAACTCGTATAGAACCTTCCGAGATTACCCGGAAACTCTCTAAGCTTTCGCTGGAGTTAAATATACGTAAAGAAAACTGTAAGAACGGCTGTAAAATGAACGAAGAAGCAGGTAAAGGTGAACTTCTCAGTCTTTCTTATCCTGAACCAACTTATTTTTTTAATACATATATATTTATAGTTGCTATCCCCAGCACTGAGCAAGAAAATGATGAACTGTCACTTGTACGTGCGAAGGAATCTGTGAACAACAACGCCAACCAAGTAGCTCTCAGGCCTGTTGAAAATGCTGCCACCTCAATGGCTGTCGTTGCTGTTCAGGATGATGAGAGCGCTAAACGGAGGGGCTATACAGGCTTAGACAATATTGGAAATACGTGTTTCATGAACTCCGTGGTGCAGTGTCTAGCGAATACTCGTGAACTGCGTGATTATTTTCTAGGTAAGAATTTTATTGATTATTAAACACAATTAAAAGTTTTGGTTTCTTTTTTTTTTTGGCAGATTCAAGTTTCCAGAAAGAAATCAACGATAAAAATCCCTTAGGCATGCAAGGCCGCCTAGCTGTGGCGTTTGCGGTATTAATGAGACAACTCTGGGATGGTTCTAGGCATTCAGTAGCTCCGACAAAAATTAAGCATTTAATGTCCAGCAAGAATTCGCAGTTTAGCGGTTATGCGCAACACGATGCCCAAGAGCTTATGGCGTTTTTGCTTGACGGCTTACACGAGGTAAGCATTAACAGCTTTTGGATATTGCATTCCAAGTTCAGGGTTGGTTCGGGAGTTAGAAGTGGCGCAAGAAACGAGCAAGCGTTTTTTTACAGTTGTTTTTATCTATTGCTTACAGGATTTGAACCGCGTGAAGAATAAGCCTTACACCACTACGGTGGAATCCGACGGTCGTCCGGATGATGCGGTAGCCGAAGAAGCCTGGAAGACCTATAAAGCTCGGAACGATTCTGTCATAGTAGACTTGTTTCAAGGCCAGTACAAGTCCACTTTAGTGTGTCCAGCTTGCAATAAAGTACTATTAGTAACTTTTTGTTAGCTTATTGACTTACCAATGCGATTAGGTTTCCGTGACATTCGACCCGTTCTTGTACTTATCCCTCCCGTTGCCCCAACAGAGGAAAACTTTCACGGCGGTGATGTTCTGGAGGAATCCCGATAAGCAGCCTACAAAGGTAACGTAATTAGCTTACTTGTCTTTTCACTCTA
The DNA here is from genome assembly GCA_022885665.1 of Triops longicaudatus. Lineage (NCBI taxonomy): Eukaryota > Metazoa > Arthropoda > Branchiopoda > Notostraca > Triopsidae > Triops > Triops longicaudatus. The sequence continues at coordinate 121,483 of JAGQDJ010000117.1, forward strand.
CTAATTGTGTGGGATATTAGTTGACAGTGAACGTTCCAGCAGATGGCCGGTGCGACGCCGTTATTGCTGACATTGCTATCAAATGCGGCCTACAGCCTCATGCTGTCAAAGTGGGAGAATTGGAGAAAAGTCACTTTAAGAGACTGTTGAGCAACCACATGCCCATTTCGAGCATCAACTCCAATGTCACATTACTTGCGTTTGAGGTGTTAACCCGCGACGACGAAAGCATGGATACGGGCGAAAACATATACTGCGTGACTGTTGTACAGGTAGACAAGGTCTCGAAGGGTTTTTCTCAGTGTTAATTTACTTTTTATTTTCATCCTATGTTTCAGCGGGTGTCAGTGCCTGCTATGCCTGTGCATTGTGCTGAATGTAAGAAAGCCACTCCGCTCAACGGCTCGAGGCTAAAACGCTGCATGAAATGCTATAAAGTAGCTTATTGCGATAAGGTTAATAACACATTTATTCGTTTTAACTGTTCATGTCGTTATGTGATCCAATTTCTGAATCTCGATTAGGACTGTCAACGAGCGCACTGGAATTACCATGAGCCATCGTGTCGTCGCGCTCCTGAACTTATCGGTCTACCATTCATCATTAGTTTGCGTGAAAGCGAAGCTACCTATTCTAATATTTATAATGCAATGCTCAACTATGCCAAGTATTACTATTTTTTATCGTTTCTTAGTTTTAATTCTCGCAAAACTTGGGAGACAGGTATTCAGTGGATTACCAATTCGCGCAAATGCAGGAATCTAACGGTAACGACATGGAAGACACAAAGAACGATGTCGATGGGGCAAAATCAGGGGATTTCGCCGAGAACGAGTTGGCCACGAGTGAGGTATAGCTAGAAGAAGTTTAAATTGCGTCAGTCGTGTACACTGTATCTGATATGTAGATTGGGCAAGCTACTGGCGTGTCAGTTCCACGTATGTTTCACATCAAGCCGGTTTTGCAGAATGGTGTGAGTGCAGCTGGTCGTGAACGATTGGAAGACAAAGGTATAATCAAAAAGCGTAAAGCATAATGAATGCAAGAGTCCATATTTTATTTCTTTAGGTGATGAAATCATCAACCTTAGTGAGTACCCCCATTTGGCCATGGATTGGCGCAACAACGAACGCGCAGAAAACTACTGCATCGTGACACTGAAACGAACTTTGGATTGGGCTACGAATTACAACTCAACTCCACTTTTTAACTCCCGATCCTCTTGTAGTTTAGAAGATTGCTTGCAATCGTTCGCCCAACCAGAAACCTTGTCTCCGGAAGAGGCGTGGTATTGTCCAAGGTACGAGACATGATTATTGCCCTTATTTTTTGTGTACAAGCACTCTTTAACTGTTTTTGCTTTAAAGGTGCAAGACTCATCGCGAGGCAACAAAGCAACTAGCTTTGTGGCGGTTACCACGCATACTTATAGTTCAACTAAAGCGGTTCTCTTTCAAAAACCTGCACTTCAGAGACAAGATTGATAAACTTGTAGAATTCCCCCTAAGGTAAGTGAAAAACACGTTTTGCAGGCCGTCTAACAGAATCGTTTGGCCCATTGCAGAGGACTGGATTTGGCCCCTTATGTCGCTCAAACGTGTAATATCAACACAAGTAGCGTGTATGACCTTTATGGAGTGGTAAACCATTACGGCGGCATGTTGGGTGGCCATTATACGGCATATGCACGTTGCGCGGATCAAGTCGGTAAGTGTCACGTTAAATAACTGACTCAGAAAAAAAAAAAAAAATGTCGGAAAAGAACTGAGTCTGCGTATATGAGATCCGTACTCAGACGCTTACGAACGTTTTCTGATTACAGGTTGGCGCTGCATGGATGACAGCCATGTCCAGGACATTAGTGAACAAAGCATAGTAAAATCGTCTGCCTACCTCCTGTTCTATCGCCAGAGAATAGACACCCCTCTGTATCCCACATCAGCATCTTTAACTTATTCCCTTACTAACGCCCATGGTAATTCCGATCCGGACGATGACATTTCAGACGATGAAAGCCCGAAATTTACGTCGCAAGACGAAATAGATTAAAATGTTTCCCCTTTTAATTTATGCTCCGGATGAATTTCTCCGTTTTGGCCTTTATCCATTATTTCTATTATCAAGTATTTTGTGTAGCTATCAGTAACTTAGTTGCTTTTCTAGGGTATCGAACTCTTGAGAAATGTGTTTCTTATGTTTGGGTCATAAGATGCAATAAATGATCACGTTGAAGCGACTGCAACAAGTTTTGTCTTGCTTGTCGTAATAATTGCCAGCAATCTGTCTAGCCTTTTAGCAGCTTAAACAGGCAGGATACTTTGGTCGGAGAGAACACAATTGCGCTAGGCTTGGCGTACTACAGGTGATTACTACGACGGGCTTCCGCAGCTTAATTTAAGTCCGCGCTTGAAATCAAGGAAAGTAAGTTTCCGAGACTCCAACGAAGCCTCTCGATACCTCAGTATTCTTGTACGAACTTCAAGGCGTCTACGCTGGCGCCCAGGTAGTTAAGCCGCACGTGGTATAGATTGAACACTGCGGAAGTCAAGAAGTACTAGAAGAAGAATCAAACACAAAGTTGAAGGATCAAAATCTCGTTCGTGGATAGAGCTTTTGGAGCGAGCAGCTTTTTATTACCAAGACCAATCACTTAAATGATGCGCACTTCGTGACTTACTCATACTCGTATCGTCAAACTTCTTCCTCATTTTTCCGTCGGTTAAGTTGGTTGTTAACCAGCCAAAAGGAAGTTTGTTCTTGATCGTGTGGACAGGCTAATATATCTCTTCAACACGATGAGACACTCCAATGCAGAAATCCTCTTTTTTTTCTTAATTCTGAGCGGGGTACAAGCCGTTCTACATATCGTTTCACCCAGCTTTGCAATTGACACATTTTTTTCAATGATAGGCTGCATAGCACATTCTTTCGCCAAAAAGTAAACTTGGCAAGTTTATGTATTATTAACAGGGAATAGTCGCACAAAAACGGAATACAGTGGTACCCCTTTTAACGAACACATTGTGAGCGAACAACTTGTGCAACGAACTCGCGCATGGCGAAAAGTGACTTGCACAACGAACTCAGCCTCTTGCAACTAACTGTTTAGGGTGAACAAAAAAGTTTTACAAAATTGGCGGTTACGTTTCGGAGTCAGCATGCATGCATTACAGACGAGAACTTGGCTTCCCAACACCAGTCAGCTGCTGAGAAATAGCCTGCACGCGTATCTCTGTTCGATTACCTAGTTTCAGTTATATTTTTTGTTTTATTATTATAAGTGGTGCTTAAATGGCACCAGAGAATTCTGATAATAAGACGAACAGAAAGAGATTTCTTCTGACGAAGAGGTGAATAAGCGCACTGATTCCCCTATGCTCATCGCAGACATAAACGAATTTTTCACGAAAAGGGAAGAAATTCAAGCCCAAGCAAAAATGTGGTATCCAAATCAGATTGAAATGCTTAGACATATTCAACGACAATGTATTGCACTTCTCCAGATATTAAAGAGGAGACAAAAGCAAGCCACATTAGACGGATTCTTCCAATAAGTGTCGGACATGAAAATTAAGGCTAATATGTAAGAGGTAAAAAGACCGAAGATTTATGCATCTTAGAGTGGCCTCGACAGCTACAAATTGAGCAAATCTGATTATTCATGTTTAAAATTTCTATTTTGACAGTCAGAATATTTTTAGTATTTTCTCCCGATTTTTAAATCGCCTTTTTCACGTTTTGGTCCGAGATCAGGAAAGGATTAAAATGATTTCCATTGAATCTTATGGGAAATAGCGTTTCTATAACGAACGCTTCTTAAACCGAACGCCGTCCAGGAACGGATCAGGTTCGTTAAGTGGGGTACCACTGTATAAGAAAAGGCTGAAAATGTGTGGCCACAATTCCTTGTATCTTTAAAGGAAGCGCTTAGTTGTCACTACATACCGCAAGTACCAACCGCATGGCGAATTATTTAGATTGCCTGAAGTCCCCGTGGTAATACTTTGCGGTCTCCCAGTTTTGTTTTTTTCCTTCTTATTTCAAATAAGCAGATGCATTCCAGATTACAGTGTTCACACATGAATTAAGCAAGTACTAAATGGCAACGTCTTAGGAATTGTGTGAGTCGTAAGAACAATAGTGAGCTTAGTTTACGCACCACATTTAGGAATTTTCTGAAAAGTGGAAAACCGGTTTATCTAATATAACTAAATTTGTTAATGGGTTGAACAAAAGAAGCTCTGGGGAATTGGATTTTATCTGACAAGGGGTATAGTGTACTCACAAGAATGTGAGAAGATTATACTTATGGCTTTGCAGGAAACAAGTGTTCTTACATTTGCATGAGAAGGTAAATCGTCGAAGCCAATTTGAGACAGAACAGATATTTATGTCTTCATATATGCAACTCTACTTCGTTTGAGCACTTCGAGATGTAATCAATTCTCACTTTTTAAGCAATTTTTGTGTGGCTCCCGGTTTGATCGACATTGGCGCATGTACGAGCTTAAGATCAGACCAAACATTTCAATATCTTGGTTTCCAATGTAAGTTGGCACCCGTCACATTTGTCATACACAAAATATGCAAACATGCACTCCTTTTACGAAAATGTGCTCCCCTTTCACGAAAAGCCTAAACGTCAAAAATACAGACAGAAACAACTCGTTTAAACTATACGATTTCGTTGGATATTCGTTCTGATTTGTTAAAGTAAAATAATTAAAATTCAAGAAAATTTAAGAAAAGAAGAAAATTTAAGTTTTATAAAACGGTCTAATGTCAAGGAACATTTTAGAACGTTAGTTGTAAGAGAAAATAAAGTTTGTTTAAAAAATATGTGAGATTATCTGTAACGATGAATTTATACAGTGTTTCCTTATACAATGCTTGACAAACGGATTCACTAAGGGAAACGGTGTAATCATGGGCTGGCATCTTTTCCTACGCAGCGATGTTCGAACCGTGAAGAAAAATTAGCCTAAAACGACTGTAAAAACATCTTTTTGACCGTGAAATCAAGCTAATGAAGTTATATGCCACTGACCAGTGCACAGATTGTTCTAAATAAACTAGCGAAGTGATTCAGAAAATAAAGCAGAAGAATCTTTGAAGATGCTTTTATGACGCGACACCGTAAACAGCCAAAAATCTGTTTGCCCATGACCTTTTCTTCTAGTTAACAAAATTAGGTTGTACAAATCTTACAGTGGAATTTTACTATCTTCAAAAGGAAAAATGTACCTTGCAATATTAAGATACTCTTTGTAATAAATAACTTTTTTCTGGTGTTGGTGTTCAGCTGCTTCGTTTAAGCGGAATTTCGGAAGGTAACGTTTTTATGACAGTTCGACTTGTATTTTGGGCTACATTACTTAATTTCAGTCAATAGATCCCTTCGGCAACGTTTGGCTGGCAATCCATTGAAAAAGACTAAATTATTGTTATGTCTTGGTGCGGTAAGCTTTTTTCTTCCTTATAGATTCATACTTTAGTTTACTCTTCACCTGCGGTAAAAAGGAGAACAAATATGCCTGTTACGTAAGCTAAGACAGGTTTCATCCTATTCTGCCCTTCTAGGAACTTGAAGTCGAGCATTATAATCGCTTGTAATGAGCTTTTAAGTCTCCGTCCAGTTTTTTTTTATTTTTATTTTATTTTTTCTATTTTCTTAGAAAAAGGAAAAAGATGCAACAACAGTGACTAAATGCTGCACTTAACTGCTGTGCACTGCAATATATGTGCGAAGTGTTAACCGCCTTCAGCACCCATCGTTTGGTTTATAGGACAAGTAAGAGTGAAAAACATAAATAATTAAATCCGCGGAACAAGTCGTTTTACATACGTAAATGACGACAAACACCTTCGAATGACCCGCTGTCACGGAAGCTACAGAAGAAGTTTGTTTTCGTAATTTAAAACTCATAGGAACACAGTAAGATTCGCTCGATGGAATCGTTGAATCTTAGTTCCGCGGGATTCGTTTTTTACGGTCTAATTATTAGGCCAGTTGAGCTTCTTCACTGTTCGCTCTTCAGCAGCTCTGCAGAGCAGCGCTCCAGCTTCTTCTAAGAAGTCTTCAAACGCCGTCCAAAACAAACGAAGTGAATTATACAAGCAGCTTAAATTTCTTAGTTGTTTCCTCTGTTTAAAAGGCCTGAGCTAATGCTCACATGAATGTCTAAATGTAATGGTATAATAAACCATGATAGTCGATAGCATAAATTGCCTAGAGTTGGCGTGTCTTCTGCAAACCGTAGTATAGCGTAAGGCTTTATACAAACCACAACTCAAAACATTTCTCTTTAGCTGATACCATCTATCCCAAATAAAGCATCTCGACATGCCAAACATCAAGAGATCTTTCCCGGCTAATTCTGCCTTTATCGTCCATAGGGCAGAATTAGACTTGGGAGCTTCTCGCGTAGTTTCTCGCGCTCGTTTTGTTTACAAGCATGACTCACACCTTTAGATTCGTGGTGTTACTCTAGTCAATAAAAGTTTCGCTGGTGCAATGGCTGGGACATATGGGACTTGCTACAGCACGCAGCCTAGTTTTGGACTTGACATTACAATGCTCATAATTCCAAGCATGGTTTTGTCTCTAGTGCCGTGATATGATGTTTCTATTTTCTTTGTCCTGGAAAAATTAAACCGAAAAGCAAATAAATGACTTGCAACGTACATGAGCAAGCCAGCCAGTAGTATAGCACACAAGAGCGTAACCCGTGACCTTCCAAATTCCACGAATTCATTCACAATTCCCTGTGAGTAACCTTTTGCTGTCTATTGCAATGACTCGGTTCCGTGAATGAGTGATGTGAACAACTCTTCATCAACGACGAATTCTTGAACATGCTCTTAAAATCACTTATGAGAACAGGATTTTGGCCTTTTTGCCTCAACGACAACACTGACCATTCTTTATTTCGAATTTTGATGTACGAGACTCGGCTCAACCTTTGACATTTAAATACAGTACTTTGCAAATTACTTTAAAAAATTGAGGGCATTTATGAGGACGGTTATGGAAGAAGGTAGCAAATATGCCCTATAATAGGAAAAAACGTAAAGAGGCTCTTACACTGTAATTAAAACACATTGCCAGTGTCTGTGGTGATGGACTTTCACAACTATGCTTTCTTAAAATGTAATCATCAGCTTGGTAATACTGGAAAAGTATAGTGTGCAATAAGTGTAGGTCGGGCATTTACACCTGGCTGTTTGGGGCAAAAGGGGCGGTGAGAAAAACTCCGTCTAGTGTAACCTCGGGAACGGGAGGTTTACGTTTCGAGGGCTTTATAAGCTCGCTGTCTCTCGTGCTATAAAGGTACCGTAAAGGCATGGGGTCCGGTCAGTCGTCCCTTTAGCGGACTAGGGAAAGCTCAAAGCAATTAATATTGTTCACAAAGCAAAGAACACGTTTCAGTAGCGACAGCGTATGTAAACCTTGTGCATTACTTGGTGCTACTGTGAACTTCTGACTCAATATGTCGTGCCTAATACGTGATTCAATATTCCGGATAGTGTGTTAGATCTACATCTGACCAGACACACCACTAACCCAATTTAACTACAACAAGTCGGACCATTATTAGAAATAACAAACAGTTGCACTTTTCCTGTAAGCATAGACTTCGGGGTTCACCACGTTTCTCTACATTTTGGCCGACGTGCAAGGACGTATGCCCCACATGTGATATGGCTGGAATGCCCATCCGAACGGCGCCTGGTGTAAGCATCTTTCAACGAACTTATGCCGTGTTCACTCTCTTGCTAGCAGCTTTGGTGCTCTTCCGAGTCGACAAGGTCTCTGCACGTGGGATTAGCCCTGTTCCTCCCGACCACTCCACGTATGCTAACTTTCTTAGCACAACCTCAAGAGCTTCTCCTTTTGTTGTGTCTTCAACACCTCTTCCACCGGATCGCTACATCCCTGGCGCCGAGGAGGCTGCAATTTTACGTCAACATTTACTAAAAGGTTTAGGATTGACTCGGGTGCCGGACGTTTCAAAGGTACGATTAACAATTACACTCGTTGTATCTCTGTTGAGTTGTTGTACTTCTTTCGTAACAATTACCGACGACGAATCCTGAACTGAAAGTTTTATTTGTCTTTTCCACAGATGAACGTTAGTCAAGAGGAATACGACCGTATGTTTGCTGTATATTTGGATAGGGTGGAACTTTCCCGCCGCCGCCACCACAATGCTTCGCACTGGTCCGAGTCAGGTGCGGAGGAAGACGACGATGATGAAGAAAGCTGGGACGCTAACAACCCATCAACCCACGTTTTCTCGTGGAACGCGTCAAGTAAGTGACGAATTTAGAGTCTATTGACAACGATGCATGTATGTCGTGCCGGTATTTGTGGGTGTTGAAATAACTTGGCATAAGCAAGATCTACACATTGTAAGCATGCCGCCTTAAAGACTTGGCAACCCGCTCATACGGGGACCCGTTTTTCTCCCTATTAAAACTTGTCGTTCTGCCATTACTTTCCCATTTGTTATGGCTGGCACCATCTTTGCAAACGGAAAATAAATTTTTGAATGCGAATACTTTGACCTGGCAAGTCTCTTGCCTAACCGTACGCTTGTTCGGCTATCAAATCTTTGATTAATTGCCCAGGTCGAAAAGATAAGATTTCTTCTTCTCGGGCTTACTTTGTCGTTTTACGTAAGCACACGCCTTTATGAAAATGTCCACTTGCAATAGCGTATTAATGAGACGTGGCCAATTTAGTAAATTTTAGAGTGCAGATATAATAAATTCATTTCAATTTCTTGCATGTTTCTAGGAATAGCGTCTGTAGCGGCTTGGCCGACATTCCTCACTGAGTTTCGGCTTCATCCTCACTTACCCAGTTTCCTTGTTAACTTGGAAGGATGGGTCTTGCAAAGCGCCAAGATTCGAGTGCCATCTCACTGGCAGTCCTCGTCCATGACGCTGAGTGTTCAAGTAAACGAAACCACGTGGGTCAACAAGACCAACGTATTAGACAAGAATTCGCTACAGGATAGCGACAATAACTGGAGTATCGGTGATCAGAGCCAAGCCATGTCATTGGATATCCTTGATGTCTTCCAAGCTTGGATTGGAGTTCAGCATCACAAAACTGACTCGAGACTGAGGCCCTTCGAGTTTCAATTGCGGAGTGACAGCGTGAAGGTAATCCAGCCTCAGGACGGCGATGTAGCTGTTCAACTCACATTGGTATACGAACGCCGTGGATCTCGTGTCAAACGCTCACGCAAGTCTCTAGACAAGGCTTTAAATGCCAAAAAGGGTCGTACCGATTGTAACAAGCAGCAGCGCAAGAATCAGAATGATGCAGGGGGTAAGAATGTGAAGGGCAGCAATAGCAAAAATTGCTGTCGCCATTCCATGAAAGTGGCGTTCCGGGACTTGGAAGGTTTTGAATTTGTCCTCAAACCGGATTACTTTGACGCTTACCTGTGCAAAGGGAAGTGCCCATCTCGTTTTAATCCTGCTCATGATCACGCTTTGCTCCAGAGTTTACTTCATGCGAAAAACAAGAAACTGGCTCCGCGACCTTGCTGCGCTCCTTCCAAACTTGAAGGCCTAGAAATCCTCCACGCAGACGAGAATGACCACACGAAATTGACAGTAACAAAATGGGACAACGTCATCGTTACCGAATGTGCTTGTGCTTGAATCTCCCGACAGCGTACCGTGTGCTGAAACGGCAAGTCAATCTAATCTCTTCAGCCCAGCAAAAGCGAAAAGCCCCACATAACAAGTCTTTGAGCCAAACCTCATGCTTATTGTGATCCGGCAACAGAAACTCGCGGTGGGATACTTGGGTTTATTCAATCTTTGGCCTGCACTGTCAGGGTCAGTAGAAAATCCTATGTTAAGCATATCATTTCAACAGAGGAAAGAGAAGTTGCAGCAAGAAACCTGGTGGGTTAAACGGGTAACACTAGCCCATTCTCCTTCCGGATAAGATGAAATGACGGGTTATGATCAGCAACTCACAATTTCTGACGCGCGTTTTGTCATTGTTGTTGCAACCAAGAAGTATCTACTTCAGTTATCAGAACTAGATATCTGGGGCAACTTGATTTATAAGTATTAACTAAATTCCTGACATTCTCCTACCCAAATATGATGCACCAAATTTTTCTAAAGAATTGTCAGCTTTGTTCTTTCCTCGTTCATTGTTAAATTCCCATTTCTCCAATGGACACTCGAGCGAATTATGCCGCTACTCTATTGTGTGCGGAGTTCCGAACTACCAAGGTTTTCGCTCAGGCTTAGCAAATTTTCGTACGGATATTGAGATCATATATTATGTATACTCCACTAGTCCTCTGCGTGTCAGGCATACGAATGCGTGAGAATTGTGCTGAGGTGAATGCGTGAACTAGACGAAGGCTCCTTCGTTCTGATCTGTAAATACTTCTTGTCGCTGTTCTTATTTACTGGACGAAATTATTTCATGTTCCAAGGCAGCTCAGTACCCTAGGAAGAATCTCAATCGCGAAGGTTAGGAAGATGCAGGTAAACTTTTGCGAGTAACGCCAACGGTTTACCTACCCTTCTTGCCGCCCTGTGTAAATATCCCTTCGTGATCACCCAATGTTCAGCTAAATCTACCAGCATCCTAAGTCGTTGCAAAGCTGCTGGCGTATTTTACAGGTGAAATCACCTTATATTTGTATGTAAAAAACTGTGTACATTTTACGGTTATTTATACAAATAAATTTTCGTTTTAAACGCCCTTGTCATTTCGTCAACAAGTTTCTGCCAACTTTTGTTGTCTTCACGCGAAAGAGAATGCTGAATGAATCTTCCTGAAAGTAAAACATGATTCACCTCCTTAATTGTCTTCCCTACCGCCATTCATGACTTACACATTCAGGGTATAGCTCACACTCATCAATGACACGAGATCTGCGTCTCCGAGAGATCCGTACTGATGTTCATTCTAAAATGAGTCAACTGTTTGAAAAGTGCGACTGGCTAAAACGGCATATGCAGTTAGAAGCAGAATAAAACAAGAGTATGACGCAGCACTTTACTCCCCCATAGACGATAACGTGGACATACATTCCAGACGAGTTCCTTAACTATAGTCACTCCTTCTAAAGGTACACTATATTACAGTCTTCAATTAAAGTCAGATACCTCCGTCGCCTTATTGTTGATCACACTTTCACACGGCGGCAGTTGACTTCCTAAAAAGGAAAGACCTCGAACTTCACATTACAAAACTTCTCGAAGAGTAGCTTGCAGACAGTTAAAAAAGTCAGACGTTTTTTTCCGTTGAAGTCCGGGGTTCCCCTTGTGTACCCCATTGCAAATATTCACGAACTAGCTTCTTCGTGATGCAGCCGGTTTTTGCGCGACCAGTTTATTACAGTAGGACGGAAGCATTCAAAACCAATCGGAGACGACACAGCCTGTAAAGCAATACTCAAAAAGTCTACTGTCTTCTTAGTTTTGCACACATATTTACTCCAAGACATTAAAACTAAACCTCAGCCGCATACTATTGCACGTGATTCGTACACTACGAATTCTGTAAGCTAAGAAAAGCCTTTGACTTATTATCCTGAAATGTACTCTACGAACTTGTCGTACCGCGCAAGTATAAGTGAAGCATGTAAATAAATCAGGCCCGCACACCATGCTTCTCTGAAGACAGACATGTTCAGCCAAGAAAATTGCACCTTTTGTGAAGTAATCAGAGCCCACTGGGCTTACCACATAATTCAGCAGTGAAATGTCTTGCGGAGAAGATCATTGTCCTTCAATTACCATTATGAAAAATGTCATGTTTACTTTTCCGCTTACTTGTTCGGGTTTGGTACACGTGACAAGCAATATGTCAGTTGTGTCATGCTCACCACCCTCTTCTCCCTCCCATTTCCTCCTCCAGCCAATTGCTGCTTTCTTAAATTTCAAAAGAGATTTCTCTACGATGGAAATTACTTGTGAATACCTGCACGTGCTTGAATAGAGTTGATTTACCACTTTTTCCTCCTCTTGACGCTAGTTTGCCCGAGAGCTCCGCATATTAATTAAACTTTTCTTCGAATTCGGCGATTACAACGTATCCTTCTAGCACTTCTGGTCGTAACGAAAGCCACTGTGCTAAGGTGATTGCACTATTTTGCTTTACTTTTCAAACAAGCTCCATGTTCATTTTTTTTCTTTTTTTTAACTTTGCTCGGAATGCTTTTTCAAAAACACATCGTCATTTTATGCTTCTTTGGAAACGGAGGGAGAAAAAGCACAGAAACATCAAATTTACGATGTCTAGGAAAACCCTTTTTTGGTGACATATAACGCTTTTTAAAATTCCTTTTCCATACTTATTGCCAGGTAGCATGGCCTACCTAGGAGCGATTTTCAATAACCGGTTTCAGACGCTTTCGTAGAGATGCAGCTGTCACTGTAATCTATATCAGTGCGAGGCTATCTTCAGCTACAAGTTGTCATCGCAATTGACACAAAGTTATCAGTGCCCTTTTAAATATCTACCTGCGTAAACAGTTATCGGATCATCCAAGTTTTGGAAGTCCCATAGTAATACCTTTACACCTTTGTGGAGATCGTGGACTGGGAACTTCATCTACGAATTTGTAACTACCGATCTCCTTTTCAAGTCCACCCCTGTATTTTTGTCGTACAATTATTCGACGCAGCAAGCAAAAGTGTGTGGTGTTTGCTGACGTGCACTACCTTGCTAACTCGTAAGACTGATTGAAGATATGATGTGCCTCTCCTGCAGATAATGCGCGTCGGCGGAAAAAAGAAAAACGCTCTGAACTAAGACAGAGTACCGATAAGTTTCCAAAAGCTTGAGAGCATAAAGAACTGAAACTTCAAAAGTAAGCCGAGCGGAACCCTCGAGGCAAATAATAAGAAATAAATGGGCTCTTACGCCTGTCCTCTACTATCCTCGTGAGTGACGTTAGCTCGGAATTCCCAACTATGGACCGGCCCCGTGTCCGCTACAAAGCAACATACAACCTGTTGGGGAAAGCCCAGCAATTGAGGATATATTCACTCACTCTCCCTCCTCTCACACGCCTTTCCTGCTTCTCGGCATGGTCTTGTCTGTTTTTGGTAGCAAACGTAACGATGGTACAAAGAAGACACTATAATTTTCTTTCCTTTCCTTATGTTTTTAGCCTTGGAGCAGGCACCTAAGTATTTTTTATACTAAGTATTTAAGTATAATAAGTATACTAAGTGTTTTTTATGCTTACCTAATCCCCTAAAAACTAAAGCAGGACTATTCTCAAAAGTGTCCCTGTGAAGACGATGATTTACAACTCGTAGTTCCAGTTTTTATTTCTCGTTCATACATTTCGCTTGATCAAACAGTAACGTTGTTGAGGTAACGCAAATCTTTCTACCATTGCTTTTGATGCCTTCCATTCGTTACGACCCCTGAAATCAAATCCCAATGTATCGTAGAGTTAACATATTTGTACAAATTGATCAATGTTTCAACGCTTGCTTGTAATGTATATTTGAGAACAGTTGGCTTCATGGAAAGTGAGAAGCAATACGGATATCCGGCTCGGCACAATGTTTGATCCCGCTAACGGCCCGGGATACCCCTTTTATGTTTCTAGCCGGGTCTTTCCTTAGTTGTTTCTTTTCATTGTAGTTAAGCTATTTCTTTTCAGTCAGTGTTTTGTTCTGAAGGTTTCTCTCAATTCCTCCACACAGCTAGCTGCTACTAGGCTACTACCTGTCACGATTTTATCACGAAAAAACACTTGGGTTACCAGCCTGTCCACTTGTTTGTCCGCTGCCACATTATTTTCTAGATTATTTTTAGAAAAATAAGAAAACGGAATAGGACTTGCTGTTGCACAATCACGTTTCCGTCATATAAAAAGTCAACCCCTGTAGCCGTGCGAACCTGACTAGGAACGGCGGTTTCTACCCTATAATCAACCCTATTGCGCCCTTTAACCATTGCATTATCCTCGCTAGGAACACAACTACTGTAAAGTCGGATTCTATTTGCTCTAAGTTGCTTTACTCACGCTCATTCTGTCAATGGTGTCACCTGCTCATAAAATAGAAAGGAAAGATAACCTTTAATTTAGGAGTTGTTAATGGATATGCTACATGATAGAGCTACATCAACAAGTGCTTCACAACAGAACTAAAATTCGAAACTCGTCCTCTTGCATCGTTTTTCAAAGCAACTCAGCTTAAAACTCGTTCAACGCTTGAAGCTTACAAAAGCAACAATAAAAATACTTAAATAAGCTGCTTTGCACACAAAATACCAGTGTTGGGAATACAAGTATTCATGTTTCTGTCAATGTGGTCGTGACCTACAGTACGAAGAATAATCAGGTACATTCTTGCAAGTACACTGCGAATAATCCTTGCCAGAAGTGTTATGCAACATTGTTTGTAGCAATCATGCTTGCAAAAGAGGAAAATCGTCATTTGGCAAAATCTGATGTTTAAATAAGGCTTGAAGCCCTTACTGAGGTTGTCTGTGCTACATTATGTGATTATACTTATAAATATGTTGCTGTGTTACTTCTCATTATGCACCATTTTCTCAGCACTTGTTCAGTTTGAAAGTGTTGAGGTGTCTTGCCAGGAAGTTTTAAACAATCACATCTAGTGATTATTAAGTCTTTTGGGGTTCTCCAACTTGGCAGCGGGCACGGCGGTGTTTTTTTTTTCAGTTTACAACGCAGTGTAATGATCCAAGACGACTTCCTTTTAGATACTGTATGCCCTAGGTTTTAATTCTCCGAAACCTTAGATGACAAACCACCGGAGGTTAAATATATGCTTCAGAAAAACGAAAGAATTCTGTAGCTATGAGATTATCACGCAACAGTTCACTTCACTCCATGAGTTTTGTTAATTGTGGGCATTGTTCTACTTGAAAAAGGGCAATGTTTTCTTTATTTTGGGCGCCATAAAAGGGGCAAACCAATTACTCTTATTGGAAGCAAACATTCCTGAGTTTCTCACTTTTTGGGGTTTTCCAGACTAGCCATTTTCCAAACTAGGATTTCCCCAATAATTCGTAGTACATGACGGTGGAAAGTATGACAGAAAAGTAGATAATGCTCAGACGTTATTCTCAGTAAATTAATGTTGTTACGGATTTCTAAGCTTACTGCAGGTACACACTAACCCAAACGGCAAAAAGCACGGAGATTTGGAGTCATCCGGGTGAGCTGAACCAGGATCTAACTTAAAGTTTCTGCGTTAGTTGCGCCAGGTATATGGTTATGTGCTGTGGAGTGCCACGATAGTTCTAAAGGGTTGACATCCGTAACCAATTGAGCTTCTTCATCCAGATAGGGACGGTGTTGTCTAATCGTGAGCCCCTTATTTGACGTATTTCCCCAAAAGTTTCGGAAAACCATAGTCAGTCCCTAAAGAAACGGCCGCGGTGTTATCGACGCCTGCCATGCACTGCACAATAACAGCCTTTTACCTTCCCCCCGCGCAGATCAACTTCCCTTTCCTTTTTATGCCATAATACAATTAAAAAAGCGACACCACGAAACATCGTGACGGCCTTATTAAAATGCTTCCTTGGTTTTCTTTTACTTCCATTGCGAGAGGGATACTAAACTTCTGAATGAAGCACAACACAATCTATACCTGTTGAGCGCCTCATTTTTTGCCTGGCGCTACGACTTCAATTAAAAGCCTTACGAGAAAAAAAATCGACATAAGAACGCAGCCCGTTTGCAACATCCTTGAGCATGCACTGTGACCCTTCTCGAGCATTTAAAGGCTAACACACCACCTTTGCTTTGCGTTCCATAACCCGTTACCATTGCGTAAAGAATTCTTAAACAGAAGACCACTTAGAACTTGTACGCATTAAAACAGTAGCTAATATGGACAGATGGTAATAGCTATGTGTTTACTAGGTGCTCGATCATCGTTGTTTCACAAACCTCCTGCGAACAGAGAACATGAATTGTGGATAATAGGGGGAGGAGGGTCCCTTTAAGCACTGCCCGCCAACAAAATCCCCTGGTATGTTTGAGAAATAAACAAATTTCTAAATACTCTCCTCTTCTGAGTAAAAAACGAGGTACCACAGGGATAAATGGAGAAAATGGCATGCGTCGTTGGCAACCATGGAGACAAGTAAATTTTGACCAATGCAAGGCGCTCAGTTCTTCCAATCTGTTAAGATAGTTCCGGCATTCCTAACCTTCCAGCGACGCATTTTGCCGCCGAAGCTGGATGGAAACATCGTTAATGTTTAGGTAAGAAATATATTAGTTTTACACAGACAAACAAACTGCGAGGTTCTGCATTATCCTAAAGCCTACGCATGACGAAGGATATGCGTTTATGATCGGTAAAGACGGCACATATTACACAGTTTTCTATTATCACTACCATTTTTGTCCTAGAGAAACCTGTCACCTATTGTTTGTTTGTTATTTTGCACGAGGGAAATCGAAAAGTCCCGAGCTTACACCTGCTAACCGGTAGTGTGGTTAGTTTTTGCCTTGGCTCATGCGGGCATATCGCCCGAAGTTCTAGCGGAACGACCACAAGACAGAACAGGTTCGTCCAATTTCCCCCCCCCCCCTTTTTTTTTGCCTTCTCTCCTGGTACAGATGCACGTACCGCTCATGAAATATATCGGAGTCACGGTGATATGCAATAGTTAGCATACTTTGTTCTTCGAATAAAAAGTAACAAGTTGGAACGACGACGGTCCATAAGAATACACGCAACAATTATGTGGTCTCAATACGGTTAAAAATACCCTTACATGTGGTGTATTAAATATTTCTTTTACACGCATTTATATACTCAAGAGGACAGCCATTTCTGTTGCTATTGCTTAACTCCTTCCATTTTTCCTCGTCTTATTTATTTCATTAGTATGTCGCTTGCTTTCCATTATCGGAACGGTTCGCAAATTTTCAGGTTACTCCATTAGTTAATGCATTGTTAGCCTCCATTTTTGTGTTCGTGATCCCGAACATAATTGCTTACGTTCTTTTAAGTAGCTGTGATTGAAAATGTACGGAACTTTCCGCACGCTTGAACAGCTCCCGAAGTATCACACGCGCGACGCTTATTTAATTGTCACCTACTATCTGGACAGATAACTGCCGTATTTGCGTATTTTGCATAGATTCTTTCCCGAGCCTGTGCGCCCGACTAAAAATTCTCACGACCATATAGTACAGCAAGCTAAAGAGGCAGCGGGTTTTAGAAGGGAGGTGTTCAACCATAAGGTCACTTAATCGTACACTTTTAAGGTTGATGAGAACTTAGGGTCTTTTTTCTTCACGATTTTTTCCCCTATTATGCGGACTATTCCCCTCGTGGTAATTCCCCTGAAACTATCTTAACTGTCTTCAATTTACTACGTCGTTTTTCATCCAGATCGCCCCACCACGAAAACAGCGACAAGGTAGATCTCTTGATATCACTGGACTTCGCAAATTGAAACAAAAGAGAATTTCCTTTCTGACGAAAAGTGCCTCTACACCTCGAGCGATTGTAGGGGATACTCGGACTAATGCCAGATGCCGAAAAAGTCACGAAATATCATGTTCTTGCTTCCCCTCTCCCTATGCCAACGGCATACAGAGCAATCACGATGTTCGTTATGGTGACGACCTTAAAGCTGCCGATTGGCCATGTTTTCTCTTCTTTCCTACGATCTTTAGCGGATATAGGTTCAGCAAGATTTTCTACTTAGCTCGAAAAATGTCTACTGACCTAGTTGTTCTACAAGGTGCTGAAACAATCGTCAGAAAGGACACGCGGTGGCCTTCTTTATCCTCTCTCAAGTTGCTCTCTGGAAATTTCACTTAGCAACCTTGCCTGTCACTATGCTTACCACCGCTGTGATTCTAAGGCGGAAAAGGCGAAATCCACTCTAAAGCTAATGGTAGGATAGCACGAAACATAACATACACGCCAGTCTCCGCTGGGTGACTCATTAATTTCCTCGCAAACCGCGAGCTAAGATCTGTTGAAAAGGATTACCAAGACATCTCATGCTGGCGACAAAGCGACAGTACTGGCCGCTTATGCGCAACGTTAAGAAGAAACGAAATCCCGCCCATTGAACGGTAAATTTGGAAATTCGATATCAGAAAGAAGACAGGAAAAACAGGACGTCGTCACCTTTCGGTAGAAGCCTGTCTTGTTGAAAAAAAAAAGGCTTTTCCTCGACCAAAGTCGGAAGGTCCAAGTCCTAACAACCTGTCCTACAGATTTCTATGCCGGTGTTGCGACCTTACGGGAGAAGGGGAGAAGGGGGGAAGGACGAGCGTACCCGCGAAATGCATTGACGATTCACGTTTAGCTAATACGTCAAAGACCATGCCAAGTCACTACGAAGACAGATAGAAGCCAGCAACGAAACGTGGACTCGAGAAAAGATATGGGCATTGCCATGACGTAAAATGCCGGTTACATTATAAACTCCAAAAACCTCAGCTACTTATTTGTTTGTACGTTCCCCTTATCCTTTATTCACTACATTGATGACGTGAGCTTGACAAATACGACGGCCCACATGAATTGCTGGCGGCTACTGTTTACCTTACGTCTTGGAGTGCGTTAAGGACTTTCCAAACCTCGCCATTCATCATATCGCAATCCGAGTTTTGACCACATGCTCTTGTGCAGGTACATTTTTATACGATTTTTACAAACCATGTGCTTGTGACAAAAATTGGCACGCGGGGAAGTCCTCCGTACACCACCGTTTAAATTGTGACACGCATTTCGCCATAAATCTCTTTTATGAGGCACCAAAATACTCCCGGCATGATCCCAGGGACTTGAAAAGTACCCCTCCTTGTTATTACATGCAGGTGCAAGCAGGCATTTTGAGGCATTGTGCAACTGGACGAAATTATGCATAAACTGGGTTCAGCACGGATTAAGAGCGTATAAGACAGATGCTATTAGGTCTCGCGAGCTTCCATTAATTAATCTTACGGGTCGAAAAACTTTCACGTTACTGTGATTTGCTTGACATTTGCTTGACTCGCCTTGATTTACAAAGTCCTCAACAGGCAAGCTTAAACAGTCATAAAACTGTACGTATGAGACACTCGTTAGTGAAATCAAACACACAGGCTGCCCACTTACATGTTACTCTTTCGCGATGACATTTTTAATGCATGTGTACATTGCGCAAATTAGACACGACAACGCTAACTGAAGTCGTGTTATGAAACGCGATGGCATGTAAATAAAAAGAGAATCAAGTTTTCATCCTCAATAACACTCTTTTCGCAACAACTTGACTATGCATTTCTTAATTAAGAAGAGTTCGCTAACAATTTCGAGACCTTTAAATACCAGCACTCCTTGCTTGTTTAATAGTCCGCTTCATTGAACACTTACTATTGGGAAACAGCAGAAAATAGCTAAACAATGCATTTGTCATTATTAGGTTCCAATTAGTCTAACGTCCGGAACGCCGACACTGATGGTCATCGCTCATTCGACACCACCCAGCGCACGGGAGCGCACGCGGGCTTCGGAGAATGTCCCCACGGAAGTTCATAACGCGTGAAACATTTTACTGTTTTCTGTCAGTGCAAGTCTTTTAGTTATGACGAAGTTTAGTATGAGGTAAGATGACCAAGACCCGAGGGAACTGTTGTGGTAGCCACATTCGCAAATAAGAGACAAATAGTGCCGAAGACTCCCACAGCTACAGCAGCTAAGTTCACGGATTTTCCCCAGTCTTTGTATAGGGTTTACTTTACTAATTAGCGTAGGAGGGTTGAAAAGCCCTACGCATCTGCGATCACGATCGGCAGACCTGTCCATGAATGGTCTGTTCCGAAAACTTGATGATCTCAGCAGCCTGGTGATCTCAACTTTTACTAAATCGAAATCCCTTTCTAATGAATTAAAAAGCTGCGTAACATGAACTAAGAAGGCGCAAAAAAGTTTTCAGAGATGACGTTGGTTATTCACCGTTACTATCACGATGCATTCATCCACTGGTTATCAAATTCCACGCGCCCACACAGGTATGTGGGATAACTTGTTGAACAGTACAAGTGCAGGGTTACTTTTTATTATTAGCTAACTCTCCCAGCATCCCTGAACTGCTGGAACAGAAAAAGAAGTCTTAGGCACTTGTTCTACAGGGTAAGCTAAAAATGGTGAGTCAATGGGGATTTCTGTTCCCAAATGATTCATCCAAACTTCTCTAGTCTCGCTTACCTTCTAAGCCACATACCAGAAATAGCAACTTATACCGGAAGCATACGCATCTATTTTGGAAATTGAGACGAGCCCATTAAGACACGGCAAATGAAAATATTCCGTCCGTGCGCCTAACCTGTTAAGCCAAACATACTTTCAACGAAAATATGAAAGATCCATATGGAAAGAGACAATTTCAAGCAAGGCCAAGTTGAAAAAATACTGCCCCAATTTGGCTTCTCATTTACTGGATAGAGAATTATCCAACACCTAATGATTGCGAAGCTTAGATGTAACAAGGTGTAAGTATTACGCTTACAAACACGCTGCTAGTGCGAAACCTCTAATTGAAATTGCTCCGCCCCCACTACATCATCTATCCACCCAAAACATGTAGAACATCCCACTCCTAAAAAGGGCAGAACTACGCTAAAGGGTTCACCGTTCAGAATAGCCCAAACTCTTTCCAAAGGCCGTACGAGAAAACACGTGTCCTTTTGTCGGCACTCCTTTTCGGATGGATAAAATTGTCAACGTGTCAAAAACACAAGCATGCCCTGCTTTTGTTCCATAAGAGGCCATTTTTAAGGCGTATTCCTAGAGCTTGACGTCACTGAGTTTAACATGTGACTTGAACCTATTTATTTCCACAGGGCCAAGGAATTCCATGACGTACAGGGGGCATGACACAAATCATGTCAACCCTTCTTAGAAGGGGAAGACACAGATTCCTTCTTTACTCTTCTAAACGATCTTGCTGAATTTGCCGTTTACGATCCTCCGGCGACTTGCTATCGAAGGTCGCTGGATCTGCAGGAATAACGCTGTGTTGCTGCGCAAAAGACGCGAGATCTCTTTTCATAGCATAGGCGTCTTCTCCGTCCGCGTAGTATTTGGCCTCAATATCGGATATCCTATTATCGGATATCGCGGCGAGAATTAGGGTTTCACCCCAAGTAAAGGAATTGCTAACTTACGAAAATTTCAAGGTGTTGGTGTAAAGGTTCAAGGCAGCTCTGTTGCTCTTCCTCACGTGCAGAGACACGTATTTGGCATTGAAACATTCTACCATAGCTCTTGAGGCCTGATCCATGAGCTTCTGGGCCAAACCTAGACGTCTGATGGAACAATCTTATTAATTACTTTCTATGACATTGTGACCGTAATTACCGATGAGATCGCTTGACGGCTAAAGATGTGATATGACCATGAGGATCATCTTCGCTATCTTCTTCCATCTTCGCTAGTACGTAACTACCGGCATAAATAATTGCCATTAGAAAGATATTTTCTTAAAGTAAAACATTACTAAAATTACCCAACGATTCTTCCTTTTTCATCCTCAGCAACGTAACTCAACTGGGGCCACGACAACCCATGGTAAAAATAATATTTCATTTGATAATTTTCAGGTAGGCACAGCAAATTACAATGCTGCATGTTCATAAGGTCTTCCGGCTAGAGAGAAAAAAAACAATAAGCATAGCTATGAATACTCTGAAAGCTTACTCTAGCACAGCGGATATTCATTTTCTGGGGTGCTTATACGATTTGTTCGTAGTTTTCTTTTCAATGGCTAACTTTGTAAACATGTATAGCCTGCCATCTAGTTGGCCAAGCCTTTGTATTAAATTGCTGCCCGGAAAGTGCTGCCACGAATTGGAAGCGCCAAATCGGACAGTTACGAATTGAACAACAGAAAAACAAATACTTTCGCCCACTACGCTGTCATATTTTTATTTATTAGAACTAAAAGTGATTGTTTCACTTGGAGTATATTATCACATCGCAAATTTGTAAGGTATAAGAAGTTCTTTTTTTATTAAAAGTTACATCTAGAATGCGTGAGCAAATTGATTCGAAATGCAAGTCCAATTCATTTATCTTTTTCGAATGAATTCCGAACACTTCCAGAAGAATATTTTCCCGATCAGTTCAAATAATTTCTAGCATTTTCGTTTACTACTCAGTTCTGTGTTGTGCACTTTGTCCCTTAATTAAACTGTATTTAAGTGAAATAATTTCCCATTGGCCACCAAAAGAAAGAAAGTATGCTGAGTTTGCATAATTAAAGTTAGGTTGTTGTACCTGAAACTTTTTTTTTTTACTTGCAACATGTTGTCACTTTTTACAACTCCATTCATCTTGCATCTTGCACCACTTCGGCTTACGTTAATGAACTGGGAAATTTTGAATCGCGACTCGTTCGAGGAACTTCGGATCACGCTTTAGTAAAGAAGACACATCACCGTGCATCCTTCTCATGTTGGAAAGAAAAAAGATAGCCTAGCGTAAAAACAACCTGGTTCGTTTTTCGAGTTGTTTAAGCAAATATGACCCAGTCTGCTTTTAAGCAGTTTTTACCAGACATCTTCGCATAAGTTTGTCAGATTTCTATAAAAATAGCAAAGTTTACAAAACTACTACACATCTTTTGCGCACAAGATGAAGATATCCTATGTTAACGCAAAAATTCATAGTTATTTAAGATAACAAGTTTAAGACAGTAGCATGGGGACAAGGGAAACTGGTGCTATGACGATAAAATCTCTTCACCGATATAAGACAGACTGTACCCTATTCTTGTCTATATTCAACGACAAAAACCATACAACGCTTGTCAGCGTAAGAATTTCTTTCTGTGGATAAAAGATTTTAAAGAGGTGTTTCAGATAGCACATTCCAAAACACCGATGTTTTATAGCCTACAATTTAAAAAAAAAAATAAAAACAGACTTTTTCCGTACTAATTTGTTCCTTGGGCAAAATCTTTTCTATTCTTTAGTGTACGTGGTTTATTCGCACCGGTATCTTTACAGTCTTTTCGAGTAAGAACGGTAACAGTCACGCTAAGAAACTCTTCTGCAATTATGAATTAAAATATTTTACTCCCGATTCAGATTCTTTTCCTGGCTTTAACGAAAACCAGTCTAGCAAGTTTTATCGTACTGTTTTAGTAATATATCTAAACCTATGATTGTAGACTACGACTTAAGCGCACGGCTATTCGTTGATCTTAATTATAAGTAGCTTACTGTTACGGTTTCATTATTCAATTAGTTCACTCATAGTATACACTCTATACACAGTTAGAATCGAGCTTGATTTAGCATGCTTTACGTGCGATTTGAAATCTATCATTACACAAGCACAGCTTAGAGTCATGTTCGAAGTCATTCCCTCAGCGTGATAAAAGCCAGAACAGCGACAAATTGGTTATTGTAATGACACGCAACTTGCATCGCCCTAGTACTAAAGTTTGTCAAAAAGTTTTCAACAACAACCACATTGCCTGACAAAGGTAGCGAAAAGTAGGCTGTTGGAGTTTTTATTAGTGTCCTGGTGATTCTCAACCAAGTTGCGTGCACTTGCGTAATTAAAGTTTGTCGATAAAAATATAGAAACGAAAAATATATAGCCACTAAACCCAGTGCTGCACTGGAAAACGATGAAAAGACTTAAAAACCCTAAAGAGCTCAGGACTATAAGTTTTAAGCTGACTAAAATACACCTGCTTCTTTATGAAAAAATTAACAACGGCGTTTTGTAAAGAAAAGCTTTCGTAATTTTCCATGAAACAAACTTCCGTGAAAATGCACGTAAGCATCCTAGCCTACCTGCCTACCTCGAAGATTTATGACTCCGTGCATGAAATCCGCTAGCTTTTATATTTGTGACATAATGACGCTACAAAAATACACGACCGCGCGGCTATTACTTTTGCGTTTAGACTGTTTTTTTCGTGTTGGCTTCTCTCTTTTTTACCCAAGAAAGAAGTACAGCAGGTAAGGGAGAACGAAGAGCTAACCTTCCGCATGTCGTGATTTGGGGTGAAAGGTAAATTACCTTACCTGGGCACAAATGAAATCTCTCCCGCGGCCATGGAATAGGGCGTGTGAAACAAGCTCTACAGAACGCAGAACTATAAGCAAAGATACAAGTTGTGTTCCCTTGTTGATACTGTAAGTCTTTTGGTCTCTATTCGGAATTATTTCATAAAGCTTCATCACGACCAATTTATGGAGCACCCTTTCTTTCTCACAAGCACGACTTCATTACAATTCACGTTGATCTCTTTAGATTGTTCTCTACTAAATTAAACAACTGGACTTTCCGCTTTCCGAACGTTACCTTATCTTGCAGGCTTTGGCAGATTTATTCGTAGCAAATTATACACACGACTTTTTCATCGAAGACGACTGTCACATTAACACGGACTTTTGGCAAGAACGATAGCCATCGCCGAAATCGAATTCCTTTCAAGAAAAAGGAGCGAAGCAAGCGGTTGTGGGATTAGCCATTTTTCCATCATTTTTTTTTTAAAAATCACGCATATTGCATACGATTTTGAAACTTTCCAGCCTGTGCTACTCGTAATGGCACATTCTAATCAATGACTGATTTAATGCCGTGCGTTTTGATCTATTACCTTCAGGAGTTCAACCGTATAAATGACAGCTTTCTACGCTGGATAACGTGATGTTTAGAAAAGAAAAACATCCTAATCTGTGGCTTAGCGATGAAGTCATCTGAATATCAAAAGCCATCCGTCTTGTAACGGGGCCTCGACAATAGCGACCTTTTAAGTGCTCCCTACCGACGCGATCATTGTTATCCCTGCAATGTTCTGTGCACTCCGTTTCCTTTCAGTTATAAGTTTTTCACCTTTGGCCACATAATAGCAACGTTCCATTCCAAGGAGGAAATCCAACAACAATACCCAAGTCTGGGTAAAAAGGTCGCTATGCTCGACCTGCAAGTCAATACTGCAATGAAAGGTTAACTTGGGCCAGGTTACACCAATTTCATCCTCCTTGTTAACATCTTTAACCCTTCAAAAATCAAACCCGCCCAATCAAACGTAAAAACTGACAACAATTTTACCAACCACGAAAGATTTGAAGTATTACGGCCACCTACATGCTAAGAGACGTTCGTAATGTGTATCACAACCTGCGATTAACGTGGATACTCCGCACGCATACTTCTATTGTGTGCAACATGAAGTTTCTTCCCTCGCTCTTTCAAGCAAAAGAAGCACAGCGTTTTTCTCTTATACCTTCTCATCGTGATAAGGTCTGCCTTTTTATAACAAATGATGGTAAGGGGACAAAAGAAGCCCAACCATTAGAAAAACATTACTCTGAATAGAATAGGAATCGAAACAACCCTCGGATTTACGGAACAGGACATACCTCGCAGGTCATAGCTAAAGAATGAGCAAATAGGCCACACAAGTGAACTATGGTACACAAAACATGCTACTACAGATGCCGCGATTTGTATCTCGGAATGTGCATTCAAGTTTTTATGTCCTCTATTTTTGCAATTTTTCCACTGGAAAAAAGTAACAAGCTGCAAAAAAAGTAGCGAAAACCAGCCTTCCTACAAGAGAGCTAGGCTTGGTTCCTGGTACACTGTTCATTAAGAACTTGTAAGAGAGGAAGAAAATTCAGATAATGGATGGGTAGTCTGTATATGGCAGGAACCGAAGGAGCCGAAGTGTAAAGTGTCCGATGACCAAATGAGTTGGGGTTGCTGGGCATCCACTCGCTTCAGACTTTTAACTTCTGGTTACTATTCAGAGTTGTGCGGATACGGGGTTTTTACCGCAGACTAAATTGCATCGCGAGACTGCTGCAGCTTAGCTGGGTTACTTCCCAAGTGGTCGTAATTAGGATGGTAGCAGCCTCTGGCTTCAGCTCCTGAGGTTTTCTCGAGGGTTCTACCTAGCATTAATTCACGTTCACGTGAATTTATGAAGCACGACATGCACATGCCCGTCAGGGTTCATGCTACTGGTCTTGTTGGCCTGAAAGAACCCCTTAACATTTCCTTAACGGCGCCCTCTAAACAGCATCCCATTGTCGCTGCCCTGGGAACAAAAAGGCTCCGTGAAGAGGCAACCCCTCCGTGTCAAAACATACAAAAACCACAGTAGGGATATCCAGGAATACACACAATTAGAATTAGCGAGGGAAAACCAATAACTCGGTATCCTGCGAAGCTAAGGTGCTTAAACATTCAACCACAAATTTTACCAATGGAGATCGTCGCCTAGTCCATCAGTCATGGACTAGGCGACGTAAAATTAATAACACGCATCTATGAGTGCTTTGCCATCTTGAAACATTTCTCCTTTCCTACTCAGTGATTACTTGACTCTACAATTATATTTCGATGGAAATGGAAAGAAGCAAATAGCCTCCAACCTGCGTAAAACCTGCAACGGATGTTCGACTCTTGGACGGCCATCACGAGAACCTGGAGTCTCAAAGGGTTACACGAAGAGGTTTCTGCGTGTTTTGAGGCTGTGCCTGCAACCTTGCCTATGGTCGTGTGGTAGTTTTTGGTTCTAATTCGCAGCAAAGGTTATATCTTCTTCTACGTGCTGCTGCGTGAGGCAAAGCGGAAGTGGTCATCATCACTCTGGTCCCACATCATTACAATTCGGGCCCCGTGGCCTTTCTGTGGTCGACGATCTTGTTCTCACTTGGGCGTCTCGGAATTCTTGCAACTTCACATGTGACCTTACACATCCAGGTTCTTCACACAGTCGTGATAGCCACGCCGACCAAGCTTAATGTCGAAAGTACAACCTATCATGTGCGATGCACCTCCACCGTCCCAACAAGCCCCTAGATTAGGTTTCTCCACATTTTTAAAAAGAAGTCATTTTACCCATTTCTCGCGGTTGTAAATCTAGCATGTGTCCTTTTAGGTTTAGGTATGGACTCCAAGAGATCCCTTATTGCTTCTCGCTTGACATGTTGGTGGGTGATTGGCGGTATGCAGACTTCAGCAATTCGACGCTTCTCTTGCCTTGCATGAGACGATGGTGAACATCATGCATGGAGATGGAGGGAGAGAGGGGAAGTGAAACGCTGAAATCTATGGCTCTTTTCATTTTAAAACCTTACAAGGTTCCAAAACCCCCCAAAAATGTCAGGAGAAAAGGGAGGTTCTCGACACCCAATCTAGACGCGAGCAACTACACTTCCTACTCCCTGACCACAAAAACCACTAGCTTAAGGAGTAGGCCTATCCCCAACAGAAATCATTAGTCTCAGTAGTTCCACGCTGTGGTGCAACATTTTTTTAGCAAATGTAATAACAGCCTTTGTTAAGTTAGGTCGCGGCAGCACGCTGAGGATTGGTGCACCAAAAGATGGCCAGATTGTCCTCGAAATGAGTTATCAGTTTTGAATTAACATGTTGTGAACTGACATGCATTCAGCCGCCTACTGCGTTCTTACAAGCCCCCTTTTGATCGGTTCTATACATATAGCACGTTTTCCTAGGTCCTCCTCTGCATCTTCTTCTTATTGGAAGTGTGCTGCAGGCTAAGACAGTACAGGCAAATCTAACTTGTGGTGTATTCCTACAAGGAAAGCGCCCATGGTTTTGTCAGTTGGGTCTTTGGTGGTTGGGCTATGCAGGCAGTATGTAAAGCTCTCTTTTGCTCAAGACCCGGCCTCAGTTGAAAAGCAGCAGGCCAGCATATCAGTCGTGAGCGAAAAACAACGTTTAGGTCGTTTGCATACATTGCCAGCGCCAAGACAAATTACGCAGTGAAAGGTGTCAGTTCACACAAACCTACCAAGTGAATCGACCGAAAAAAATAAAGGAGAGAAAAAGTTTTTACCCATATTGGAATCGCTGTATATTTTGGTTGGAATAAACTCGGCCCGCTCCAACGACGCTTTCCGTAGTTCTTTTACACCGAAAAAGTGAGTCACCTTTTCTTTTATTCGAACAATGGCATTGTATAAACGCTCAAAGAGACTTGTTGTGAAACTCATAACACTTCCAGAACAGCAAATTTGCGTTAACCACGCAGAACTGTTATTTACCGGAAATGCCACCTACAGTGTAATAAGGAACTTCATTGGCGAAGAAAAGGTTTAAACAGCTAGAAACTTCTGGACACCATTTATAGTTCGAGCGCATTGTATGGCGTACATTTAACAGACCTACTAGCAAACGCGATTATTTTTTTTTATAGATGGTTCACGAGTTTAATGAAGGCTAAGTGACGAGTGTTCCTTTCTTCGAATGTTTCTTGCAAGTTCGTGCAAGTTTCACTCGTAAACAGTAATTGAAATTATCTTGCAATAAGGTCCCGAACAATAGAGTTAGGACACATTTGTCGAAACTGCAGCCAAAAAGTAAAAGAAAGAAAACGCAACATACAGCAACGGTCCAGACTAAGCCAGGGAAGATTTATGGAGACAGCCCAAGAGCTATTGTCATGCTAATCACCCCCCTCGCCCCAGAATTGTCTTGCTCCACCTCATATTAAAATACCGCAACCTTTTTATTCCAACTCCTACTTCTTCGAATTAAGAGACGTTTAGAGTCTCTCCAACCTCCTCCACACACTAATATCTTTTTCTGTAAATCTCGTCTTTTTATAGTGTAATCTGAAGACATAATGATCCTAAATCTTGTAATGCGGATTAGGCTATCTTTTTCAGCGAATCCTAATGTTCAATTAGTTATTTGATACAAGTTCTGCTCAAGCACCTTGTTTCAGCAAGACTACAGTAATACCATGCCATGTCATTAAATCTAGTTAAAGGGCTACAGGTTCCCTATGGGTTTTGATTCAGCTATGTGCATGGGTTATTTACGATAGGGCGGTGTTTCCTGACCCCTTGCTTGGTGTAGGATACCTAGTTATTCTTCTTTTCCTTCTTCTTTTTTTGGGAATTTTTATCCCCCAACTCTTTCGGATTGTACCTAAACCAAGACGAGTTCCTTTAAAGTTTGACGCTCTATCCCATTGAAAATACCTGAGGAAGGAACATTTTATGACTAGCGTGCATTATGGGTGATAATGACCGTCATCTTAAAGGGAAAATGAGGCTTCGGCGTCTTATTAAGGACCACGGAATGAGCATAAGGCTCGGACGGGTTGCTTGCTTTAGATCGCGAGCACTAAATGAAGTTAAAAAGAAAAGAACGGAGACGTAACTATTTTGTGTGAAACAACCCTCAAATTTGGCCGTAAATTCCGAAGAAATCCAAGATTTTTCCCCATTATTTTCTCATGTGCAGTACAGTTCATTCCACAGCTGTGGATTAATGAGAAGCATGCTGGGGACCATGCCCTACTTTTATTCCTAGGAGCGACAGGTTCCGGAATACCGTGCTAAGTTTGCTGTATGTTTTATTTTGTATTGCAGAGGAAGAAGATAGACATGGATAATATCCTGAAGAGTTGAAAGACTGCTCTTGTCTGGGCTCCATCAACTTAGTATTGCTTTGCATATGTTAGACACAAGCTTTTTTCTTTTTGGGCTAGCTGAACGGGTTTAGAAAACTTATAAAGATAGACATACATACAAAAAAGGCGGTTAACTTTCAAGTGGCTGGGAAAAAATGAAGAAAAGCATAGTCAGGGCCCGCGGTTTAACAGTTATATACGAGGTTTGCCATCAGCCCGTGCCAAGGTATCACATAGCTCTTTTTTCCCTCCCTCGTGATAGCGTTAGCCCCTCGCATAGGAGCTTGTTTCAAAGGGAATCTTTGTCAGATCAACAACTTGTAAACCGTAAGCGTGAGGGTTCCGTTTAGATCCGTCATTTTAATTGGAGTGAGATCACGGCAGCACTGAACGGAATGTGACTGGGGGGTGGGGGGGGGGGTAAGAGTAACTCGGCAAAGCGATTTCTTGTGGCATCGCAGATGCGCCATGTTTTTTCAGTGTTTATGGGGCTGCCCGTGATAAACCATGTTTAGGTTATAGGATGTTTACTCCAACCGGATGAAATGTGTGGCACAACAGCCCTGACGCTAGGAGGAAGATCAGATTGCATCGATTTTCCTCCAGTTTTTAACTTCAGCTTCATTTTGACAAGCAAACTATAATGACTTGAAGATCTTCGGTGCTGTAAGCTGCAGCTTACACTAGTTTCGGTCTTTAATTGGTGGAAAGTTTCGAGTTCTTAACTTTTGACCAACCGAGTGAGGAGTTATGAAACTCATGAAGTCAAATCGGCAGGGTGGTTTACGATGCTCCGATTTCTTCACGCCTTCCTGAGCAATATGTCGATTTCTAAGCCGGTTCTGCTCGACAAACCTATGCAAATAAGTCGTGATGGGCTGTGGGCTTTGGGGACAGAGCCCTGCCAACCATGACCAATGCATAACTCATCAAGATGCAGATATTGAAAGAAGGCCCCCTGCTCATATTCGGAGCACTAGTGCATGAAACATGGGCAACGTCTCATAAAAAGGCAGAAGTCATAGCATATAGTACGCAGCACCGAAGCGAAGCTAAGTATATGATTCGTAAAAAATATGAAGTTATCGGCATCATTTTTCAGAGAATTTCTGACTAACCACTTTATGCCAGGAATGTAGTTCAGCCTTACTCAACGCTTGAATGAGTAAACCGTTCTAGCGCATTAAAAATATAAATTCTCTCTTTTTTTGCTTTAGGAATTCCACATAAGACATGCCGCTGGTAATAGGTGGTGTACCTGTGGAAGAAGCACCTCCGGATACACGGTCGTTGTATCACTTAGCCCCTCACCTGAAAGACGGTGCAGCTCATTTAACCAGTCTACCCCCTAAAATCGTTGGATCTCTGGGATTACTCTATATTTGGCAACGGGAATTCGCTGTTACGGTACCACATGACAGTAAGTTGGAGCAAATAGGATTTGCCAGCCCTTCCTGGCGCTAAAACTTAATTACCTTTTAAAAATGTGTTTTGTTTAGAAAATCTCACCATACTTGGCACGGATGACTGCACCACGTGCATGATGGTAGTGCTTCGACACACAGGTAGGTCCAAAGCTGGCGAGCGTTATTCCCATGTTGGTCTGAGTCGTAAAAAAAGATTAAAGCTGTGACAGAGAAGATTACAGTTTAGACCAACAAGTAGACAGGCTACCAAGGGGGCGCGGGACTGCAGGGCAGGTTAAATAGAAAACTTTGGAGAGGCTCCGATAGACCCAACTCCTGGTGTTCACATACAATTACACCAATGAAGGCATCTGTTTCATGCCTCTTTCAAAACTAAATACCTTATAAAGGAGCTGTGATTGACCCATCCATCACCAACTCCTAACCCTTTACCCGAAAAATCAGCTTGCGGTGCGGTATAAAATTATAATGATGAAAACATAGGTTTTTGTTTACTCGGTGAGCTAACCATTAGCATACCGAGTCTAAATGTCTGACGATGAACAAGACAAACCTTGAAGGTCGAGTGAAATTTCCCACGTCTCCTCGAGCTATTGAGTGCTGAAGTACAAAGAGCGCAAATGAACAGCAGGCGAACTTCGCAAACATGAGCTTTATGCTGTTGCAAAATGCTCTAGCTAGACGAAGGAAGACTACTGTGTCTACAAATGTGTAATAACAATAAATAAGCTTTCAAGAATAGTTCCGGGTCACGAAAGTTACGCTTAAAGTCTTGTTTAGGAGACACAACGAGAATTTGGAGTTATACGAGCTTCATTTAACTTTTCCACTGCTTGCCTAAACGTCGCTCTAATGTTTTTCGCTTGATGTGTTCTAGGAAGCGGTGCAGTTTGTCTTGCTCATCTTGACGGTGCTGATCAAGACAGTGGTGTCGTAACGTTACTTGGACGAATGCAAGAAATTTCCCTGGGTTATCCAGAAGGTCGGATAGAGTTGCACTTGGTTGGAGGTTTTGTTGATCCACGTGGGCATTCCGAGCGCTTAGCAATTAATTTGCTTCGTAAGGCGAGATAGTCAGCTATCACTTTGCACTAACAAGTTGTTTTTAGACATATTTCACAAACAGCCTTTAGAAGTGGATTTAGTTCTAGCCTGCACGGGCGAAATGAATACCACCATCCGAGGAGGAATGGCATGGCCAATAGTCTACGGCGTCAGTAAGTCTTACTGCATAACTATTTTGTAAAACACGTAATTTGGTGTTTTCCGTACAGGTGTCAACGTGCGAACCGGCGAAATATTCCCAGCCTCGTTTCCAGACAAAGGACCTGATATGGCGTTAAGGTCTGCAAGACACCTAACCGGATCGCACCATGTACATGATGTCATTTCCCAAAAAGCTGCATCAATCTAACTATAACTCTATACCTCTTCTAGGTTATGGATATGTATGACTGTGCATTAGGACTTCTACGAGTTGGGCCATTCCATTATCAGCCATTGCGCGGCGTCGATTTGTGGCTTCAACAAGCCGATGAATTTATCGTATCCCAGTTATCTTCAAGCCCAGAAGCAGAGCCACCACACTTTGCCCATAAAATCCGTGCAGCGTTAAAGCACATTCGCGATCATCCCTTTCCTGCAGTTACCGTCTTTCCAGACAATCGACCTCGATTTTTCCGTAAAGACGAATCTGGAGCGTGGATCCAGGTGCGATACTAGAAAGTCAGTCGCGCAAAATAACGAATAAAGTTTAAACTGTGGTAAATATATAAATATAATTTTCGGGAAAGGTGATTTACAATTTCCCAAGGTATCTTACGCAACGACATGAATGATAGGGCTGGGTTTCTAATGAATCCCAAATTGTCATATGGATTTTTAGCAGGTCCCGTGGATACTTGACTCATGTAAAAATGTTGTAAAAACAAAGTAATAAAGTCTAGAAAGTTTATCGCAACATGGTTCATCATAATACGGTCACGAAAATTACTCACGAATGGAGGGAGCAAAGGAATAAACGTCACCCATGATCATTTACATCTCAGGATTAAATATTTGCGTTTGAAGAAACGCTGAGAAAAAAACGTGAAAAGTTGGTTCGACCGTTGAACCGAATTTTTCGGTTGCTCTCAGTGTACTGTACTTATGTATATTTTTTCTGTACGTATACAAACATATAATAGCATTCCGCATTAATTTCTTCTCGTTCTGTTCGACAATGACAAAGCAAATCAATTTTCCTACATCTAAAATTTTGGTATCGATTTGTACGATCCTACCGCTGGCCCGCAATTAAAATAAGCAAACACAATTCTTCAAATAAATTAACACTAACACCATGATAGCTCCAAAAATGGATTGAAAATCAGACCCTAATTCTAAAATTGCGAAGAAGAAAGAGGAAACCTTCTCGTTTAAAAAATCGCATTTATTTCTGATGATATACACTACAAAATATATCAAGTACGATGAAGGCACTATATGGATTGTCTTCTTTGTAAAAGAAAGTAATGTTGAGTATCTAGTAACAAAGTAAGGCCAATCTAGGCTTGTAGCATTTGTACCGATCGCTACAAGATTTTGTACTTGCCCAAAATTAAAAGAACAGCCACACATTTGGCACTGATATCATTAAACTGAAACAAGATTGCTTACTGAACAGAATAATGGAGAAAAATAAGAAATGCCTGTCAAGCACACTGAAGTTGTTATTTAAATGAAATTCGATTTGACGGATTTTTTTTTTTTTTACTTTTCTCTTTTCCTAATGCGTTACTCAAGTAAAATGGTTCTTGTCCGAACTTCCATGTAACATGAAATAAACGGACGGTGTCTGCCTTCGGCAGCTTGCTCTACTGAAGAGCATCTCCAGGTTCTTCTTTAACTGGCTGCAAGGTCACGAGAGCCTGCTGCTGTTCCAGGATTCTGGGTTTCAAAATAGTTGTTACACATAGTTAACAATCCGTTAATTAAAATGTACCTGCGCGTATTCGCAAGCTCGAAATACGCGTTGTTGAGACGGTTCACGAGGGCTTGTATAGATTCGATATTTTCACGTCCATAGACCTGAAAACCAAAACACCATTACAAATGACTATAAAGTACTACTAGGCATGCGTCGTAAAGTAACATACCCTGAAGTCACGATACTCGTTCCCTTGTTCGTCAAGCTCAGCCGGGAGCGACGAGTTTACCACCGTTGACGATTGGGGACTCAGTTTTCGTTTCTTGCCCTTTTCGGGGGGCGGCGGAATGGTCAGACTGACCAAGCTTGATTCGGCCGATTGACTACGAAGTTTGAGCTTGTCCTCCTCCGAGGAGCGATCGCGGCCGGGGCAGCTACAAACACGGACAGTAACGGTCTGACGTCCAACTGGCGTGCCGCTAAAATCATGGACAAATGTAAAAGACATTTTCGGAGAGACATTTTCACAGGCATACTTGAGCATAAGGGAGAAAATAAGTACAGTCGGGCGGCGATTTATACCACCAATGCAGCTACTCAAACACACGAAGCGGTAGTGGCGTAAGATCGAACCATTTCCCGGTAGAGGGGCTTCCAGAGGAATCCGCACGTAAAAACGACCATTAGAACTAAAATACTCAGGATGTTCATGATCGCAACGAAGGATATGGTCACTCAGAACATCTCCCTCTAAAAATTTGCATGGAAAGAAATTAAAACATAGCTTAAATTTACTTTAAAAGTTGTACTTTTCATGGACGACCCTTTGTGGTTAACACACCGTTCCACAGGAAGAACTGCATCTTCGGCTTTGGCATAAACAAGATTGGCTACTACGCAGAAATATCCGTATTCGAGATCACCAGGGTTCAAAGTAAACCTCACCGGACAGGCTTTGTCCATGTTTACGAACAATTTTCGCAGTTCTGGAGAATACTACAATGAACAGTGGTTAGCAAAGTAATTAGTTTTTTTTTTTTAATTTATTGTCTATGGCTTACAGTCCATGGCGTCTGTTTCGTCTTGTCCTCGCTGTCACTGAAGTGGACCTGGAAGTTATATTCGCCAGCCCATGGCTCGGTGCTTGTAAGTGCTGAATCAAGGACTGGTGCACTTTGGCACAAAAAGCCTTCCGCGACATTCGGTTGGAACGCCATTGGTTGCTCGTGTGGGGTATATTCCAGAGCCCCATTTACACCATAGGTGGTCAGCGGATCCACTTCAGTCAAATAGATATTGTCGAACCCTTCCCTAAGAAGCGATTTTTTTTTCGTTCAGTAGCTTTCGAAATGATTATTTAGATTCAAAATATTGTTTACGGCCAGTTGTCACCCGGAAAGTTTTCCATTTCGCAGTTTCCTGGAATAATAAGCCACTACGTTGCACTAACGTTGGTCCACTTTCAACTGTGTAAAGAAAGGAACATAATCCAGAAACACAGCAATAACAGGGGAATAATAAAAAAAACATTTCACCAAGGTCTCAAAACTCTAATCGGTATACTGATGAGTGATGTAATACGACAGAATCATGAGATTACTTAAGACTACATGGCACTAGATACCGCAACAAAGTTGCTATGCTGTCTTACAACGTGAGTACTCGAAACAAACACATGTTCATGTTACTCAAACGAAGGGATTTTGTTGAAGTGAACTTACCCGTAAGAAGCAATTGTGCTGCAGGTAACCGATTGTCGGCTACCTGTTGCTTGGTGGCAGCAAATGATGAGTAAGCACCAAGGAAACAAAACACGCATGGATCTCAAGAATGATCCGCAACCAGCATCCGTGTTGCCAGGTTGACATTAAAATCGTGATTTTGGTTGTAACTTCAGAATATTTTTGTTAGCTCTTCATTTTATAACTAATTTGATTTTACCCGTAGGTTTCAGTCTCAACAATAATTTGAGCAAATTTTCCAACAACACGGTTGCGCGGCTGTGCGGCACAATCTTTTCCCGGACACTGCGCGTTGTAAATGGCCTTGTTATGTGCGTCTATTGTGGTTCAAAAGGAGGAGCCACGAAATGTTCCTTTGTTCTGATCCTCATTTCCTCGAGGGAAGATTTAAATTTTGCGCTAGTCAAGAAAAATTAGAAGACGCGAAAAAATTAATAATACATTCTTAAAGGTTTTTAATTGTTTAGTAATTAATATAAAATTGCAGTGATTTTCTTCAAGAACATAATTAAGCTAATGTCACGGTCATAATCCGTGTAGCAAACCTGTGATTACACTTTGGGTCGTTGTTTGAATTAAGTCACAGTGGAGCAAAAAGCGTTTATTGTTATATACATGTGAGCTTTCGCGCCCAACGACAAAGTCACTGGAGTATGACAATTTTGGAGGCACATCGGATGAAGTTTGTAAAATATGTAGCCAATTTTCAAACGGAGTTGCATGAAAGCAAAAGCTGTTAAGAGAAAAGTTAGCACTTCACTAAGGTAATTTCTTGCTCATTCTCCGCTATGCACGAATGCAATCGCGGGAACAGTCGAAATTAGCGAGATAAGCCGACTACAATCTAAATAGTAGGTTTGGAGACAGGGCTAGGCATCGCATGGTCCCTTGTCATAACCCTAGAGACCAAGGTCCATGATACATGGCTGGTTAGGTTAGATCAACTCTCCATATAGAAATGGGTCTCGAAAAATGGAGGAGACGCGCGTCCTTTATATAGCTTTTTCGAGTGAGGGCTGGATTGTCGATAAATTTTGGACAGAATTTGTGAGGAACGATTCCCCCACACCACCTAGTGGTAAGACTATGCTGGGAAGCTAAAAAAAATAATAATTTTGCCAAAT
Organism: Triops longicaudatus; assembly: GCA_022885665.1. NCBI lineage: Eukaryota > Metazoa > Arthropoda > Branchiopoda > Notostraca > Triopsidae > Triops > Triops longicaudatus. The sequence goes on from JAGQDJ010000117.1 coordinate 158,109, forward strand.
GAATTAAGCGCCATCTGCTAGTTTTTCTCAAATCCAATAATATACAATCGCAGGGGGTGTTTTTGTTTGGCTGCCTTAAGGCGTTGTGCTTTCTTATAGGAAGGTAAACAAGCCCCAAGTGTATTCAGTAATTTCTCTGGCATTGTCTTCGCCTCGGCATATTTCGTTTCATGTCTGACACAGAAGCGAATAACGAAGAGAGGGAAAATGCTACTAATCCAAGGAGAAATCTTTTGCGTCCTGTCTCCGTACCTGTTCCAGGGGCCACTTCTACTCCAAGCAAAGTTAAATCTTACAGCGTATCTCTCCAGGAAAACTCGCTTGATTTTATAGAAGTAAATTGTATTTTATCTACGTTCATTGCTTATCGAATTACCTTTAGTCTCAGTTAGCTGGTCTGGCGGAGAACAGAGGACCATGTCCATACTGTAATTCTACCGACTTGCGAATCGGACATCGGTGTGCGCGAAGAGTAAGAACCCGTTCGGAGAATGCGCAAGGCATTGAGTCTCAAATAGCCAATGCAGAAAAACACACACCAACTATGGCGCCTTCTAGCCACCCCAGGTATATTATATGTAACATGATACCTGTACAACGTAAGAGGCTTATGCTAATTAACGTCTAGTCCAAGGAAGCTCCTGGGCTCGGCGTATCGAACAGAGCCATGTAGTATTGTTCTTTCCGCCGTCCATTGCCGTTGTTCAAAATGTTGATAGTTAACACCATGTAATTACAAGAAAGTTATGGAATCCTTCCCTTTCTTCAATATAGTTTTTTTTTCTTCTTGTTTTTTTTTTGTGTGTGTGTTTTAGGCGCCCTGCTGCGTCCGACGACGATGTTTTTGCTACCATCTCTTCGTCGGACGGGCATTCCCATGGGAGAACGCCAGACCATTGTCATTCAAATCAAATCTCCAAACCTGATTTGAAAGCTAGACGTCAGTTGATCCTGGCTAGCATTCTTTGCTTACTTTTCATGATAGGTGAAGCAGTAGGTAAGTGATAGTTGACATTTTGTATTGGCATTTCCTTATATTTCGTTTTCAAAACATTAACGTTTTCTGATCGACAGGAGGGTACCTGGCAAATAGCTTAGCTATCGCTACAGATGCTGCGCATTTGTTAACCGATTTCGCCAGTTTTATGATTTCTTTGTTTTCATTATGGGTGGCTACGCGGCCGGCCACCAAACGCATGAGCTTTGGCTGGTACAGAGCTGGTAAATTTTTCTTTCAATATCAGTAGCTTGCGCCGTACCGTATTTTCCTAATTATTATGAATAGAGGTAATTGGTGCTTTAATATCCGTGATCATGATATGGCTTGTCACTGGAATCTTGGTTTACATGGCTATTCAGCGTCTTATTACGAAGGAGTTCGAAATTGATGCGAAAGTTATGCTGATTACGTCTGCAGTTGGCGTTGCTGTCAACATAATGTGAGTTCGTTAATGATCTTTTTACGTTAAAAGTTCTCCTCGTCGATCTGTTTAACTTAATTGCCAATTTTCTATTTATTTTTCCAATTAGAATGGGATTAACTCTTCATCAGCATGGGCATAGCCATGGCGGATTGAGTCATGGACATAGCCACGGTTCTTCTGCCGATCCTGAACGCCAGCCTCTTTTGAGTAGCCACTCCCATTCTCACTCCCATTCTCACACTGGCGGCAGTGCAGAACAAAATATTAACGTGAGAGCTGCCTTTATTCATGTTATTGGAGATCTGTTGCAAAGTATCGGAGTTTTCATCGCCTCTATTGTGATCTATTACAAAGTAAGTTCACCATACTTTATCGAGCGTACTTATCCGAATTTAACTGTCTTTAGCCTGATTGGGTTATCATTGACCCCATATGCACTTTCCTGTTCTCTGTGCTGGTTTTGTTGACCACAGTAGCCATCATGAAGGACACTATCACTGTGCTCATGGAAGGTAAAAAAAAAAAAAAAAAAAATCCGTTAGTTTACGATCGTTTGCTTAATCCATGGGAACTTTAAGGTCTTCCGAAGGGTCTCGATTTCACTGAAGTGCAGAATACCTTCTTGCAAGTGAAAGGTGTCGTCACCGTGCATAACCTGCGGATTTGGGCTTTAAGCTTGGACAAAGTTGCATTAGCTGCTCACCTAGCAGTTCGTAAGTTATTGTTAATAAACTGTAAATTGTGAAGAATTGTTGTGTACAGTTATTTTTTTTTATAGGTCCGGAAGTCAGTACGCAAGAGATCTTACTAGAAGCCTCCAAACGTATACAATCCCGCTATAATTTTTTCGAAATGACTTTACAAATTGAGGAATTTAACCCAGCGATGGACGACTGTACTCAATGTCAAGGGCCCGAATGTTAAAGTGCACGTTTATCATGTGTTTCAGGTTTACATATGCTAGTGTAAAAATTTTTTATCGACATAGTTTACATAGTTTGATAACATAGTGGGGATTATACATAAAAACGTGGTTCTGAGTAGTAAAGCTCGTAAACTTACACTCGTTTGCACTACGATCATCTAACAAAGAATTTTAAGTAAGAAAAATATTGAAACGTTAAGGACATCCACGTTTCTAGTAGAATTCGCGATCAGGGAGTGCGATTGGTGCTACAAGCGACCATAGATACAAGGAAATGCAAAGCCAAGACGATATAATTTTGACCCACACGGATGCCTCATTATCGCTCAATGTCGTCAGATCAGTGGCAGGTCTAATAAACAAAGAAATTAATATGATTAGAAAAATGCGGGCAATTGATCATCTGAACTTACTTGTACCAGTTGGTCAGTGTCATCATGACGTACAGTGTGGCTAGGCCAAACATGAGGTGGAAAAAGGACCAGGAATAAGCCACTTCCTCTTCCTCATTATCCCAAACTTTAGACTGGCCACCTTCAACATCTTGAACTTCCCCTCCTAAGGCAAGGAAACGAACGGGTAACAAATTTAGTAATTCACAAGTGTATACCTTCTACCGAAGTGAAAGCCACCCGATCCTCTTTACCATGCAATTCACGAGTGAAGAAATAAGGATTTTATCGTGGCAACCACATTTTTAGGTTTTTACCTGTCTTGTTGTCATCTTTTGTAAGCATTTTATCTGACATGGTTAACTTCGCGGCTTGGCTATGAGAGGCAGTGCGAATACTGGAATACATAACGCAGCAGAACCAGATGATCAAGCTTATGATGGACTGGGCATCAAAGCTCGGCTTGCCATCTGAGCCGCCAGAGAAACTGTACTTGCAAGTGTGGTCTAAAAATAGGAAAAATTATTCCAAGGACACGAATTGTTGTTTTATGATGCAGGTGATGCCACAAGAAACGTATTTTTACCTGGGGAGTTTGTCATGGCTGACCAAGTCAAATAAAGGGTGTACAAGCTAATTACCGACGATTGCAACAAACCAGAACGAGGTTGGTGTTCTTGGACCTTCGGCAAGATTGACACCACGCTTACAACCACGCAAAGAATGAGGTTAAAGGAAATGAAGAATTTATGCAAACCACAGCTCTCGTTCTACACACACAAAAAAATGTTAAAAACGAGATTTCCCTTCGGCTAATTTTTCAACCCACTTACATTAGCGTAGAACATAAAGAACAAGACCACAGCTGTAACACACAGCGCATATTGCAGGACGGTGAAAAAGACGAGAGCGCAGTACCTATTAAAAAAAGATTTACGAGTATATCTTTAATCGTTTTGTGCGACTCGTTTTGTTTTACCATCCTTTGGATTCACTTTCCTCGTATCTGCCAACCCAATCTTCAGCCCAGCTGTGGGCGAAATCGATCAGGAGGACTAACTGAATTAAGATGAACAGAAAACCACCTATCATGCCGAAATACATCCAAGTTTCTCCGAAAGCTCCTTGTTCGGGTATAAAAAACGCACCAATCATGGCACCAATAAGGATGAGGTATTTGATTGCCCAGAACCTTTTTGTATGATTTTCCTAAGTTGTAAAATTTTCTTGTTTTTTTTAATACCCATTCTGAATGCCAGCTCGGAAATCATGAGAGTTTTTCACGTTTATCATAATGAGCGCCATAGCGAAAAAGAAAAGGGACATCGCAAAACAGATTCGGTAAACAGCCAAGTATCCTATGGCGTTACTACAGTCGAAAGCGGCCGTGGAGGAAAACACATCTAAGGAAACCGTTGCATCTGATCCTTTACAAAAGGGCACCTGGCCAAAAAAGAAGACAATGTATTCTGTTCAGACAGACTTTTTAACGTCTTCCTGTCCTACGTGTTGAAGGGCCGATTGCAGATTTGGACTGAGCATAACGCAGGCAGTTATGGTACCCAGGAGAAGCATGATCGTGTACATAATACGTGAAGACGTTGAATTTCTGCAGGAAGGACACGCAGAACAGCATAAACCGCAAGCTGTACTGGTACAGCAGCAAGCCAGCTATTTTACAGTTGTATTTAGATATGAACTAACTATGTACAAACTTCTTGAAAAATAATTACCTGTGCTGCACTGCAAATACCAAGGACTGCTCCCATTTTTCCCTATTAATCTAATTCGTAAAAACTTTCTACCTCAGGACGACTGACAATTGAGTCACTAGGGATTACGGTGTTTTGTTATTGCTGCCGAAAGCTGATCGTTATCAACCTCGAGCCAAAGGTATCGCTGTATCGGGGCCTCAGAATCGATGATTAGTCAGTGACAAGCAGACGGCCATGGCGACGGACAAAATTCAAGTGGCTGTGAGAGTTCGCCCATTTAATCGAAGGGGTAAATTAATTATTGGTTATTTTGAGTTTTGTGTTATTGTTAACTCAATGCGTAAAGTGTGTGCCGTAGTTGAATCGCGAAAATTGGATTATTTCTGTGTAAAGTACGGTGCATCTGTGCAAGCCAGCCAGCTGCTGTTTGGCTTTCTGCTGGCTGTTGTGCTAGTGTTTGGAACTCAGCGATTTTATTTGGTTTTCAGCGTGCTTATCTAATCTTGCTTTCCAAATAGTTTTCGTATTTTTCACCCTAAACGTGAAAGATAAGAAATTAAATGTATTCTAAATTCCAGTTATTTCGGGTCTAAATTACTGAAAGAGTGCAACCCGCTTTATTTTTTCTTTGGTCTGGATTGTTCGAAACATTTGACTGCCTTGTTTCTTTGAGATAAAAAGGACATTAGTTACAAAATGTCTCTTGATTCTATTTCCAGAGTTGGAATTGTCAACTCCCTCGGTTGTTGAGATGGATGGCACCCAGACTCTGCTTACCAACCCTGGCTCATTGGATAAACCACCCGAAAAGTAAGGCTTCTCGACTGTCATATTTGACCACAAGAATTAAAGAGCGTCTTTTTTATTTATTACTAAGGTTTTCACTATTTCTAAAAAAAGGGTAAATAGTTATTCTGTACCACCTTTCTGAACCGATCTCCACATTTCGATAACCCCTTTGATCCAAGACCGAGTGCTCTCTTTTCGACAATATTGTTTCTATACATGTGCACTTACAACTTTTGTCCGCTAATTAATTGAATTGTCCGCTTATCCGATGATTTGTTTGCGCCGAACACGTCGACTTACAAAAGTTTCATTGTACAATCGCTCTGAATAGAACTTCTCAAGGCTATCGCTTTCCCGCTTTCTCTACATTGAGGCTTACCGCGTTCGTAAAAAACCGCAGACTGTAGGTAATAACCGAGAATGTGAAATCTCCACTTTTTCCCCTTAACTATAACAACGGCATTTGATGCTAAGTTCGGTGTCGTAATCGTAAATCTTGTAGCATTACCAAATTCGATCAAAGAATGTTCAGAAAGTCCACTAGGTAGGTTCTGCGAAAGGAAGTTTTCTATTTTAGTGCAATGCTGCGTTTAATTGAACGTTAAGGAGAGAAACAACGTCAGTGGGAGATACATGGGAATCGTAAAATTTTGTGTTCAATATACACGACGCACAATTTCAAACTTAATACCAGTTTGGTGGGCTGCTTGTCTCGAACATGCACATTAATTCCTTATCCATGACTGCTGCCTTGAGGGCTAGGCTGTGAAATGAAAAAAAATGAAAATACTTTTATACCCTTAACCCTGGCAAGATTATTCCTCGTACCACGCATTTTCATAGACTCGGCCCGAAACCAAGAGCCAATCTTTTTTTAACAACCGGAATATTTTCTCTGAGTGTCTTCCTCGCTTGTTGTCTGAGTCAAATTTTGGCTTGGTTCCTTGCCTTTTAAGTAGATTGCACTTGAGATGTTACATTTTTACCCCCTTTTTACGCGCTAATCAGAAGGAGAAGAGCGGAGCAGGCGGTTTTGCAAGCACGTTTCTCTATCAACATCTGGCCTAGCAACAATTGAATCGAGCCTTCAACAAATGCTAGGGTCCATTTTTAGCTTACCTCCTTTTTCGGAAAAGACTTTTAACATTTCGATGCGCTGATTGGACGACAACCAAGGGCAGTTCTACGATATCGATCGTCATCTTTCTCTCACCCCCCCCCCCCTCCCGTATGCCTTGATTCTTGCGGAGGGGGTTAGATGTTAGAGAGCAGGAGGCTGCGAACGACGACACGGAGAATGACGTTTGAATTGGCACTGAAAGATACGAGCAACTAGACAGTGAGGGAGGAAAATACTCGCCCCCGAACCCTTCAGTACTGTCGCCCCGCGTTATTTAAATGCATCACCAGTGCTAACGGTGTCTGACGATAAACTTGATGGGGGTGTCTTGCTGAGTTGATTCAACGACACACTTGCCCCCCTGCGCCCTAGCTTTCGTTGGGGAGTCATAATTTTTGGTCACCCTCCCGTCATGGGATCCGTCCTATTCTCGAATGAGATGCAAATGCCGTGGTGAGCTCAGAGTTTGTGAGATGTAATGGACGACTTTGTTTAGCAACAATGCCGCATGAAGAAATAATGACATGGAGCCAGGTGCGATAGTATGTTTTGCGTGTGTAGTCCGTTAAGACTTTCTTTGAGAAAAACTAAAATATATATGTAGAGAATTACAGTATAAGAGAATTTGGAAAACGGTTTCTCTGTTCTTTTTCTTCTTAATCTAAACAAAGTGTTGTTTTTTCTTCGTATGATGTATTGTTGAGGCGGGCCCTTTGTCTACTTAAGATAATAATCGTGTTTTAGGGGGAGAATTCAAGGAATGGAACGCCAAATAGCATTAATGGATCATCCGCGTTATGAAGAGCGTACATCGTTTTTCCTTTATTCGCCCTATGAAGGGGTTGGGTTAGGGGGAAGTTGAAGAACAATTCTGTTTGTTGTAAGGACTGACATACAAATCTTTACCCTTGAGTAAGAGAGAGCTAAGGAGGGGGAATGTAATCGGGCTTAGTATAGCGGAAAAGTCAATGAGTTTGTCGATGATGTAGTTGGCAGGACAACGATGTCTTGGCGTGTCGATTGACGCAGCCCAGGTCCTTTAGTTACGGTACTTAAAAGTTTGGGAGATTGTACCCTTTTGCGTATTGAATTATACCAAGTCTTGGGTGTTTAAATGAATTAATGACTGGGTTTTGTTATTCTTGTGTGCACAGCCGGAAACCGCCCAAAACGTTCAATTTCGACTACAGTTTCTGGTCGATGGATGAGAACGATTCCAAATTCGCAGGACAGGAAACTGTTTTCAACAACATTGGTCTGGGCTTACTGGATAACGCCTTTCAAGGCTACAATGCCTGTATATTGGCCTATGGTCAGACAGGTAACGTTGCACTCGTCGAAATTGGAAGGAAAAGAGATGTGAAGTGGAAGGAAAGAAGGGTTCACTTACTGACCTGTTTTATGTTTAATTGACAGGTTCAGGGAAATCATACAGCATGATGGGCACGCCAGATAATCCTGGTATTATTCCTCGCTTATGCAACGCCTTATTTGATCGCATCAATGCCATGCACAGTAAAGATCCGTCCGTTACCTGTAAAGTAGAAGTCAGTTACATGGAAATATACAACGAAAAAGTAGGTTGAAAGAATCTATCGATCGTGAGAGCGACTATGCTTCGTTCCTTTTTTAGCCTAAAAAGTCGTTCTAATGCTATTTGTGGGGGTAGGTTCATGACCTTTTGGATCCCTGTCCTCACCGCCAAACTCTAAAAGTGCGTGAACACAATGTATTGGGGCCCTATGTCGATGGCTTAGCACAATTGGCAGTGACATCGTTCCAAGTAAGTTTTTTTTTTTCTTAATTATGTTAAGGATACCTTTTTCTGTGTGTGCGGCATTCCGTGTCTCGTTCAGTACAGCCCAAAATGAGCGGAAGAAGGGGAGAAAATTATATATCTTACAGGGTAGGAACAAAGTCCCCGAGGAAGAACCCTTTTTTGTTTTGTTGGAGGATTACAACATGCGCGCGTCACTTTTGTTTAATCTCACGTAACGACCAGGCTTATTTGGTTACTTTTTGGCTGCTTCATTGAACAGCGTGGGTCCGAAGAAATTTTGATTTTTGTTACATGGATTTTTGGATGCATCGTGAAATTTTCATGATGAATAATTGATAGTTCGATTGGTGTGGATTTTTTTTCTCATTTTCTCTCCATATGTTTTCGTAGGATATCGATGTCTTGATGGCAGAGGGCAATAAATCTCGGACGATAGCGGCTACGAATATGAATAGTGAATCGTCCCGTTCACATGCTGTCTTTACCGTAGTCCTGACTCAGAGTGTGATGGATTTGACATCGGGTGTGTCCGGCGAGAAAGTGTCTCGAATGTCGTTGGTCGATCTCGCGGGGAGCGAAAGAGCAGCGAAAACTGGAGCCCAGGGCGAAAGACTTAAAGAAGGTTCTAACATTAACAAGTAAGTTACCCATACTTCATTTGTTCTTTTTTTTTCATAACCGACGTAGGCTCACGCCTGTTGGCGAAACCATATCGTATTGTTTTCATTTTTGGGATTGTCTCAATCGTTTTGACATTTTGTTTTGCTTTATTTCCTTTTTTACGTTTTTGTTTATTGATGTATTTTTCTTTTAGGTCATTGACTACGCTAGGCTTGGTGATTTCCAAGCTCGCTGATCAGTCCATGGGCAAAAGTAAAGATAAATTTGTGCCATATCGAGATTCCGTCCTTACGTGGCTTTTGAAGGTAAGACTGAGGTTCTGTCAATGAGCTTGTAACTAACGTGAATATTGCGTAGGATAATTTGGGCGGGAATAGCAGAACAGTCATGATTGCTGCCATTTCTCCCGCTGCGGACAATTATGAAGAGACCCTGTCTACACTTCGTTATGCAGATCGAGCTAAGAGGATTGTTAACCACGCTGTTGTTAACGAGGATCCCAATGCTCGAATTATCCGCGAGTTGAGAGCGGAACTAGAGCAGCTGCGGGATGTGCTTAAGCACGCTACAGTAAGTTACTTCGTTTCAACTTTTTTACGAACCCTCTGTCTTCTAACCATATTGATTCTTGTAGCACCGGGAAGATATTAGTGAACAGTTGTGCCAAAGTGAAAAACTTATGAAAGGATTTTCCGAAACCTGGGAGGAGAAGTTAGTCAAAACAGGTAAATATTGTTTTTTTAGAATCTTTTTTCCATTCTATTTCTTATATGTTGTCTTTATTTTTTCATATTTGTTCTTACGGGGAACAGAACGCGTGCAGCATGAGCGACAGCAAGCTCTAGAAAAAATGGGCATTAGCGTTCAAGCGTCGGGTATTAAAGTGGAAAATAACAAATACTACTTGGTTAACCTAAATGCAGATCCATCGTTAAATGAGTTGCTCGTTTATTACTTGAAGGTAAGAGCCGTTTTTGCGGGTCATGTATGACGAACCGACCATTCACATGCAAACCTTTAGGATCGAACGTTGGTTGGCAGGCCTGAAGCGCCTGTGGAGCAAGACATCCAATTATCCGGCTTGGGTATCCAAGCAGAGCATTGTGTCTTGACGATCGAAAACTCGGATCTGTGGATGGAGCCCAAAGAAGGCTCTCGTTGTTTCGTCAACGGGTCCCCCATTATTAACCGTATCGAGTTGCACCACGGCGATCGATTATTATGGGGCAACAATCATTTTGTTCGTGTTAACTGTCCCAAGAAAGCTGGTAAGATATGGTTCTTAGTAACTTCCTCCAGAGCTTTCACTGATCTCGGTAAGGATTTTAAACTACACTGCTTTTTTTTCTTGCTCTGTAGCACCGTCCGACACGCAAACGCCTTTGGAACCGTTGGATTACAACTTCGCTCGTGAAGAGCTTTTGTCCAAAGAGCTCAGCAACGATCCTATTCAAGTTGCTATTGCCAAGCTTGAAAAGCAGCACGAGGAGGACAAACAAGGTAAAACAAGAGTTATTTTCTTGTGCTCCGCCTTTCTCAAAGGAACAGGACAGTCCAGATACACTTAAAACATTTTTTAATCTATTTTCTCTAGTCGCTCTCGAGAAACAGAGACAAGAGTATGAAAAGCAGTTTCAGCAGTTGCGAAATATTCTCTCGCCCTCAACACCCTATTCACCTTATCTGCCCTTCGACCCCATCCGAGGAAGTCGTCTGTCCCTAGCGTCCACTCCAACGACGTACTCGAGAGTCGAGAAGTGGGCGCAAGAAAGGTACTAAAGCTTTATGGCCTTTTTTTGGTGCTTACTTAGCAGTATTTTTCTTGTGAAACTAGGGATGAATTATTTAAGCGTGGGCTGGCCAAATTACGACAGGACATTGTGAAAGCCAACGCGCTAGTTCGTGATGCTAACTTTTTAGCCGAAGAACTCGGCAGGCAGACAACGTTTAGCGTCACGTTGCAAATTCCCCCTGGCAATCTGAGTCCCAACAGAAAAGTGCGTACTGCACTTTTATTTACCTATTTATTTTTCTTTATGTCGTTTATTTTTTCCCGTTTGTCTCACGCTGGGCGGGTTCATGTAAATGTTGAGTATTGGTTTCTTCATTAAATAGAGAGGAACCTTCGTGAGCGAGCCGGCCGTCCTGGTACGTCGTAAAGGCCGTCCTAATCAGGTTTGGTCCATGGAGAAATTGGACAATAAGCTCGTCGACATGAGGGAACTCTATGAAGATGTGAAATCGCAAACAGACAACAGCGAAGTCATGGTAAGCGAAAAAGGGAGCAAGAAGAAAACTTCGGCGAGAAAAAATGCGGTTGTAAGGGCGGACAGCTTTATAGTAACGCGTCTTTTTGTCTCTTTTGTGTTGTCAGGAACGGGAACTGATGGACAGCTTTGACCCCTTTTACGAATCCCAAGAAAATCACAATTTAATTGGAGTAGCCAACGTTTTTCTCGAGGTGTTATTCTCCGATATCAAGCTCAACTACCAAGTCCCTATAATCTCGCAACAAGGAGAAGTTGCTGGCAGATTACAAGTATAAGACGTTCGTTGCTGTTGTACTGTCGCTAATTAAAAAAGCGTACTTTATAGGTGGAAGTTTCGCGTGTGGCGGGAGTGTTCCCTTCGGACCGGTTTGGAGAAACTAATTCCCAGGACTCGGAAGATAGTGGCCATGAAGAAGACACGAGCTGTAAAACCATCACGTGCCGTGTAAGTTGAACTGGGGCGAAATCGTTCTTCTCTTGTACGCTAAAACGTTGTTTTTTAATTTTACCGCTGACAGGTCAGTATTTTAGCTGCGAGTGGCTTACCACCTGCGCTGTCCCATTTTGTGTTTTGCCAGTATGGATTTTGGGGGCTCCCAGAACTTGTAGTAGTGCCGCCGGTAGTACAAGATGAAGTTGGACAAAAAGGACCCAATAGTGGCGCACATTTCACTTTCCAGCACTCTCGGGACTTTGTGGTTCCCTTGACAGAAGAATTTATGGAACATTGCACAGGTTTTGAAAGGATTTTTGGAGAAAAATTGAGAAGTGACGTATTTTTTGTGGCTTTTCAGAAGGGGCTTTGTCGATTGAAGTTTGGGGACACCGCAGCGCCGGCTTTGGCCACATACGAACAGGCTGGGAAGTCGAACACCAACTTGCCAAAGCTAGGTCTTTGGCTGATAGGTGAATTCCAACTTCTTAATCAGACTTGAATTGAAGTACGACGTGACACTTTTTTTGCGCTGTTTTTTAGGTGGGCGGAAGTTTCGCGGCGTCTGTCTTTATGGATATGCATTCAGGAATTGAGTGATAATGGAGAGTACGTGTGCGTGGAGGTTCAACCCCGCCCTGATTGTTTGACAGGTGGAGTGTTTCAGCTACGCCAAGGCCAACAACGGAGGCTAGCTGTCAAAGTCATGCCCGTACCGGATTCGGGAAATCTCCCTTTAGTTTGCCAAGCCATTACCAACGTCGCACTTGGCAGCGTATGTGTCAGGTACAGAGTAAACATTCCCGGTTTTAAGGATTGTGTCAACACTCGTGATGCGTTAATGTCTGTGAACTAGGTCGAAACTACAGAAGCCGTTGGACTCGTACCAGGAAGAGGACTTGATGCTGCTTCGGGAGAAATGGAGCGATGCGTTGGCACGGCGAAGAAAGCATTTAGATCAGCAAATTCAGAAAATCATTCATAAGGTGGATAAAAGCGAACAAGACGTGGAAAGGGAGCAAAGCCTCGTTGAACAATGGATTGGACTTACCGAGGAGAGAAACGCAGTCCTGGTTCCTGCACCAGGATCCGGTATCCCCGGCGCTCCTGCTGACCCAGGCACGCCTATTGCTCCCGGCATGGAGCAACACATACCTGTCCTGTTTCTAGACTTGAATGGTAATTTTGCCTTATAACTTATACCGCCGATTTTTCACTAGCTTCACGAGTAATATGTTTGTCTGAAACAGCTGAGGATTTAACCGTTCCTATGGACGAGGAAAGCGACGATGTTTTAATTGCAGGCATCCATTCAATTTTGCCCAAAGAACATGGTGGCCAGTTTTACAATTTACCCATGTTAAAACACGGCGAAGATGATGTCAGTGCTTTGTACTCGTGGGACTCTTCGATACATGATAACGTGTATCTAAACCGAGTCACTCAAGGTGTGTTCTACACATTGGAACGAACTGTTCGACTAATGTACTCCTCTTGTAGCGAACGAACGTGTATATATGATTTTGCGAGTTACCGTACGCCTTTCTCACCCGGCTTGTATGGATTTGGTGCTAAGAAAGCGGGTGGCGATTAATATTTACAAAAAGCAATCCTTGACTGACCGGATTATGCGTAAAATTGTGCGCACAGACAATTTGCAACAATGTGGTATCACCTACGAGGTTGTTTCTAACATTCCAAAGGTAAATAGCTCGAATCCTCTTTCTCACACACCCGTAACTGGTTAACTTTGTTTTAAAAACAGGCCAGTGAGGATTTAGAGGACAGAGAATCATTAGCGCGACTGGCCGCCTCAGGCGAGGACACTGCCTTGTCAGATGGAGATACTTATATAGGTATAGATTTACATAATTTAACCTTGCTGTAGGTCATAGATTTTATTAAAAAAAATATATACATATTTTATTTGCTTACTTCGCAGAACAATACATCAAAAGTGTGGGAGCCGTGGAAAGTATCTTAACGCTCGACAGGTTGCGTCAGAGTGTAGCCGTTAAAGAAATAATGTCCGGCAAAGGCCGACCACTGATGAGGAAGACAGCGTCGGTTCCCAATATCTCTCAGGTAATTAAACCTAGCTAATCGAGCTTGTACGATTGATTATAACCTGTTACCAGATGATGCGATGGGACAGTGGTGACACTAGCCCATTACGGTCCGAATCGGTCACCAACTTAGCAGCTGAACTTAATGGCGAAACTCCTAGTCCTGCGCGACCAAAAACGCTCACCACAGTAGACATGAAACACAAGTCTCCCCTGGAAGTGGGTAAGTCGAAGCGAACTTTATATTTTTGGAGTCATTTCGTATGAACATAGGAAGTAACAAATGTTGGTCATGGTCTGGGTTGATTGACTGGCTTTGGGTGTGATTGTTCTCTTATGCTTCCCTTTTCTGAAAACAAACCAATGAAATCGAAGAAAGACAGGGTACTTCCGAATGTCTGTTTTTCTGTGAACTATAAACAGTAGATTTATGGTATTCGGGCTGTTGCTAAAAAACAATGTATCACCTTTCAACCTTTCTAACAGTTCGGCCGACCTTCCTCAATCTCCATGTCAATCTCAATATGAACAGTCGTGCCGCTGTGGGAGCCAACGCAGCCAAGTGTATGTTCATCTCCATGAATGTTACTTCCTTCTTTCACCTTGACTTCCAATTAGCTTTGTTTTTGTGTTGAATCAATAATGAGCATTTCAGTTGGGTCCTAGCATCACCTAGTCCAAGTTATATTCCACGGGCATATCTCCTCTATTTCGCTTGGCTTGATTAGTTTGTGTCATATTTTTTCGGTGCACGAAGTAGTCATGCTTGTAGTTAAAATCTTAAAAAGACTTCCTTTTTATTGAAGAACTTTGTTCCCCCCTCCCCCCACAGCCTTACCGAGTCCGGCTTCTGGTCGTATCCTCTCCCGGATGACGACGTTACACGAAGAACGGTCATCGCTACCTGCCTCACGATCACTTCATTTCGATGAATGTGAAGAAGATTTGGATTGCGATGGCAGCACAAAAAGCGAAGAACATTTCCAAGAAGACAAGGACGCCACGGAAACGACAGATCAGCTAATTAGTAACGGAGGCGATTTGCCCTTCGAGGACAAAGACATTGGGGCTCTTAGCTTAGATCAGCCTATTTCAAACGCGCTGATCGATTCGTCGAGCGTGACCTCCAGGTAAGTAAAAGAACTCGCCTCTTGACTTTATTTAGATCTCGGTAGTGCCGTAGAAAATGCCAGTTCTACTTTGATAGTGGATATAGTTCCCAAATGGCCGAAGACAGCAGTTCGCTCCGAAGTGCTAGCGCGGAAGAAACGCCGGAATGGGAAACAAAAAATTCGGCCTCCTTAGAAGCCATCTGTGAACAAAACTCAGAGTCGCCTCCCGAAGTACAGGATTCCGAAATATCTTCACCAAATACAGAAAGTAAATGCACCTTGTCTCTCTTTCAGTGAAAGATTAATTTTTTAAAATATTTTTTTTAGGTATAGCAGCGCAAAAGAACCTTAACGGTGATCAAAGTGACATACGAGTTGTCAGGCGGAACCCATCTGCCCAGAAAGCTTTACATCGTCAACACAGAGCGTCGTTCCCAGCCTACATGCCCAGCCAGTCTTCACTGCTCCAGACGCCATCTCCCACCATGGTCGATCCTATGGAAATGGATCCAGCGAAGTGCGAAAACTCGGCCCCGGCCCAGCCTCTGCCCGAATGGCTCTGCGTCGGCGAAAGTGTGCTAGTCAAGCCTTCTCAGTATTCTGGTGTGGTAGCGTTTGTCGGGCCCACGAAATTCGCCACAGGCATGTGGGTGGGAGTAGCTTTAGATGCCTCGTTAGGTAAATCTTTCGACACTGACTTCACCGTCGTCTTATTACTCGGTTATCTGTTAAATTTAGGTAAACATGACGGGAGTGTGGAAGGCGTGCAATATTTTTCGTGCAAACCGAAATGTGGAATCTTTGTTAAACCAGACAAAGTGGTGCTGGACAAAAGAGGTCGCAGTCTTCACGCTTCACGTACTTCGTTAGCTACGTCCACTGGTGCAATGAGAAGAAGTGTCAGCAAAGCAGACGGACTAAGTGATAAGGGAGAAAAGGGTAAACTATTCCATAAATTTTTATATATCCGTAGAGGTTAGTCAATTTGTTTTTCTTGTTTTAGGATCCGGAAACCTGAGGAAGAGCAAAAGCAGAGGGGAAGGCCTAAGTTCGTTGGGCGTGAAGCATTGATATAATCTCGTCAATTGTTTTGTCTGGGATTGAAACACTTAAAAAAACTTATTTAGTCAAATGCAAACAAAGGCCATCCTATAACGGTTATATTAGCACTAGTTTTAAAAAAGAAAACAGTTTTATGTTTTACGTAAAAACAAAGAAAGACTTCGGTTCAAGTTCACTGTCTTATGATTCCATGTATAATTCTATGACTTGTACTGACTTGTGAATCTTTCAAATCACCTCTATTAATCTTAATTTATGCGTCTTTTAAATGAATTGAAGAAAGCAAACAACAACTCCTCATCTGTAAAGAAAAACTGCCAATTTGGGGCAATTTTGCGGTAGCACTGTGAATGTGATAGTTGAACTTCCCCTTTTTTAGTTCATATAGTTTTATGAAGTAAGCGACTCGCTGTCATCGGCAAACTTTTAGTATGCAAACATTCCAACTTTTTATAAATGCTCCAGACACTCTCCAGTCTTTTCGGCTTTCCTTTTTGAGCGCTGAGTTAGGCAAAGCCTGCAGCCTGCATTGGTTATAATTGGGAGAACAATTAGGGCGGAGAGAGAAGAATGGCAAATTGTGATGGTGCCAAGTGGTACCGTTGTGTGTCATATGGTATTATGATGGTGTCAAACGGAAAGCAATAGCTTGTGTATGTTGTTGGAACAAGGTATAATGAATTTGTTCGAAAGCATTACGGCGTTCGTGATTAATAACCCAGTTTCAGACGAATGACGCTAACGATCTTAAACACGATCCCGTCGCAGATTTGAACGAAAGTTAACACTGAAATTACACATATTATGACAATGTACTGCTAAATGTTTCTTTGGATACCTGAAGCCCCCAGTAGGAGTCCCAGCGTCCCCCCTATGTCACATAACAGCGATACGATTGAGTAAGCAAATTCTTCTTTAGTTTCCTCTACCGACATGCTTGAAAAATAAATCTGTAGGAAAAGTTAATGTTGCGGCGGAGTATTTTGTCAGTGCTTGCCTTCAGTCTGGCACACTCTCGGCGCGTCGTTCTTTGGCTCACGTCAGTAGTTAGACTAACGAACTTTTCAGTGCACGCTGTTCGCTCACAAGAACAGGTAGCTCTGGACTGGTTAAGCCGGCCTTCCCAAATCCAAGCATGCTGCTTGTCTTCTGCCTCTTTCAGTTGCCAGGATGAGTTACAGTAAGGTACCGACGAAAGGTTCATGTAAGGCATTCTGTAGAAAAAAAAAAAAAAAAAAGTGAGTGTCGCAAGGCAGGGTGGTCTGAAAAACGAAGAGAAAAAGCATTCTACCTGCAACCCATTTGTTCTACAAAACTCCAATAGTAGCATTCAGACTTGCATTTTTGAGAAGTAAATCTGCCGTCATCTTCACATGGCTTAGTTGTTGTTCCCTGACTGTGAAACTAAATAGAAAAATGTATTAATTAAAAAAACAGATAATGTTTATTGGGCTTGGTTTGGTAACTTGTCGCAACGCTACTCCGATCTCCTTATTCCATCCTGCTTGGACACGGAGGCCTTCGAGGACTCGCATGGCTAAGCTTTCGTCTTCATTGGAATAATGAATATGAACTCGAAATGACGGTAATACCGAATTCTTGATGGGGCCTATTTTTTTCCGTTATTTGTACTTATTATTTTTTGTACTTATTATTTTTCTTTTAATCCAAGTACTTACAGAATTTCATATACATACCGGAATAGACGCCTGGCAAGCTAGCGTAAGGGCCTTGGTAACTGTAGCAGACGCCTGATACAGAGTACAGAAGTTGGAATTTGCCAACTGCGTTACAATCATTACCACGGTCGACATAGCACTAACAAAGTATCTTAACGAATTGTAATGCAGTTAAAGATTAATAGCAATCTGCTACACCCTACGTCTTCTATAAGCGTGCGGTAACAAAAAGCTGTTTTTGTCCATAGCGTATGCACGTCGAAATGATCTGCCAGATCGTAATACATTCCCAATGCACCATTCGTTGCGTTTGTTTCAGGATAGTGTTTTTTCCAAAGTGCTTTGAGTTTTTTCAAATCTACGTGACTTGTATCATTGCTCCTAGCAGTTGTTATAAGTAACTAAGCTATGTACAAATATTTTCAGTTTTCACGTACAGTCCACGACGGTTGGGACAAATGGTAACAATGGGATAAGGGAGCGAAGCGTAGCGGACGTGGCTGACTTGAGACTTGATGGGGTAACTTAGATATTTTTCCACCCTCTCGTGGGATTGAAGTAAGGCCAAAATTGAACAAGTAAGAAGGATAGTTGTCCACAGTAGCCTCCTGAAAACCGCAATTAATAAATATAAAAAAAGATTAGGTACACTTTTGGCATTCCGTAAAAAAATACGTAATTAAATAAATTCAAACATTACATTGCACAAACGGCAACGAGACACGTTGCACCACTGTTACTCTGGAAAAAAAATGACACAGGGAAATAAAAATACATTTTTCCTTAGTTACTTAGGTCGATTAGTGTCGCGATCGTGACACAGTAATGCCTCGGTGTTTCAAATTCTTTGTCAGTCTTTCTCATCTTCTACTTAGTTGTTTTGTTTTTCTTCACAAAAGGAATTAAGTGTCTTATTGTTTTTTCAGTTATTACAAAATTATATGAACAAATATGCCCTTTGCAGACATGGCGCTTGAATGATTAGACGTATGCAAGCAGATTTGCTCGAAGAAACGTTAAGCGAATTTAAAAAACTCAAGACTAAAAAGTAATTATGTAGTTTTCGCACGAACAAAAAGTTTACAATTATTGGAGACCCATGTAAATTCGCCTGAATATAGTTACGAAACACAACAATTAAACGTATGAAGAATATAACAATGCAGCGTCTATTTTTAATGTACACGCACTTGCCAGTTTTTTCTTTCTTTTCGAACCGTAGTAGTTCATCGGATAGTAAAAATATTTCTTGCCTTAAGAATATAAGTTTAGACTACTTGTTTAGTTTTTCCATTACAGTAAAAAGAAAACCAAGCTGCTAGTTAAACTTGCCCTAGTCTTCTCTATTGTAACACAGAACCGAAGAATTACCTCCAGTAGCAAGTGTCAGGATTTAACACACTTTCCAAGCCAGCAATTGCAATTTTTTCAGTCGGAAGGATCGTTTTCAGAGCTTTTGGTGTTCGAATTTCTCGTTGAGTAAACAGTTTCACTTGGGAACTCATCTTGTGAACAATTCTCGAACATTTGTGACTAATTTTGGAAGAAGTCTGGGGCTTTTCAATTCCACATTTGTTTGTATTTCTTAACATAAAAAAATCAACGGTAGACTGTGATCTTATACATTAAAGTTGCAAAGGATTTACACACTATGTAAACAAGGGTTTAAAAGCCTGTCATTCATCTACTCATAAACAACAGTGTGCTTTGGGTATTGTGTCTGGATTCCCGAAACGGTTTTTGAGCCTTTTGCACTCAACCACAGCCTAGCAACTGTGTAATCAATTATTTGGAATAGTGTTAAGACTGAAGCTCCCAACAAGAGGCCCAGTGTTCCTCCTATGTCACAGAGAAGTGCCACAATACTATACGAAAATTCTTCGCTTGTCTCTTGAAATGACATGTCACCGTAGTACACCTATGCATCAAAATGTTAAATGTACTTCGTTTGTTACATGCGTCATTGTTTGGCTTGTACTTTATAACGACTGCAGTTGTCTGGACGTTCACTTGAATCCATGTAGGTATCTATGATGTATTGAAGACAGGCAGGACGATCGCATTTGCACTCCTTCACTTTCCACTCGCCCTCCCAAAGTAACTTCTTCTGTGCCAACTCGGCGCGCATCAGAGAGCTCGACGTATTGCAAGGGTATACTCTATCTCCGTTTAAAGTGACGTTTTTCATGTAAGGCATTCTGTGGATTAAAGGAACCATATTGACAGAGTATGAAAGCTTAAATATACGTACAATACTACAACGAAGGTATACATTTATGTATTTACGTATGTACAAGATACTTACGCGCATCCAGCTTGTTTTGCAACATTTTCGTGAAAACATTGCACCAAACATGAAGTGTCTGTAATTCTATTCGTTATGTCGCACCGCATGGTTGCACGATCTTGCGTTCTTATCTATATTAATATTACTCAGACAGTAATTATAAAATTTTTCGTAGTAGGAACGTGAAACTGTAACACCTCCTTCAAAGCCAAATTTATATCTTTGTTCCATCCTTTTTCAATATACATCCCGTTTGTGAGAGCTTTGAGGTCCGGGCTTTCGTTCTCTTCCGTAGCTGCCAAATAGAAGCCATGGTTATCTGCTTCGCGATTATAACCTAAAAGATACGTCTTATTTTCTGTACATCGAAGAAAACATATTAGCTACAAATTTTCATATACAGCCCATGGTACGGACCGCTGAGTTGCGAGGGCGGACCTCGGAAATGGTAACATACACCGCAGATTGTATAGATGAGTTGGAAACTGCCGACGTTTTCACAAGCTTTTCCCCTCGTGTACCAGCACTATATTGCAAAATATTGTAAGGATAAACCTTCATGCTCGCATGCATCTCACATCTCTGATTATCTCAGAATAATTTATGGACGTAAGATCCCATAAAGTGCGGACATCGTATAGGTCGGCTAGTCTGTAATACATGTCTGTCTTTTTTGACCCATAATTGTCTTTAGGAAAATGCTGTAGCCAGAGTCGATCCAGCTTGTTTGTGTCTAGATGGCTTACGTCATTAACTCTGCAAAACCCTCATTTACCATTAGGTTTATAATATCGCGTATGTATGACTTACAGGCCGGGTCTGTAGGGACATAAGGTTATAGCTGGGAACTTTAAGGACTCGTTGCGAACGTAACGCATATTTGTATTGACAGGAGAACTCATGAATCGGATAATACGTTCGGAAGCTTGCATTATTGCCAGGCAAGTAAATACGACAATGACTAAGAACCACGCCAGTTTTCTATAGGTTTGAGTCATGTTTTTTTTTTATTTTATTTTTTTAGAGACTAACCATAACTTATCGTACCTTTGCCAAGGAGAGTCGGAATCCAGAACATGTTTCAATCCGGGGACCCCAATATCGCTTTCGATTTTTTCTAGTATTTTTTTTAATAAGTAAGAGAATTAACGTCGGGCGAAATGCTTACTTGGCGGTAAAGTAAAAGCGATTTTCACAGGCACAGATTGATTCTTACGCAGGGGTTTAAAGATCATAGGTAAACTCCGCGCGTTCGTAAAAGTCATCTCCACAACACTATCTTCTCTTTTGACATGCCAATACGGGACTGTTTCCTGCAAAGATTTTCGTATAATAAGATAAGAGAGTGTGTTTTCCTTCTTTTTATATCTGTCAGCTATGCAACGGGAAAACTGCTGTTTGCTTTGGACCCCAATTAGGGGATGATTGTTCACATCATTCAACTTCGCCACCCTTTTGACATGATGGCTAAATTCCCACCCTTTTTGTCAAAGGAGTATAGAACACTTCATTACGAGTAATTGGTGCGTAATAATTCATTATGTAAACAAATAACTACAGGGAAGTCAGTATAGTAATTTTATGAAGCGAGGTACCGTGTCAATGTTTGTCCTTTAAATCGGCACCCACACAACCCAGCAATTCAGCGCAATTCAAAGTTGGTGGGAATTTTTTCTTTAGCCTAGTATGAAGCGCTTTCCGAGCTCATAGTGGCAATAGCTATTCCATTTTGACGGTTAGCGTGGCTGGCGTGGCTGCTTCTGTTGAAAGCATTCTGCGATAATTCTCGGAACTCGCTTTATGTAGTACTCTGTGTTTTGGTTCCAAAACGCCTATGACTGTTGGAAGTATATTGTATAATAGTTGATGCGACAGTATGGAATCCCAACAACAACAAAACCTCGCGGGTCAGCAACAACCATCTGCTGAGCAACCAGTTTTACAGCAACTTTCTAATGCACAGCCTTTAGCGAGTCCCGCGTCCAGTAAGTTTCTCGAATGACAGGGTTACCGTTGTATACATAAACGTTTTCTGTATAGACACACCAAGCGAGAATCGCAAATCTGCTGGAGGGGGCAAGTCCAAAAAACGAAAACGAAATCAAGATCTAGGGCCCGGAGCGCCCCGTCAACCTGTTAATGGTACCGTCACTTGATAATATTGCTCAGTGTGGATCATGTCTCTTCTTTGTAGGCTACGTACGCTTTCTCAACGAAAGACGAGAACAAGTTAGGGCCAACAACCCTTCGGCGGGTTTTGCCGAAATCATGAAAATAATGGCTCAGGAATGGACACAGCTGCCCACCGAAGAAAAACAAGTACCTTCCTCTGTCACGTTTCTATTTTGGCTCTAATCTTGCTGTTGAACTCCTAGAAATACATGCAAGCAGCGGAAGCTGATCGACAGCGTTATCAAAAGGAGCTGCAAGATTACCAGCAAACAGACGCATATAGAGCTTATTGTCAACAACAGCAACAGAGACATGTACAGCAGCAGCTTCAGCTGCAGCAACAACAAAGACAAGCGCTAGGTCACCATACTCAGGCTCCTGCCCAAGCCACCGTAGTGATAACCAACCCTGGATCGTCCCAAATCCATTTCCCTGGCCAAATGCAGGGTCACAATTCCCAAATGGATATGATTCATGGCCAGCCCCAGAACCGAGGCGACGAGGTATTTTGATTTTCTGTTGTCGTAGTTCTAAATGATTTCAATCTAGTTTTTTCGGCAGTCTAACGAACGCGGAAACGAATCCGGTGTTTTTGACATACCAATATTTACCGAGGAATTCTTGGATCATAACAAAGGTAAGGCCTTTATGGGGTCCCGTTTTCTGTTTTTGTTTTTAGCTTTATGTATTTGTTTTGCACTTCGCTACGTACACGAGAAGGTTACAGAGGCTTACGGCACTGGTAGTATTTTGTCTGTTGTGCTGTGTATACATAGCATCTTAGCTTATGGGTGAAGGGGAGGGGAGGGGACGCCAGCATCTTTTTTCACATTCTAATTCTTCCAATTGGATATCCTTCCCTACTTTATCCCTGCCTTTTCCTATATCCCTACTTGGCTTTCCCTTGCAACCCTTTCGTTTCAAATCTCCTCCCCTCTGTCACTTATTCGTTGGTGACACGACGTTTTCAGCCAAACGGCAAAAGTTACCTATGTGCCACTTCCTCGTATAACCCCGTGTTTCATCTACCAAAACGTGATACCAATATTACAAAACAAAGAAATACCATATTTTTAGGCTTGTACATAAAAAATTTATGGAGACACAGGAGAGGAAAATATTGTTTTCTTTTATCGCCCTAAAAGTGGCTTTTTTCACTAGGTGACTTGCTCCCCTGTTTGCAATTTGAGAAACTCGTTTTAAACCCGTTTTTTGTTAAATTCACAGCTGTGATGTCCACATTGAGGTCAGCAAAATTCCAAGAACTGTCTTGGATATTCTTTTGCCCTTGATTGATTTCTTGTTTGTCAAACTTTTTCCCTTTTTTCTTTCATAGTTTATAGTAGGGTTAGCGATATGTTATGTAGCATTGAGCCGGGGAATTAATTTGAGTCGTGTCACCATTTCCTCCGTACCTTAACCCATCCTGCCCAATCACCCGAAAAAACCCTTTCTTTTTGTTATTTCTTTTTGGATCGTGATGCACTAGCCCGCGACCTGGAATTACGACAATTACGAAAAGCTGTAACGGAATACGAAGAACAGAACGCCACGTTGCAAAAGCATGTAGAAACCATGCAAGCCGCCGTGGGACGCTTAGAAGCCGAAACAGAGCAACAGCGCTGTCACAACATAGCTTTACAGCAGCACTTGGATTCGCTGCGTCACTTACTGGTTAGCAGCTTTTCAGGGGTTCAGTTGCCTGGTTAGTACTTCAATTCATGGACACTGGAAAAGTCCTAAAAATGACCGATCGATTTGATATTTATTTATTGTCCTTTGTAGGTTTTTATGAACCCTTGAGTATGCAGAATGTTGACAACTTTCTGGTACGCTTGCACAGTTATGTGTTGGAACATCCGCAAGCTGACTTGATTCCCAACGTACGCAACGTGGTCAGCAAGCTAGAATGGCAGCAGTAATAAGAAGCAAAAATGAAGAGCGGCAAAACTGGAATTTTGTTCTGTTCTTGATCTTTCACTCATTTTCTAGAAGTAGATTTTTTAAGAAAAACAAGTTAGGGTATTCGTTTGTATTTTTTATAACCTTATTTTTGTTATGCGCGGAATAATTGCAACTTTTCCTCGGATGGGACCATTGGTTCATGTCGTGCGTGTCACTTGCATAGTGAGTGTAATATTGAACAAGTGGGCAATAATTATGGCTTGGATTGAAGAAATATTGCTATCCACTCAGGACTTGCACACCAGACAAAAAGAGTTAGGCTATTGTCAACGCAAGGCTGCTTGTATTTATTCTCGCTTTTATAAAAAAAAGGACAGGGATCACGTGACGCTATTCATTTATATACGTCACGTATCACAACATTCCGAGCTATTAGCATCGCATCTATTTAAAACACCCCAAGAAGGTGGCGCAGGGTACATGGAAACTTCGCGCTACTGGCATACTTGCTTTGCAAGCCTTTCGGCACTTAACAAGGCGACAACTCATTCTTAAGATACTGAACGTCAAGAAAGACATTTTTAGCAATTTGCATGGAAGGTGATTCAGAATTATGCAAAAACAAACTGGCAAGGTTAAAATACGAATTATCCTTTTTTTGTCTGTACTGCAATTTGTAGTTAAAGATTTTGTTATAAAAATAGCATTGGCAGACACGTTCGTCTTTTGTCTTTTCGTCTTATTTGTAGCCTACGGAAAAAAAAATCCGGAAATCGACGGTGACGGTGTTTCTTTTGTACTACACCTTGCTCGCCAAACGTAGCCTAGTGCGAAGCGATTGCCCTGGTTTTCCTCTGGGCGTGTACTCAGCTCGCAGTGTTGGCGTAGGACAAAAGGTGCGGGGAAGAACGCTCTCCTGTTTGACACCTTTTGTTATTGTTTACGGGCCTCCGATTTCGTACTAGGCGCAGTGTGGCAATTTCTATTTATGCATACTCATAAGTAGTGTTGGAGTGGAGCGAGTTATTGACTGGGACGGTGGTCAAGTTTTTGTGCGCCAAGATAAGAGCCTGGATTCTGTGTTACATGTTATAGGGTAGTCAAGATGGCGGCCAGTGACGATGAGCCTTTGCATCTTTATGAAGTGTTTCAAAACTGTTTCAACAAAATTGCTAATAAGCAACCGGGTACGTTTCAAACATCAATTTCCTATTATATACCTAGCTTTACTTGCAGCATTTTCGAGAGACTTGTCGAAAGCTGCCTCCGAGATGTATCCGGCTTGCCACACATGTTGCTGAACAAAGACTAAAGTTGTTCGAGTTGAGTTATATACACGCATTTAAGTACCAGGGAAAATGAGAAGTGGTCCTTTCGCAAGAAGGTGTAATTATTCATAGTTATCATATTTTTTATTTTGGGGTAGCTTAAATGTAGTTTTCTCATTTGAACCCAAAACTCAACGATTATTGCTGAAGTTTTATTCCCTGTTGTTGCGTGTTGTTTACTGATAAACATGTTGCATGCTCAACTTGTGATAGTTTGCTTTTAAGTAACGAAAAGTGGAAAACTGCTTAAGTAAAATCGTGGGATTCAGTTGAAAGCAAGACGCTTGATCGGTGAGAAAGCGGGATGCTTTTCGAGTACAATGCTTCCTTGGGCTCCAGTGACCCGTCATTTACGCGCTGAAGTCCGGTTTATGTAATGCATTTGCCGACCAAGAAAAGAGAAAAAAGCGAAAACTAGTATTTAAATACGATTCAGTGCATTAGCTCGTCAGAAGCGTGAATAGTATCTATCAAGGGTTGACACTGTAGCTACTCTTCGAGAAGCTGCAATGGCATCTCGAAAAAAGCCCACGCTTCGTTATGTGCTTCATTGATCTTTGCCGTTTCTGGTGGTGAATTTGCTTCCGGTACATTGATGTCGATAACTACCAAATCACTGTTTCTTGTGGTTTAAAAAGTATAGAACGAGAAGTCCAGTAAGAAACCACAGTTATCGTCTACATACGTTCTAAACCGGAACGGAATTAAAACTGTGAAATTAAAGTATTTATTAGGGTTTCTTGGATCACTAGTCAAGTTTTTCGTGGGATATTTTCGTGAAGAACTCGTTAGTTGCTCATTTCTTTGTCTTGCGAAAGATTAGGTACTCTTCTTTGTAGTCGTTAGCCAAGCCTTCGCTTGTATTGCTTTGTTGGACCCTAAACAACAGGGGAGTTATGACCGGAAGTGGTCCTTAGTAGATACCGGATGGTAAACTATGGGCATATCTAATGTTTGCGTAATTCCTACCAGAACTTCGTCGTGTGCATCTTCGTAGACAGTTAGAAGCTCTTTTGTCCAATGCTACTTGAATTCTCCGTTTTTTCGTGTAAATTTTTACGTGAATCCATTTTCCTTTGCACATTATAGGGGAATATGTCGTACACGGTATTTAGAAGCAAATTCACTCGACTCGAAGAAGGATACAGACGTAACGTTGGGTTTATGACCTAAAGCAGATATTCAATAAAATTAAAACCCTATATATTTTTTTAAAAAAAAGTGTCGAAATTCGTCTCGTTAACAAGAATTTATATGGCAAAAAATAACAAAAGTTACTTACTGGTTAGATAACTAATTAAGGGTACAGGAAACAACCATACAGGGATTTAATAGTTAGTTATTTTTCTTTAAGACTAGCGACGTCGATTTTAGAACGTATTTTAGGCGATTTTCTTAAATAAATAATCATGATTAGATAGATTCGATGTTATTCACAAGCTTTTATTGTTCTTTTTATTTATTTATATTTATACATGTTTCTGGTTTTATTTGCGTAGGGCTACTTCCCGCTCAGGCCAGATAAGAAAGCTTTTACTGTAGCTTTTATTGGAAATATTTTTACCTTTGTTGAGATATGCATTTCATGTATGATTATGTGCTACCCACGGTTGCAATTGGAGCGCAGATTTTCATTGGTAAAAAATCTAAATTTAGACTTTGAAGGAAGAGCCCGTGAGGTCTTGCTATTTTTACGGAAATTTATAGGAGCTGACCAAGGGCATTTAAGACACTCCAGTTTTATGACTGTTCCACTAGGTTGTTTTACAAGGAATGCGAAATAACTGCTTTACTCTCTGAAGCTTCAAGAACGCCGTTGTCGCGCTTTGCGGACAACGCATTCAATTAAATACTTGTATTTTGGTTTTAGGGCCGATATAAAATATATGCGCACTTGGTATGCAACCTGTCTCTTCTGAAAGAAACGTTTTGCTATTTTTATATAACATAAAAACGTCTTCAATTCCGTTGCCTTTTAAGGTGGGCCGGATGGGGTGCTTACAAGGAAAAAAGGGAGCGACGACGTATTGTAATGTAGTCTTCGCGGTGTAAACGAAAGAATTGTAATGTGTTGGTCTTGTTGAAAGACTCTTTATCAACTAGCAGTGTGGGATTGGAGTGTGGTAGCGGGTAAGAGGGTAATGCTCCTAAGCATCGCGCGGGCGATGGCTTCGTTTCAGGTTGGATATGTAATTAGCCAAGGCGTTCTTCATAGAAATGGCTGGGTGTAATGGACCAGGGTTTTGGCTTGATAAGCGTAAGCAGGCGAGAGGCCGAAAATGGCAATTTGACGTTCACGATGTGCGATCTGATTTATTGACTAAGCAAAGAGGGGTTATCACGTCATAGTGGCAGTGAATAACGTAACCTAACATAGGATTAGAGGAGCTTGGAGTTGGTGTACCTAAACAACGGGGCTATTGCTCCTTTTTTGTGTTGCAACGCGTAAAAAAAGAACAATTTAAGGAGATACCATCAGGTTCATGCCATTGCTCTGCACCAGCGATTCCGCAGCAAGACTTGGGACATTGTAAAAGTACCCTTTTAAAGCCTATAGAGGTATTTACACGGTAGCTTTAGACGACCTACTATTCAGGATTTGTATCTTTTTCTTATCGTCCAGCGTTTGTTCACCTTAACGAGGCAGATATATTGTACGATATATATCATGCAGTTTGCTAGCGGGCACTTAATTACGGTTGAAAAGGTTTCTCGGTATACGTTTCCGTTTCGGAATTCCTGAATAAGAACCTTATATCAAAGCCTACCGCACAGAAAATACATTAAATGCTTTTCTTTTGGTTTACTTCACAGATAAGCCTAATTATCCACCGCCGTATGGAACCATGGATAACCGAATGGTAATTCATATTGACAGAATGTTTGTGACATATTGATGAATTAATTGATGGTAGAGTTGCTTAACATTGCTATTTCGAAAAAAAAAGTATTTTTGAGAAGACGAAAGGAATGTACTGTCCTGAGTGATTAGCTCAGATGCGACGTTTTAGCTGTTTCATAACAAATGCCTCTATCATTTCGTTGTATAGAACTATCCCGTAAACCCGGTTAATTCCTACGCTGGGAATGGTACGGAGGCTTTTACTACACCTGATTCTCCGTATTTCCCCTTCGGAGCTATGCCTCGACAAGGAACGCCTTCAGGTAAACAAAGCTGCACATTGTCGGATGTGTCTTTGTGTGCGCGTAAAAAAGATCAACCTTTTTATCCCATACTTTGCATGGTTAATATGTGTATTCAGCTTTCTCCCAAAGCGCAAGTGTGTTGCGTTCTTATATGTGTGTGTTTTTGTCGTATCCTACTAATTAGTATTCTTTTTTTTTTTCTTGCAGGTGGCGTCAAGCGAAGAAAGGAGGTAAGATGAGTTCTTTAATTGAAGGAAAGCGATTCTTTTTATTAGTGGTGAGAAGGTTTATTTTGTCTTATCAGCTGCGGACATTTAAGTTGGGCACTTAAAAGTTTGTCTCCTTGCTTAACTTACAAAGGCACGGAAATAAGTTAATGCTTATTTACTGTACTCTACGTTCGTGTAGCATTCAATGAGAGCGCAAGTTTCGCGGATGCCCTGAGAATTCTTAAAAAGAAACATTCTAGGTTGGGCGCGTGCAAAGTGATTCGCATAAACCAAGTTAGTATAGATTGAACTTCGGGCGTATACGCACGTAGCAGATTCTACGGTTGAGCGGCCACTGAATCATAAAGGAGTCGGGGAAAAACTCGATTGGTGTTAGCAAGCCGCCGAGTCTAGTTTTTGTATTGTTCGCGGTCAATTTGGCGAATGCTGCTCGATTAGCATCGCGACTGGCGTGGCGTCACTTGACGTCGTTCGTGCTTTGCTCTTTGCCACGGTTTTAGGGTTTCGTACCTTTTTCTTTTTCGGGTAACTATATGTCTCGCTAGCTCCTTTTATTGCCAGAAAAGTTACCCATGCATTGCGCTGTCCTTCTTGCTGTTATTGGCGTAGAATCGAGCGCGCCTGACCGATGCTGGTTACGGAACACCAGTGAAAACAGCTAAAAGAACGCGTTTCCCGAAAAGCTTTGTTTGCTTCGAAACGAGAGATAAATGGCTCAGTCTTCTTTTTGCTGAAAATCTAGTGTTCTGCTGCAATTTAGAGTCTAATTTGGGTTAATGATAAATGAGAACCGTCAGATTTGTCCCGTCAAAAGAATTGATGCATTTGCGCTCGGAATGTGTTACTGTTACGCTAGGTTCACACAATAATATCTATCAAGCTTGTATTTCGAGAAATTGTATTTCGTTGTAAACCTCTAGTGTAGGCTAAGCAATCGCACCTGCACAAGTTGCGTTGTATAGTTTAAGTGCCTTGTTTGCACACCGAATGTTTGAGTGCTTTCTTCATTTGTCGCTAATAAATTCACTGGCCGTGCGTGTCAAAAAGATGTAGAATCACTTTAGTTAAGTGAAAATTAATTAAATAGAACCGTTACTCGTGTTCTTTATTTTTTTTAAGGAATCGTTGTAAGAGTTACAACAAACATGTATTATTGTACTGTACAATTATTAAAGTAACTGCGTATTTAGTCGGGCGAAATGTTTAGGTTTGATTAGTTTTTGCGCCATTAAACATGCAGTACAATTCTGAATTTGTTAACCCAAACTGTACTGTAGAATCTTCTTACGACGAACCTTTTTATAAGGAATGTCGGCTCTAGTGTAAAAACAAAAATAATCCCCAATTAATGGTAGGAAAACCCATCCTGGTTCCGGCGATTTTTGGGGTTCAATTTTCTCCCAATAAATGGGAAAAAATTTTATAGAAGTCCCTTAAAAACTACCATTATGAAAGAAGTTTCGCCATTTTCTAAGAAGATTTCATTATTTTGTGAGAAAAAATGCGACATATTACGAGAAAAGTTCACCATTTAATGGAAGAAAATTGAACACCAAAAATCGCGGGACCCAGGATGGGATTTTTCGGCCGTTAGTTGGGGACAATTTTTTTCAGTGTAATGAACGGTGTGTAAGGCCCTTAGTTACGCACTTGTTAAGATAAAGCGTCTGATAGAACGAATTTCTGATATACCGAGTGTTTTTCACTAGTCTCGGGACATACGCGTTTACGAAATTCTACTTGCAGTAAAATCTTGCTATAAGAAACACTTTGGGGAACGGAAAATGTATCCGTTGTAGCCAGTGATACGTAATAGCCAGAATGAGAATTAAGGCGTTAATTCTATCATACGTGGACTCGTACACAATAATTGATTGTTCGTTATAACCGGTGTATGTTAAAACGAAAGTTTACTATATCAATCCTCGTGACAACTTTTTTCTTCGCGAATGTTATATAGTGATCCCCTATTTATGTGGCAGACCAGTTCCGCAAAAACACCGAATTTCAGCGAATTTGCGTAGTGTTTCGAAATTTCGCTTTTTAGAGTCAAAATACGTATCCTTGTTTAAGTAAAGCAAAATTGTGCACTTTGACTCTAACACACCTTGCTTCATGTAATTTTCAGCAAAATGGTAGCAAAATTTCCGTCCGCGTAAAAGTGAAACAGCGTAAATGGGGGATCACTGTATTTCTTGCAATATTGTTGAATAGTTAAGGCTTTGTTCTCGACAAATAATGAAGTACTCCAGGAAACGTCCCGTGAAAAAATCTTCAAAATGAAAAATTGTGTGAATTCTTTACTTATATTCTACAATCGAATTTCATCATATCCGTTATCCATCAAACGTGTATCCGATTTTGACGATGATCTAACTTGCTAAGTACCCATCGGTCTTCGGTAGCTTTAGAAAGAGTCGAAATTCCATTTTCTAAAATGCGCGAAGTGTGCACTGCATAAACACGAGAGTCAAAAAATGTCTCCCCAGCCGCACCAATTCTAGTTTATGATGACACCATGACCATTCGAGACATCACAGAAAGTTCTGTTCGGGGTAGCAAGTGGCAAAAATATGTCCCATTTGTCGTTGACTCTACGTTTGCAATGTTCGTTAGCCCTCCATGAAATTGTATTCGTGTTATACAGTAAGTAAAGACAATTAGACTGGATTCGCTTATGGCCACGTTTCAAACATATGGAGCTGCGTGAAAACGCAAAAGAAAGTAGATTAGTCGATTGGTAATTTTTATGGTAAATGGAATGGGAAATCATTAGGGATATGTTCCGAAGTGCGAACCTAATAAAAGCCAGAGAGATAGAAACGGTCGAATGCGAATAGAAATGAGGGCCACACTTGTCCCTAATATGACCAGGAAGGCTAGGATGTGTGGTTTTTGAATGGAAAGACCCGTCAAACAGCAATAGCTCGACTAATTAGTGCGTGTTGATATGTTTGGTAATCCACCCCACCTGCATGGCCGCCTTTTTCAAGCGATGACAAAAAAATGCGTGCTAAAAGGGTCTGGAGCATTTAACCCACATTGGGGAAAAAACGACACAAGACGCACCTGAAACCGAGAAACAATGTAAAAATTGGTACACCAAGCAGGACGGACGACATAGGAGCTGCGATACTGTCGTCCTGAAACTTTGGCCCTTATTTGCATTTTTTGGTGGCGCCAAATTGATGTCTTGCTGTGAACCATCGTCGTGGTCGGTGGTCACCATCAGGTGGACAAAGGTTTGCTGTTGTGTCGTCACACGTGCGGATTTTCTATCTGATTAAGACGTTTTGTTCTGTCCTGCGTAGACTTGGCAGATTGCTTGTCATTAAGTGACGGTGTTTCTTCTTAGTTGGACTTTTTGTGTCTGTCAAGCCTTATAATGAGCTTATCATTTGCTATTCCAAGATCAGAATTGGGTATGGGGAGCCATGAACGAGTTTATGTACCGTCTAGCGCCTGCTAGTCTGAATGTTTTCTTTTTTCCTTTATTTAACAAGGTTAAAAAGAGAATATCAAGAAAAAAGCACCTTGTCTTGTGTTGAAAGTTGAGGCCTCTAAGGCTGGTTAAACAAATGGGTTTGGTTTGGGTTTTGTGGATAAATTTAGGGATGAGGTTCGACACGAAATCTTCCATTAAGATTGATCGAATGGTTGGCATTTTCTGTGATTATGTAGCCAATTAAAAAAATAACTGTACTTTTTTCAGATCTTGGATGAAGTTAGGTCAGGTTTGCTACGAGGACGGTGCTGAATAAGTCAGTGACAAGACACGGAGTAAGGGAATAGGGGGCCATCTGCAAAGAAGCCACACGCTCATAAAACAAACATTAGCCGGTTGTTGTTCCTCAAGCTTGGAGTTGTGGTTAAGATGGCCTTATGAACACTAGGCAGCAGATGAACGAATGATGGAAAGGAAAAAATGTTGCGAGAAAAATATAGACCAGGACGCCGAAGTCGGAGCTTGTGTCGGAAGTCAGCGCATAGCACGGACATTAACTAGGACCATGTGTAATTTGCTTGTCGAATCTAAACTATTTATTTCTTTTATGCTTCGAGTATTCGGTTGCTTCTGGATTTTTTCTCTGGACATCTGAGAAAGAGTACCAGTATTATTTACACGTGAAATAATCAAAAGGTAGCTGGACGTGTGGCCAACTTGTCCTGCTGGTGTTTTTTGTCTCATTAATTCAGGAACATAGCGCTGCTAATTTATTCGCTTGCTATCAATGGGTGCAATCTTCGTGTTCGTATGTCCAATAAGAGAAAGAACTTGGGAGTACCATAGCAATGAAATTGAGCTTAAAAGGCTGTGTCATAAAGTTATGTACTGTTTGTTTATCTTACATATTTAGTCTAAAGAGTTAAATGAACGCACCCCTGGACTTAGAGGTTTCGCAAGGACCATAAAAGCTAGTGTAAGGTGTCTTTCTGTCTCTCATAGGAATTTACGATGGAAATGTAATGAAGACGTATACACCGTTATATTTTTTTAAAATGATTCCTAAAGTAAAGGACTGTAAGTTTAATAAGCTGCCGTTGAATATTTCCATAAAAGCGATTTTGCTAAATTTTCTTCACCGTAGTAAGTATCTGCATATTTCAAAGTATCGTAAAAGATAGGGATAAAATTGTTTAGTGGATTAAATGGGTTTTGTGTATTTACTTATTTATTTTAATGTCGTTTACGAAAAATTCTGCGAATTCGAGAAAAACTTTTTTGTTCGTAGAAAGCGGATGAAAATCTAGACGAAAGTAGCGGTGATTAGTATAATTACTGAACACGTACCTAAGAGTCATAACGACAGGATTAAGAAATCACTGTAAAAAGAAGGTAGGCGTTTTAACAAAGATTTCTTGTGCAGTAGTTCGCTACTCCGTTTCCGATTTGCTTTACGAAAATTCAGAAGTCAAGCTAACAAAAAGGACAAACTAGAAAAGTACGTTTTCAAAGCGATAGCGATACTGAAACTATGGATAACAATCACTAACGCATTGTCAACTCGTAAAACACCCAACTACGATTTATAATTTGTCTTAGTTTGCGTTTTTACTCAGAATGTGCAAACGGAATTTCAAATCGCTTTTTTAATAAAAGAAACGAAAGCATATATGAAATCAAGTAATCGGTGTGTGAATAAAAAGGCTTCTGCTTTATCATAAACGTGTGATATAATAAATTGTTAACTAGGACATTCAATTTGATGAATTACAATCATATTCCCAGAAAAAAAAAATCGGAAAGCTCAGTGAAAGTTCTCTATTTGTGGCAAAAATTCACTATTGGCGGGCTTTAACAATAAAGGTTTGACAAAATTAAATGAAGCACGTGCGTTTAGGTTACAACTAGTTTAACAAAAGTAATTTCGAGCACTTTAAATGGCAAAACCGCTAAAGCACGAAATTTGTTTATAAATTTGGTGTTATTTTGTGAAAATCTACGTGTTTGTAGAGCGAAGTTTGAATTTCAGAATGCAAACCTATGAACAATTACCGAAATGGGTTGCGTTATACTGCCTTAAATGAGGGCAACAAGGAAATGAATACCACATACTTTAATCGGACTTATTCACTTGATAATTAAGCTTCCCGTTGTGGACGTAGATCTGAATGGCGAAATCTGTAATTTGTGTCTTTCTTTTTCGGAATTTTGGAATGCATACCTAGCGCTCAATGTTAATGTCCATTCCACAGTCGCATTTTACCTTATCCGCCGATATCTGCGGAACGTACCCCCATGAATAAGGATTTCTGTCTGTTGTACGTACGCTGTTAATGAAATCGTTCTGAACATTTCCCGTGTTTTTCGGCCGTAAGAGAGAGTGTACTTATTTGCCGCGAAGAAAATAAACTGGCGTCTTTTCAGGAGCGCGAACTACATTGAATTTGGAAAGTTCAGGCTCGTGTGACACTTCTAAGTTTGTCCCGTGACAATTGTCTCTTTTTTTTACCGATTATTGGACTGTTTATACGTTTTTTTTTACCGATTATTGGACTGTTTATACGTTTTTATTGTCTTTTTTATCATTTCCGCATTTATCCTCCTAGAAGTAATTGTTTTGGCGGCAAGGCGATAACTTTCGCTATAAGGTTTCAAGCTCTATATTTGAGGGGATTTTTTGGTAGTTTTCAATGTATTACTTATGTAAATTTGAACCATAATGGCTACTTTATGGCTTGGTACCGTTCAAGCGGTGTCTTAATGGCTTGGACAATTACTTGGGTGTATTTTTTGTGTACTGTACAGTGTCGTTAACTAATGGAACATGGACTCGTTTCACTAGAAAGCTCGAAGATGACCTGCGCTCTCCTTACCAATTAATTGAAAGATGTTTCGGCTGGTTCGGGTCACATTTCCCCTGCGAAATTTTAACTCCTGTGTTAATGTACCTCTGTCTATTTTAGGAATTTGTTGCTCTAGCAAGTACATGTAACAAGCTTGGCACGGAATAATGGCCAATTAGAACCAAGTTCTACATTCTAGAGTTCATGACGACCGTATATGGTTTTGCGCGTTACTTGTAGCATTCTTTAATATTTCGGGTGAAATTTTTTGCGAGTGCAATTAGGTTTATTCATGCGCATCAGTTTCGCGAGAATCCGTCCTCCGCGACCTTCTTGTTGGTAGCTAAGCCAGTTTTTTGAATAATTAGATAGTTATCTGATGGCGACATGCTCCGCGCGTACGCCGTAAAAGCACCTGCGTCAACCCCACTAACACGTGTCTTTGACTCACTTCGGGTTTCGCTCCACATTCGTTGGAAATCTTTCATAAAAGCCCATAAAAAAGCATCCAAACCCATTCACTGCACTCTTATACTAGGGAAATAGAAAATCAAATGAAAACGTAAAAATATGAAGTCCGTGTATTGATTTCGTGGTTCCAAATTTTCTAACATATTTTCATTTATTTTGCCAGGGAATGGATGGGATCGATGGAAGTGACATGGCCCATCAACAATGGGTAAGTGTTTTTCGAAAAATCTTTCGTTGGTGCTCACTTGTGTCCGAGTCGGCTTACGTTACCACTTGGTTGGAATGGGGAAAACTTGCCAACAAAATCTTGACAGTGTCCAGTAAATGGGAGTACAACCGGAAGTTGCTATGGCCTTTTATGCTTAACAGCGGAAGAAAAGGGGGTGGCGGGTGAAAACTTAGGAAAGCTGATTAGAGAGCAAGGGGTTGGAAAGGAAATCTTGAATAATGTCCCCAACCACTTCCACAGGGGGAGAACTTGAAGCTCTTTATTAAGGGTTTCTTTATGTAATTGTAATAGGGAAAGGGAGACAAGCTTCCGTAAATGGTTTCTAGGAACACTGAGCCAAGTGAAAAAGGGCTATCGCGGAGCCATGGAACAGTAGCGAGCACGTGGGACACAGTGATACTGTCGCGTCGGTTGGGTAAATTAACCAGTTAGCTCGAGAGCCAAGAAAAAAATTAGTATGATCGGCACGTTCGCCCCCTAAATTTAGGTGCTGACTGAGAACAGTTGTTTTACGCTATAGATGGCATCCATACTAATTAAGACAGTACAGGTTTGAAAATTTACCGTTGGAAGAAACTCCAGATTCAAATTTTTTCAAACGGCGCACTTGGGTAATAACCGCTATAACAAATAGAAAAAAACTGGTAAAGATGCGCATTTAAATCTAGGAGGGGTGTGCTTAATTAGCTGTCAGTGTTGAAAAAAATGAATTGGGATATTGAAACAAAAAATAGGAAGCTTCAAAAGAGCGCGCGCGCGAGGACATTGACTTGTTGCTTTCGAGTCAGCGTTCACATACCTAGGAATGCGGGTTCGGCGCAGTTAAATTGCGTTTGTGTCCACGTGTAACCGGAATTTGTAATGGATTGTGAGAATACCGCATAGTAGGTTTTGGAAATAACAAGTTTTATTAGCTTTTTTTTTGGAAGGGGGGGGGGAGAAGAAATGTATCCGTTTAAGACCTATGTGCCTAATTCTCAGTCCCGTTTGGAGTTAACTTTATATGAATCCGTCTAATACTGCTGCTCATTATTTACTACATAGTAGGCTTTGCAATAGTGCATGACTGTGGCTTAGCGTGTGCTTGACCATTAATTACTTAAAAGACACCGTGTGAATGTTTCACGGACAGGAGGACGAGAGAAAAGCGTTGAATGAGAAGAAATTGTCTTGAAGGCATAATTATGAGTACGTATAAATTTACGCAGGGATTCGAGGAATTTTGGTTAGGCTTTGACTACAGGAAATTCGTAACCCACAAGATTATTATTATTATTATTTTCAAAGATGAGGAAAAACTGAGAGCTAAAACTCAGATGAATATGCGAAAAATGGGTACCAAATAATGGTAGTAGATGGTTAGGTATCCTGAAATTGCCAAAGAGTGAGGAGGAAATTCCCACTTCAATGCCGCTTTTCTTGCTTAAATCTGTGGCGTGTTGGGTTGGTTGATCAAGAGAAACTGATGTGCTTTCAGCCATTGAAAGAATTCTGGTGTGGATCATTTATGATTCTGAGAAACTATTTTGTCGTGTTTTTTTCCCATAGTATTGAAGTTATCTTTCTCGCTTGACAATAGAGTGATAAGATGTCAGACTTATTTCTTAGGACTTTTTGGCACCTCGGTGTTGAACTTCGTGATTTTGCGAGATGAAGTGGAGAACGTGACGAGTTCGTTGATACTTTTATGTGTGTTCTTTTGTGAGGCAAAGCTTGCAAGATATTATGGCGGTAGGTGCGAGGTGCAGTTGTCTTGGGGGTTGGAACTTGGGGTTTTTTCACGGTTGGTGCCCCTGTGGCCGGAGGAAAATATTAGAAAAAAAATAATAAATAAGGAATACAATGTATTCAAAGAAGATCTAACAGCCGGCATTCATTATAAGGAAGGAGACCGTATGTGTGAATGATTAATGTAAAAAGAGTCAAATCGTAGAACATTTGTTTGGTACTGCACGGACAGTATTTCGAAGTCCTGTCTCGTTAATTGCAGCTTTAGTTACCTTAAATGAATGTCAAGAGTATATGATGGTAGAGGAGAACCGTTTCTGTGGTTGCCATTTTGGTTTGTCACGCTTGGGTGCCATGGCAGGCTCTCATTTCAAACACAACTTCTTTGGTTGGTCGTCTTAGAAATAACGAAATTGTTTTCAAACTGGTCTAAAAGGGTCGTCACGTTATTGTTGAAGGGAAAGCTTCCTTTACGACACTAATACTCGGAAAAACGAGCTTTTGGTATGAGATACTTTCCAACTTCGGACCTTTTTGTTCATGTAAAAAAGTCCACTCAATCACGTTGGGTGGGCCCGCGCTATTTCACCCTTGCTCGTGATAGCATTGTCTTGTAGACCAAAATACTAAAAAAGAGGTTTGAACCTACTGTTTAAATGCCAAATTTGGCACGCAGTTTGCGTTGGATATTTTTTTATATATATCGTGTCTTTGCTCTCCAACTACCTCGTTGTCTAACCATTTTCCTTTATCTTTTTTACTTTCTGGGTTAGCGAGGGTGACACTGGAGACTGTCCTGAGCCAATTAACTGGCATAAGAGTCTGTAACTTGTCCCATCTTTTGGTTTAACTTAAATTAGGGGACTTTGACAATTTAGAAAGACGAGAGCGAGGCTAGGAGAGGAAGCTGCCAAGCTCTGGTTTTGTTTGTATGGCGAGGGCATTTGTTTGTTAGTGGAAGGCCCTAGCGGAGCCTTGTGATGTGAACGGCGGTAGGTCTCACATTTCTTACAGCACTGACGACGCCAGGGTGGAATTTGGATAGTGAATTTTCTTGGCTGTGCTAAGGTTTTTTACGGAATTTTGTCATTCGTGAAATTCTTGTGCTATTTTCCGAATGGCGATGGGAATAATTCCCGATAAGTTGATAGCATGATCTGAAGTATTTTTCTTCTACTAGATACGAGAAAGGCGGTTCGCACATGATTTCTTGCGTTGGTGGGGTGATAGGGGCGTTCGACCCGGTCTTCATTAGACTTTGCTAGTACAAAAAATGTAAGAGGGTGGTCGTTAACGTGTTGCGTCTGTATTGTTATGAGCTTGAGCGTTTTCGATGGCTCTTTCTGTTGAAAAACCACAGCATGGGCATACCATTCTGTTAACGTAGTGAAAATGTCTGTCGTAAATTATAATGCAATTGGCGGGCGTCAGAGTTCTGTTTTAATGGAGAAAGCCTGGCTAAATTACACAGGCTAAGACTTTGTTGAGTGGGAGTTGGAACTTGGAAAGTCTACGTAATTGCAACGTGGAGAACACGTCGGGAGTGTTGAGCAAATGACCTTGTGATCTTTTCTCATTACAATTAAAATCAGTCGTCGCTAGGGAAGCCTCGAACGGTTATTTGCTATCTACGCCTTGTGCCTCTAAAAGACTACTATTATGCCCTTTATTGTTTTTTTTCCTCCTTATTAGTTGTGGGAAATCTATTGCAGTCCCAGAAACTGAGCTCGTTTAGTTATTAAGCAGCATGATGGATGATGCTAAGTAAAGTGTCGGAAAAGATATTTGTTTCGGAACATAGATACACCCAAGACAGTTGTGTGTCTTTTAGGACTTGTGACAGTGTGCAACAAGGAATAAAAGACAAGCATTCAAGGAGATTGCTTTATTTCCTGACAGCGATTCCAAACATATATATTTCTTTTGTTTCGACAACCGTACCCTTAGCTGAAAATGTATTTGCTTTTTATATAAAATAAACTCGGATGTTATGTGTGCTACGACATACCGGAAATATGGATCGGTTGGCTGAACTTGGGAATTGTTACGGATATTTGTCAACTTGTTACAAAGGGGAGTATTGCCAAGTTTACATTCGACTACCTTGAATGAAAAAAAAAGGATCAGGTCTTTGACTAAAAGGGCAATTAACTGTCGGCTATTTTCTAGCCATAATTGCTAGTCGCCAGGGTTTATGGTCGTTGTTTATTGTTGAAAAGTACAGTACAGGATAAAAAAGAGGACACTCACCTGCATGCTGTCGACGTCAGCGGTTCAGCTTCCCCGAATGATTCCCGTAAATTCGGTTCAGCCCATAAACAGAAGAGTTGGAGAGGGGTCGCTTGGAACGCGATATAATTGAAACAAAAGTTATAACCAATGAATTACAGCTACCCGGGGGTGTAAACAAACCCAACATCTAGGGATTACGCACTCAAAATGCCCGTGACAAGTTTTCTGTTAGAAACTAATAGTATTACTCAGTAAATTAGTACAACGCTGATCTCAACCATTTCTAGAGGTGAATGTGTTTCGTGTGTTTTCATTATTTTTTCTTTCCTACGTATCCAAGAATTTAATACAAGCAGGATAAATCGCATATAATACACTAAACTTTTACTATAACTAACCTTCGCATAACTGTTAGTGTAGATAGTGCAGATAGTTAGTGTAGTGTAGTGTTAGTGTAGATAGGCGAAAGGTTTTGGTCATGTATAGCCCAGAAAAAGATCCGTCATAGCGAACTTCAGAAATCGAATAAGTCTTTCCACCAAGATGTTCACAGTAACACGATTTTTTAATTAACATACGTTATTTAAATTTCCTAACCTGAGTTCTCAAGTAAAGTTGAAATTATGCAAATAAACTGTTAGAGTGATTTATGGAAATGAATCATATAATCATACGTTAGAGATAGCATTAAATACAAAATAGTTACTAAGCTCAAGCTAAACGATCCTACGCCGGGAAAGAAATTTGTGACTGAAACAGTAGCACAGCAACAATATGGCTGTAAATTTTCTTAAGTAACTTTACGTGAGGTATACATAGCTAGAAAAGGTGCTTCGGTACGAATTAAACTAGTGTTACAGTTGGTGTTCGAATCGTTGGGATACTCGTCCAAGTGTAGTGCCTCTTAGTCACTCAGATATCGCTTACCAAAGTATCTTTTGTACCCAATGCGAGTAAATTTCGGCGTACCATGTCTCAAGGATTATAATTTTTAACCTAATTCTCATAATTTACTTACGTTTGAGAAGGATTGATCTAGTGAACGTGACTTCGTAGCTTATTTTCCTGTGTGTTTTTTTAAAAAAAACTAAGTAAACACAAAACAAAAAACGAATGAACTAGAATAATTCAAATGGACATATCTCGTTTTCAATGGGCTCGACCTGGCAACAAATTTCTGATTCGATCATGGTTGAATGTCGTCAAGATTTCCTAAGCAGTAAAACGATTAAAACTTGAACGAAGCACAGTCTAATAGTAATTTTAAATTCAAACTAAGGCGGTAATCCTGTTCAGTACCTCTAGCGGCTCCTCAGGTCTGTCTTAGCCGTGGTCCAGCTGACGGTAGTGGCAACCAACTCTTCAGTTGACAAATGAGCTTTTCTGGCGATCAAATGTCCCATCTGACCCGTCAAAAATGTGTCGTTTGCTTTTGTCCCGCGCGAGACGAATACTTTCAACAGCTGAAATGCAAACCGTTGTGCATTTTTTTCGAGAATCCCATGTCCTCCAGAATGGATTTCCAAGTTCGCTCTTAATTTGCCTTCGCGGCGGCATACAAAGACACTCTATCCGATCTTAACCTTCGACATGCCCAACGATGCCGCATGATAAAAATGTTCGTTTCAAAAGCAAATTCTTCTTCTCAGTCCCCTTTCCGTTATTCCGTTTAAAGAAAAAAAATAGAAAAAGATAGGGGGAAAATTACGAAAAGCAGTTCTCTGCTCTTATCCACCCTCACTTGCAGTATTTTTCTCCCTTCCTTTTTTTTGCATTTCTCCCCCACCAGTTCTCTCTTCCTCACCCCGCCGTTTCTTTTGTCCAGTCGCGTGCGTCCCCCTACGTGAAACTTGACCCCCTTCTCCACCCTTCCAGCCCCATTTTTCCCTCTTTTCATTCTCATTTTATTTTTACTTCCATTCGTAGTTATTCATCTATGCCTGGATCGAGAGCACCCACCCTCCCACCCCCCTGTTGCATGTAGAAAAGGCAGAATTATGAAAAGGATCAAAAGGACGGTGAAGAGAGAGGTGGTGTATTACCAATGTCCCTGGCGTCCCCTCCTGCGCTTATCTCATCTCTTTTTTATGCTCCCTTTTTCTTTATAAAAGTTAGCGTCAATACAACCCAGCGACGCTCCGTTTTGGATGGAACACCCCCGGGGCGCGCAATAGTGTTCGGGTAAAATAGACGCTGATGCAGGTCAACAGGTTTTTCCGGGGAATGTAATCAAAACGGCGCTGATTAAGTTATCGGCTTTCGGGATAAGTATGGAAATCGCAAGTTTGTGGTGGACTTTGCAAAGAAACATCTGCTGACACGAGTTTTGAGTCTCCGCCCAAGATTTAATTTTCCTCAGTGCAGAGAATGTAACCAACTTTTGGGGAAGAAACGTCCGGCTAGCTTTGGGAATGTTGGAAGCGGAATAGTCAAGTTAAGTCAAGTTGGGCACAGCTTTTGTTCCTTGAAAACTGGGAACTTGTCTCCCGTGATCATTTGCTATGCAGTAGAAGTGCTACATGGGCAAGATTTTCTTCATTGCGGGCGGACTAATCTTCATTGGTTCATGCCTAGGGTGGGCTACTGGAAGTTGAAAAGCGGCTAGTGTACTTTTTGGACTGAGCTGACCGGGAACTCGATAAGAAAGTTAGGTTGTACCCCGTTTTTCCCATTAGGCGACGGTTGGGAGACTGGTGCTACAGTTTTAAAGAAGGTAAGGCTTTTCCTGTAAGGGGATAACTGCTATGAGTTCTTGGCGTCGAGGGTGTTTTGGCGTCGGTTAGGGGTGGAATGGTTAGTTGTTAAGGTCAGACTAGGGGTTCATTTTACACCCTATAGCCCACGGCAATTCAGGGTGGAGGGGGGAGACAACAAAGAGAAGCTTGAGTCGACGGCGCCCCATGATGATGCCTTTGGTTTTGGAACCCCCGACTGAAAAACCAGCAGCTCGAACGAGAAAGAGGCTGCGGATACCTAAGTCGGCTGCCGTGGGACCGCGGGTTGGTCATGAGATAATCGGGTAGAGTAATTGAAAAGCGCCTGGGACTGTTTGCCTAGGAAAATAGGGAACCGCGTGGAACTGGTGGGGAGATTTGGAAACGGTCTTGGGTGGTGGGAGGAGAGTTAGAGGAAGAGACACACGAAGTAGCAGCAAGCATAGGGACGCGTGGAACCG
The DNA here is from genome assembly GCA_022885665.1 of Triops longicaudatus. Lineage (NCBI taxonomy): Eukaryota > Metazoa > Arthropoda > Branchiopoda > Notostraca > Triopsidae > Triops > Triops longicaudatus. The sequence goes on from JAGQDJ010000117.1 coordinate 200,689, forward strand.
TGGCACCCAAACTAACGAGTCGGATTGGGTTCCTGACCGGGGTTTGGTGTGTGGATTGGAAACAAGTCTGGCATCTAGCCCAACCACTACTCTCCCCTGTCCCTGTGCTCGTTAGTAAGTCGCTGCATTGTGAGGCAAGAAGTAGTTAGAGTCGCGTAGCCAGCCCGACGCGGTGCTGGAAAGTTCCATTGTACATGCATATTTTGGACGCATGGTACAACAGCACAAGTAGTCCAAAATCTTCGTTTAGTTACAACGCACCATGCCACAGTGACACTTGTTGACTCAAGTGCGTGAAACTTTGCACTCCCTCATGTATTGGAATATAAGGAATCAGTAACAACCAAAGTGGCTTTAGCGTAAATGATGGCTAGTAATCGTTGGCCAGCGTTTTAGTGTGGATCGACCCTAAACATAATCAAGTGAACCTTCCAGAGGGAGAAAGTACCTTAAATAAAAGAACGGTCCGTTGTTGATTCGACTGTGATAACAGAGGCAGGTGCTCTTTCTGAATTAGACCTGGGTTTTCTGTCTTCCGAAGTGCCTTGGCGAGTATCGAAAATATTGAAGAAAAAGAAGCGAGAGAACCTTTGACCCATTGTTGCCCATTTTGCTTTGGAAGATATAATACGCGTTATCGACAAGAAGGCTTTTATCGCCTGCTGATGCGAGACCACTTTGTTTAAGCTTTATTTCGAGAATTGTGCCCTTTCCCAAGATATTTTTAGCTCAATTTTATTGTGACACCCGGCTGACGAGATTTTAGTGGTAAAACAGTATGACTAACGCTAATACCATGGTTGAACCTGGCCATCACCCGAGTCAAAGTTACTTGAATCACCACCAGCTTGGTGCCCAACATCACCATCACCACCTTCACCCCCATCACAACCCCCAATCCCAACACCCCTCACAGAACCATGGCCTTGTTCCTAGTGGTCCAAACGCGGCTCATTTGCATTCGGACACCGCTTCCGATTTCTTCGACGCCTTTGCAGCAGCCGCTTCGTCGTCCAGCAACCCCCGACTCTCCTACGACCCAAGTTTAACGTCATCTGTGACAGGATACAACGAATACGGACTCCAACAGGTAATAACTGGAGCAAAATGGTTTAACCACCGCAAAGAAAGTTTTACAGTCGCAAAGCCTCCTTCTTTTGAGGCAAAAACAGATTTTGGAAAATACTCTTTTTCGTGTTGTCATAATTGCGGTACGTCTATTGTCGTTTTGATTATTGTCCCAAGTTATATAGGTTTGTTGTTCGAAGGGGAAAAAGGCGGAGTAGGAAAGCTTTCTAGGGAGGTTTTTGCTGCCATGACTACTGTCTAGGTCTTTAGCAAAAACCTCGGGCTAGAATTTGTAAAGCAAGAAGAAAACGACGAGCAGCGTCTCGCACCTGGCTTACCTGGGGCGTCCCTGCAAGTTGTAAAGGGGGACCTGCATGTCTATTTTCCAACCCAGAGATATGCTGATGTACTGTCGGACAGGCCAGTGCGTTGTGATCTTGACCAAGGGAAGAGCATCGACAGACGTCACAATGGAAATACAGTATAATTTAGACATCTCGAATCTCTATAAGGAGATGTTAGCTTTTATGGAGGAACTTGTCCCAGGATATGTACCAGAAAGTGACCGGAATGTAGATTCTTTTCCATGATCCTAAGGTATTCATCATAGCGAGATTCTATAGTATAGCGCAATTTTCGAAATAATTCGTATGTTTTATTTTGTCCTAAAAGTAGTTACGCGTGAAAAATTTTTCCCCGCTATTGTTTCGCTATGTCTCAATAAGGGAAAAAAATAGGCCAGTTGAAGTGTCTAGCTCGTTACTAAGTCATCAGGAAAGTGATCTCGGGCCCTTTCCCCCTCTGAATTTTCATGCTGCAGCAGCAAAAAAAAGAGCATAAGTTTTTTGTTGCTTTGTCTTGACGAGCATTATTTTCCCTTGAAAGTTTTATCACAAAACACCCAAGCCAGTGCGCCTAACTTGCCTAGCCCTAGTACATAGAGGCACATGCCATCTGGCACCTGCCCTTTCGGAATGTCCAGACACCTTTTCTTGTGGCCCCAACCCCGGCCGGACTTTATTGTACAGGTCGGGGGAGGGTGATCGGGACTTTACCTTGCTGGCGCCAACACAGTTCTCTCTCGGACATAATCTTTGGGGAAACCGAGAGATAACCGTAATCGCAGTACGCATTCGAAGGCACTGGGGTCGAGGAGGTGGTGGGGTTGTTTCATTGTTTGCGTACGTTGACGTGTACGTTGTACTTTTCATTGAGGAAAGTTTTGGGACAGTTGTGAGGTCAATGGAAGCTTTTCTCTAAGCAAATTTAGGATGTTGAGTGATTTGCATACAGGTGTCCCTCACGAGCTAGCGGGGGTGCATCAGAAAGAGTCTTTGTTATCTTGCATTATTTCATTACCCTTGTCTTTGTTGTAGACGTACAACAAAGTGTTGTAGACATTGTTGCAAAAAGACGCAGGTTACGGCTTTTTGGCGAATAGATTTGGTGAAGAGGAGAAATGTGCAGGGTGGCTGTCTGTTTAGCATATTAGCGACAAGGCCGTCAAATTGACGCGTATGTGTGATTTGGGCGTACGAGCATGACGGCAAATGGAAAGTTTGGAGAACGGATAGTTTTGCTAAATTCTTGAGTAAACAGAGTAGTAAGGGGATAGTTTTTGGAAGCTAAACGAGCTACAGATGAATGAAAGGCGGCAAGTGCGGCCTTTGATCAGAAACATGTGTCGAATTCTGTCGGGACGATTTGGTCTTAGCTTGCTGGTAACGAAAGCGTAGTTAGTACTCCCTTATTACATATACACTTGGCGAAATGTAACAAAGAGCTCATAATGTGTCCAATTTCGTTAGCAGTTTGTGTTTGTTTATTTTCAGAGCAATTTTGGAGGTGGATTACATGGAATACTAATTAGCGCTAGTAAAAATAATTGTAAGTGGTCGTAAGATTAGAACGAATTGTAAAGAACGAGAAGAATCCTTTGTTGCTATGGGTTCTCTAGTACCAGGAATAACAGGTGCTAAACGTGTTAAGTTTTTTTTTCTTGCAATATCCCAAGATAGCAGTTAGAAGAACCGGGATTCTCTTTTTATTTTATTTCTCCTGGATCTTTTTTTGTGAAAATAAAAAATCCGTAATCATGGATTAGGCTTGAATTATTCTCCTCCCTGTGTAGTGAACTGCGAGGTTTCTGCACTGTATCTTTGTGCAGAAGAATAAAAGTCCTGAATCACCAAGCTATATAGTGGCACCAGACTTTTGAACATAATCTATCGTAATAACAGGGCGTCTTGAAGGTAGTTGCGCTTCTGACAGTTTGAACACTAGTGGCGCACACCGAGTCACGAATTCTAATTCGCACGTTTGCATAGCTAACGGAATAGGCTACATTTGACGTGCTAACTCTGCTCCTTGTGGCCTCTCGGTTTTCCGCAATGCACACATAGAAGTGAGGATGACAAGCCTACATTTTCTCTTTGTTAAAAAAATTCTACGCGGTAAACCCAGGGAGTTCATTTTAGCATCAAGATTTGAGTATCCATTAGTTTTCAGGAGCTAGTTGAAGGCCGTTCATGAAACTTGTGGAAGATTGAGAGGGAAAATGAGCAACAACGGGCTTGGAAATGTCATTCGCGGCGCGGTAATAAGAAGGCGTGCTGTTTGTTCGTTCGCTCCATAAAGCAACACCGCACTTACCTCATCCATGACTGAGAACGCTGAGATTACGAAATAGGGGATGGACAATCGGAATGTTTCAATCTCTTTTCGGAATTCCACGCGTTAATTGTGTCTTTGTTTAGAAAATGGGTTACTGTAAGTATTGCCTGAGAAAAAAAGGTAAAGGAATAATTAAGCTCTTGGCGTCAGCGGTGAGGAAAAAATATGAAGCTTATAAAAAGGATCACCGCTGTGGAAAAAGGCACAAAAATAAGCGCCTTTTCGTTTCACCTTCCGATTACTAAAACAGAAACATATGCATGATGTGCTCAGAAAAGACGCTGGTCTTGCGAAGTTTTCAGAGACAAGGGATGAGGGGGATATTTTCTTATCAGGCTGTGGACTTGTTTTGTTTCGGTTTTCAGCATGAGCGTCCACCTCCCCTTGCTAATCCTTTACATTAAGGCACTCCACATGACGTCGTGAGTCGCAATTACCGCTACGTCCCGGAAATGCTTTTCAATAACTTTTTCTTTCCTCCTTTACTTAGCTAGTGAAACAGAGCTAGAAAATAAAATGTCCACTTTGGTGGGGGAATCTGCCTCCTTTTCACGTTCTAATTTAGTCTATCAAGCTTTAACATGTTGTACTTACCGTAACATGCAAGTTTGGGAGGACGCTGACTTTGACGCAACTTCCCCGCCTCCCCCTTCCTTCCCCCTATGTTACGTGTACTACCTGTAAATTGCGATAGCCAACGAAGTGAAAAGCGTCCACCAGAACCACCAACCTTGCCTTCCATGTAGCCTCGTCTAACCTTGGCTGTTTGCACCTGGCGTTTTTTCTCCCCTTGTGCATCACCTCGCACCTGGAAGTGTACTGAACTTGTTATTTTCCCGAGTCAAAAAGGGGTCGGAATGCAACCAGGGACGTGGTTTGACCATGTTTACCTCTATTTTTAGGCCAGTGTCGTTTTCCCGTGACATAATCCAATGGAAAGTGAAAAAAAGGAAGTGGTTTCCATGAAGAAGAATTTTCTGTCGCTTGTTAATTAAGAGGCCATCGTCCTTTACTAGAATGGTTGTTAAAGAGGACCTTATGAAAATTCCCACGTTCGTTTTTCCTTGATTTTTTTTTTTGGTCAAGACGTCACTCATATTGCTACGGCTATGGGTTTTCTCAGGGAGCGTTTTTCGGGGTGTGGTGTCTTGTATTTTATTCATGTTGACTTTTATTTATCCTATGGGTGGTAAGAAGTCTTGCTGTTTCCCCGACTCCTCGTTACGGCTACTCTCCGGGGTGCTCTGATTAAAACCGTTGAGTTGGCGTAGGAAGAATGACAGCTTTTTCTTCGTGACTAATGACTTGGTGTTGCGGGCCATGGAAAGTCTCAGCGTTGACTTGCAGTCTCCTGCCTGCTTTTCACGTCGGGGTAGGAGATGTTGAATTCGGGTTTGGGGTAAAGATAAAGAACGCACCAAATGGGGGAGGAAAGTGACAGAAAAAAGGGACATGTTTCCGATGAATTGTTCTCTGGAGACACCGTCTGTGTTCTAATTGAATTACCTCGGGTGGAGGACTTTATTCACGGAAATGACGGTAACTTTCGGAGGGACTGGGGGTTCCTATGTTCCCCTTGAGTAAAAAGTTGATGTATGGGGTCTCATCTCGCATCCATCTCAGTAATGCAGCGACTTAAGTAGCTTTTTAAGGGAGAGAAGTGCCATGGCTGCAGGAAATGCGTCAAATAAAGAGAAGGTGAAAGGGAGGTTGTGGAAGAAATAAAGAGTCAATGTTTTTTCTTCGGGGCTAGCGTGGAGAAAAGCGAAAGCAGGTTGGAGAGGGATGTAGGAGGGGAGTGGAATGTAGAGCAGCTAAGTAAATGCATATTTAACCGCTTTGTGAGCTTCCAGATTGCCGCTTTTTTGTGCTTAAAAGATAAGCGACGGATCTTAAACGGTTTTAAGAAGTTCAAAACCGTAAAAAGGAAAAAAAGAAGTGGTTAAAAAGACGGTGCGGTAAGCTTCTCTCAAGATGGTATTAAGTTGTGAAGCACAGGGATTTTGCCTTATGTTTGAAGGGTGGGAGGTGAGGGGGAAATCGCTAAACTTATCACATCAGCGGAGAGCGTATCTGATTATCGGATCGCGATAAAAAAGAGGACTTAATTGGTTCGCAGAAAATTGAACGAGCGATCGAACCCTCGTATTCTAATCTCGAGTGTGCTCTTATTGTTGAGAAAAGAGAGATCAAGGGTTACGGACCAAACAGCGTGTGACAACTGCTTTCACTTCGAGCAAATATGTTCCCATACAAATAGAGTAGAAGCCCTCTTACTCAACAAGCGTGGGACTGGAGAATCGCTGGTTACTAAGAACCAGCGCATGTACAAAAACACAGTTCGCTAATGATATCAGAATGCACTTGTCAGTCTTCATTATTATATAATTTGATGATGATTAAGTATTTAATAACCCAGCTGAGAAAGGCAGTCGTTTTTGCTTTCGGAGAAACGTTTGACTTTTTCCGAAAATCTGTTAGGTATCCTACTTAATAATTTTGGATTACGCTCCAATGCTTCGTTCATTTCAATAGTAAACATATAATAATGTGAATCGGCAGTTCGATAAAAATCGGATAGAAGTGTTAAAGTATTTACATTGTACTTTTATGTCAAAACAAGTATAAAAAAATATATGTCAAAAATATATAACATAAATAAATAATGTCAAACGTTAAGTTGCTAATCTAGTACCGAGGCTTATTTCGAAAATTCACAGGGAATTATAAAACAAATTGGAGTTCTATTGTAATTGTACGAGAGCTCTCAATAAAATATAACCGTTTTAGCTCACGCTGATTTAGATAATATACTAGCCAAACGTAACTTGTTGACAAGAGGTCAGTCGTATCAATTGCTAGCAACAGTTTTAGGGGAAAATTTCTTTTTAGCTTTTTTTTTTATCTCCTTTTCTCGCTGTGGAGGAGATTGTTTCGCTCGGAGTTACCGTCTAGGCATCCGAGGACTTGACACATGTGCCAGGAAGTGTGGATTCACTCTTCGGGGGTGTAAGCGTTTCTGCATTGGTGGAGAGACGTTCCCCAATCCGTGAAAGCAAAGTAGCTAGTCTACGTGGACATACGTTTGGGCATTTCTTCTGACAATAAATCTTGAGGTCGCAGCACAGTTGGACGTACGAAGGGTTTAGAAGGCCTTGGAAGAAAAGGGTAAGGGTGAAAAGGTCCAGTTGTCTCTTTGGGCCTTTTAAGTCGTAGATCTGTCACGCGAAACCTGCGGCCCTGGACATCCGCTCGCTAGGGTTCATCTCACGGGGGAGGCTGATCTCTTGACCTCGTGTGCGCACAGGTCAGATTTCAGTTACTAGTTATGGAGGACTAGCCCCAAACTTTTTCCAACAGGGGTATTTCAAGACCCATGGTATTCACAGTAATATATTCCCTTGTCGCTGACGGACACTGACAATAACGCGTTACCTGCAAGACAAACCTGAGAACATGTTTTTTCCCGGTCTTTGGCTTCGGGGCCAGCTTGATGATAACCAGCTGCTTGAAAAAATAAATAAAAGGATGTTACGCCGTCGGGGCGAGTGGTAAAGCTGACGTAAAAAAATGCAAAAAAAAAAGTTGGCCTCGTGGCGAATGTTGAAACAGGCCTAGGAAATAATATTTTGGAGACATTTTCTCTAGCACAAGAAGAAACAAAAACTTGTGAAAGAAACAAAATCCCGTACCAAGAAGTGCTGCGATCTCGAGTTGAAACGATCGAATTTGTTGATGAGGATTGAGGAGCACGATGGCTGTCAACTTCAACTTCCGAGGAGCCTTTGAATCAAGCTAAAACAGAAAAGCGCACGAGATTATGTTAATTTTTCAAGGGCGTAAAGTAACAGCGAGCGTTGAAAGCGAGGCAAATGGTGGTGAGAAAAAATGTTTTAAAAGGAAAGATGGGATCCATTTAGGAAGAGCCAGTAGCTCAGGAAGAAGGCAACAAAAGAACGAGCACAGATCCGGAAAAGTAACTTTAGTGTTTGCAAGCGAGAGCCGATGAGCGTAAAAATGGCTTTTCATCTCGGCTGCATGCTTAAGTAGATCCTTGACGTCGACGCGGCCAAGCGCCGACCCTAAGCGAGCAAGATGGAATCTCTCATCAAAGCATTGATCGCTTTACTTCTTTCTCTCTCGTTCCCGGTTTTTGTCATCCGCCCCCGTTGATGTTTTCCGCACAGCATCTCCCCCTTTCTCGCACTATGCAAGCTTCTGCTATGATCGCGGGAGGTACGAAAAGTTGAGCTTTCATCTTTTAGCATCCGTTGTATAGAAATAATTCGGTATAAAAGCCGGGGAAAGCGTACTGAGAAATAGGAAAGAAACAAGAAAGGGAATAATCGACAAGGGTAATAGCCCTTAAAGCGAAGACTCGCAAGGGGAAGCTTGGGAGCTAAAAGGTCTCAGCCATATCAATATTTTACGCTCCAACAGCCTCCGCCCACACTTACGCAATCAAGCTACTTTCTTATTATATTAGCAGAGGCTTGGTCGGGCGTACAGAGGCTTTTCAGCTTCTTGGCTTTTATTGTTTTTTGGGGGATAGTATTTTCAGATTTTTTACAACCCATGTCTTTCATATAGGCTCCTGTGGCCCATTTTCCGGCGTTAGTCTTGTGTATGGGAGAGAGGGAAAAAATGAGTTTATTGCCGCGTCTGTGCCTTCATAATTAACTCCTGCCCGAAGCAGAAGTGCCGGGTAGAAGCTAGAAAACGTGTTGGTAGGCTTTATTATGAAAAGCGTAAACAGTTGTTCAATTAACCATGTATTGATATCCTAGCTTATTGGAGACAAACAAATTTCACAACAGGTCCGTTGCAAGGGCATTGAATGTAAATGAAAGGGCGTTGAACACGGGGGAGATTTACGCGATTTTTTCTTTTTCAAAGCGTTGACTCATTGCGGTAGGTTCGGGTACTAAAGCATAGACACCTTTCTAGAGTTGTCGAAATGTTAGTCCAGATGGCGTTTGCTGCGAAAGTCGTGACTAGAGTTTTACGTAAGTGTCGGAAACTTTTTGTATTCAGATTTTTAAGGAAGAAGAAAAAGATAGTGACATGGAAAAGGACAAGCAGGTCTTGAGACTTTTGTGAGGCATGCAAATAACAATCCCAAGTTTGCGATTTTCTTTTGACAATTCACGCGCGTTGCCATTTGCGAAGCGGCAGCGTTTGAAGCTTTGGTTCAAGAGGTCACCTGTAATCAGCATTTGGGTTCCCACCCCTTTTCGGCACTCGGAGGAACCCAAGAGCATGTCGCATTGTTTCTTGCTGAACCGCGAAGTCAGCCACTAACCACAGGGGGATTTTTCTGCAATTTTGTTGCAACTGCGGTATTCGTTACAAAAGCGACTCAAGCAAACGGTCCCATCCCTAACACGGGGCAGTCGGTGATTATTGAAGTTTCGTGCCCCATGGGTTAGGGAATATTCGCGAAAGAATGGCGAAGGACTGTGTTCATGTAACTGCCGTCCATTTAGCATACAGTTCATTAGAGTTGAGTTTTTGACTGAGAGGAGATTTCTGGTGAGATAGAACAGCAAAATTATCTTTCACTAGAAAAGTCTCAGTTTTATGATACACTGAGTCAGGTTTTAGCTAGTTACAAAATATTTTATAAGGCCAATTTGGAAGCAATAGACAAGTTGCTCGGAAATAACTTTTAAAAGACCCTGGTCATATTTGAGGAACATGTACCATCTAGGACTTTGACGCCCCTCGTAACTCATAAAATGTGTGATATTGAGCTTGGAGGTAACGGTAAGCTTTGGCAATATATGGATGGAAAACACAATAATCGTTACAGTGGCTCGACTGCCCAAAGTTCATCGTGAGAAGCTCTTGCAAGGCGTGGCGCCACGCAGTCTACTGAGGTTAAAAAGAAGGGAAAACGTCAGGACAAGCCATGGCTGGAAGAAGGTTGAAAGAAAAAGGCGCACTTTAGCTTGTATTAATAAGGTGTCAGTTGCGAAAATAATGAGCATTCCGTCATGACCTACTTGGTCCTTTATCTTGAGATGCCTTACAAAATTCCAATCTGTGCCGCTTTATTTTCTTTTTAGCCTTTTTAGAGATGGTTTTCTTCGAAGTGTGAAAAGGAGCTATTTGTTCATTAAAAAGCTGTAAGGTGTATTAAAGTTGGGGTTTGGGAAGAGTGGGAGTAGAGCTAGAAGTCTATCTTTTACGGGTTTTCCCTTATACTGTGGCACGAAATGTGTTGAAAAACTAAGCTAGTTTCGACTGTCCAAGACGGGGGGCGATTTCGTAAACCTCAGAAGACTGAGGAGCCATGAGGAAAAAGAGGGTCGCAAACCAATTTAGACTATTTCTAAAGAGGCTTTTCGGGGTCCATTTTTAAAGCGTGGGGGTGTTTCAAACCGCCGGAACAAAGGTTTTAATCGTTTCGCCCTTTTCTTTTCCTCTTTCAGCCTTCTGTCGTTACTTCTTTATGCCCAAGTTGAGATTTTTAAGGTTGAGGAAAAATCTCAGTCGGTTCTGTGCCGTTTTATTTTTCTTTTTTTTTCAGTTTTTTGGTTGGGAACGAAAAATGCATTCCAATCTGCTGAGTCGAGTCGTTCAGGCTTCCAACTGAGTAGGAAATGGCTAGCATGTAATTTCCCCAACTCCCTTGTTGGCAGAGTTAAAAGATGGCGAGGGCAAAAAAGTGGAGGGTTGTGGGTTATATAATAGCTATTACGGGCATGAAAAGATTAATTTTGTGGATGAAGGCGTTGACGTGTTGATGATAACAATAACTGGAGTCTTCACAACAGCTCAGCAGCATTCCACTTGTTTTGCGACAGCTTTTAGGAGCTTTTCAACGTTTGTTTATGTAGGGCTAACCTTCCTGAAATTTATTTTATTTTTGCGACAAACAAGTCGCTTTGTCGAAGGGGAAAGGACGACCGAAGCTCTAAGACTGTTAAACAGTTTAGAACGTGATGGAAAAATAACGACAGCTAATTTTAGTGCGTACAAGTTAAATGTGGTAGATTGGAGGTTCTTTGGATCTTTTGTCTTCCCAAGGGTGAAGAAGGTGGCGTAAGTTAAACTTCTAAAAAGACTTCCTTTTGCGCTGTTAGCTGATACTCTTCAGACTTGCGGGTTAACCCAGGCAAGTACTGAAAAGTTTTGAAAGGCGACAGGCTGTCTACGAGCACTAGATTCGGGTTTCCCGTAGCCGACTTGAACCATGCACCCTCCCAAAAGTTCCAAGAGCCAAAGCATGCTGGTGCGGGTTTTATGCCAACATCCGAGGATCGAATGCCACCTACGCTTTTTTTTCCTCACTCTTGACTATTAAAAACAAGCCTTTCCTTATATTCAAGTGGAAAATGGGAGTGTTGTCGAGTTTCTAATGGAGACTTTCTTTTATACCGAATTTTAACCGTTAAAAAGCACTCTTTTTCGTTTTGTAGATTGGGATAAAACGGCCAGGTCAGTTCATAGAAAGCGAAAAAGCTCATGTATTGAAAAAGTAGATATAAAGTTTCTGTTGCTTTTCGAGACTCGGAAGGTATTGAATTGGTCAGTATAATGTGTTCTTGGGTTGATGTGTGCGATGATCGGATTTCGAGCTGGTGGAAAGAGGGAATCGGATTGGGGACTGAAAAGACCGATATTTGACTCCAGACATTGGATCAAAGCACGTAACGGTTGCTCTTTTTTCTTCCTTCCGCTCTTTTTTTCACAGCCCTTCACGTCGGATGTGTTACAGAATTGTATATTTAAAGAGCGGTGAAAGCATTTTTCAGCGCGATATGTGGTATGGGTTTGGAGGTTTTGACCGTTGATGTCAGCGTTATATAAAGACAATTGAATAGGATATGCAAAGGAGAGTCTCGATAGCACCACGATGAGGTCAAGTCGGTCACTGAAACTGTAAACTACGGAGAAGTGAAAAAGAGAAAAGACCGAAGGCTAATGTGTGTTGCTAAGGCTGCGCCTCGGCAATTAATCAGAGAGAAGGGAAAAAAGACTTGTAAGTAATCAACAGTTTTACTACTTTCCCGTGTAACTACGCAGCTTGCCAACTTGTTCCCTTTCCCAAGAGCCCAGAGCATCTCGAAAAAAGGCGAGTCAACAAGGAAAGGGTTGTGTCATCAAACAGTCGTGACCTTTACTTTGGAAACGTCCCTGAAGAGACTTGTGAGTAACCCAGACTCACTGTATTTTTCAGAAGTAGTGTCAAGCTAACCTAAAAAAAAATATACATAGCTCCATAATTTTCTCTATTGCCTTTTTGGAGTGCCAGATATAAAATCTTGGAGTATCTACCCATTCTGGGTAGAACATTAACGAACAATCAACGTTGATTCGGAAGGGTCCAAGTGATGGAGTACTTGCAATAAGATTGGGTAGTTTTCCTTCATATTCTGTTTGGTCGAACGCTTCGCTGTCCCTGTGTCTTTCTCACCTTGCTTTTCCCGGCCCTATGGCTAGGGTGGTCGGCCTTTTCGTTTTAGCGACTCTCTCCCTTTTGTTTAACGCTTTGGAATTCCTGAGAAGATGCCCAAGAAGTTTGTTGGGGTTCCCAGGATCCTTTTGGGGCTCCTAGACTGCTTGGTGCCAAGGCAGGCGTGGCCCAGGTTTTTAGCCATGCAAAGCACGTAGCCGAAGGAACTAGCGACTTTGGCGGTGTAGAAAAGAGAGAAAGAAAGGGAGAAGAGAGAGAACCTGATGACGTAGAAAGTAGTTATTAGTTCGGTTTGCTGGAGTTGGCTCAGTCAGTTATAAAGTAAGGTTTTCACAGCATCTCGGCTGGCGGAGTTGAGAGATGAAATATTAAACAGTGATAAAAGCCGGCCAAAAGAAAAAGGTGCAAGTGCGAAAGTAGTGAATAGTGATACTCAAGCAGAAACCTAAAATAAGTTGAGTGAGAAAACGGAACAAGGGAGAGAGGAAGGTAGAGCTGGGAGGGCAGGGACCGAAGAAAAAGGGGGGAATCTGAGAAACCAGAGAGGACTAGTCCAGTTTGACTGGCCAAAAAGACCCCAAGAGACAAGCCCAAGCTTTTAAAGGTCCTGGGCTTTGGAGTTTGAGAGAGAAGGGGGGTTTCTTAGTGGTTGCTAGTGCTGCAGTGATAGAAACATTCCCCTAGCAAGCACACAGGTCGGTAGTAGTCGAGTCTACGGACATCTGGCAGAAAATTACAGGTGTTGATCGTCGTGATTGCTGCGGAAGAATTTATCCAAGTCATTCCTGAAACTCGTTTGGAGAATTTGTGTGTGTGGATAAGACGTTTAGGTGTATGTGGATTAGAAACTGTTTTACATGCCAGGCGCCGAGAGTAGGATGACAATTGGGCCGAAACGAGGTCCAGCACCGCCAAACGTGACTGTAGGATCTTGGTCGGGACCACCGAACATGTATTACTCTGGAGTTATGGTTGGAACTCGGGCGGTGACGGGGCATGGAAACGGTAATGGGCTTGTGCCATTTCCCGCGAGTTCGGCGGGAGCGAGTGGCAATACGCTGGATGTGTATTCTTCGCGAATACCGCCGCTGGTCGGACATGTGGCACGACTTGACACGCATACGAATGTTAGCACTGCCCCGTCCGTGAGCGGCAATGCTAATATGAACATCGCATTCTTGGCGCGTCGTCGAAATCCGCATTGGCAGGCCACACTAAGTCATGGCAGTGCGGGATCAACAGCATCACCGACTTCGCCGCATAGCGCGAGTAGCACTCCTTCGGGGATCTTAACGCCCAGCCCTAGCCCAGCTCCTGTTCGGAGCCCCTTGTCAGTAAACGTGGTAAGATTCAATTCTAAAAGAATCAACAAGAACCATGCCACTGGTTTGCTTGGGAGGTTTTCAAGTTGACAGTAAGAATGATTATGAGAACAATAATGCGAAGTTGCGTGCACGTAGAAAATTTTCGTTGAAAGCTGTCTGCCAAGATAGCAGTTATTGGTATAGGCAAAAGACACCTTGCCTCTTAGGTTACATGTTCTCATGCGGTTTAACTGGAGATCTTGTAAAACGTTCGTGCGAAATCACTTCTGAACACGCAAACTGAGATTTTTTATACAGAGGAAGAGCTGAACAAGCAATTTTGTTGTTGGTATTCATAAGAAAGGAACGCTATGGGAAATGTTGGAAGTTCAGAAGCAAGAAAACTTGTTGAGTGGCATTCTAGGGATGCGTTGTTTTGTCCTCTGTAAGAATGGTCGACATATTGCGCAGTGCGAAGCTATGTGGTGGTAGTTGGAAGAACCTATTTCGGAAGAAAGAAAAGAAGCTTCAGGAAAAGCTATAGACAAGAGCACAGTAGGATTTGGCAAGAAACATGTGTTATTTTTGGTTTCGAAGACACTCCTCATCTCCATCTTTTTAACAGGATAGGGGTTTTTGTGAGAAATAAACGATTGTTGTTTAATTCTTACGAATATTTCAAAAATGAAGAACTTAGTGTGACGGTCGCTTTTTGATGGGGATAAGGAAGGGAAGGAATGAAGCGCGGCTATTTTTGTCCCGGGAAGTCTCCCTTCACGTCTTGAATTACTGGCGAGGGGAGAAAATCACATGCCCACGCATATTAAGACCGTAATATGTGTTGCTTGTACCAAGCCCTCAATTTCCAACGAAGGTCCTGAAGTCTCAGATTACGGAGCTAACGTGACCGAGACCTGGGGAAACGGCTAATGAGCCGAGTGCGTGACACGAAGCGCTCACCAAATTAATCTAGTCTGACAGGCCCTCTTCTGTCAAAAGACTTCCAAGAACGAGAAATTCACCCAGTAGAAACCCTGGTTGCATTCCTCGTTAACTGGCACTAATTCTCTGTTTGTTTTGGGGGTTACTGGTGTCCTTTTTTATTTTTGTTTCTTTTTGTGTGACGTCGCTGGCTGAAGTCACTAATCGTTTTGGTTTCTTTGTTTATTTGCAGTATGGAACAGACGATTTCGGTCAAGAAACCTCCCCTCGTTATACCTCTCCAAAGCCTGGAGGAATTTATGGCGACAATTATTTTATGGGTAAGCACTATAAAATATTAATAACCGCACTCCAAGTAGAGGGAGGAGTATAAGAATACGTGATACAGACACGAATCTAGCCCGAATCTCTCTACTATGACGCACTTGTGGGAAAATGGGGCTTTTATAGTCACCTGTTCGCGGCCTGCTGCTGCGGTTATCATAGCGAATGATGGCTATCGCCCCCAAGACGTTATTAATTTGGACTTTGGGTTTTGCATAACTTTGCAGGCGATGGCAATCATGGTGGCGATCCTTGGTCGTCTGGAAGTCAGATGCAGGCGCCTTATGGGTACAGTTCCAACATTCCCGCTGGCTCCTCCCTGATGAATAATCCCGGTCCTTATCCTGGCCAGGGCCCAGGCCCTCATGGCAACGGCATGCAGCTTCCTCCTCTTCCCCTGGCCCATGAGATGCCAATGGGCTACGTCCATCCTCACAGCGGGCAAGGTGCTCCGCACAACGCCCTTTCGCCGAATCAAGACGATGCGTTACTCCAGCCCTCTGCCTTGCCGCCCATGTCCACTTTCCGTAATGTAGCAGCTTCAGCGGCAACCATCGCCACCGCCGCTGCACCCGGGCACATGGGTCCGCCTACTGCTTCGCCTTTGTATAATCACAGCCCTAGCATGGCAGGAGGGCCGAGCCAAACGGGAGACGCCTTAGGCAAAGCTTTAGCATCGGTAAAAGTCCTACTAATGTGTAGAAATATCTGCTGGAAATGTAAAACTTAATATAAATTAATATTTTGTATTATAGATCTATTCTACAGACCAAAGTGGTAGCAGCTATAGTTCTAACCCTGCCACGCCTGTATCATCACCGCCGCCCTTGACGTCGTTAACGGGGCCTGCAGCACAATGGCAGGGACCTGCCGTCTCTAGTACCAACTCACCACAATTTGGGGACCGAAATATGCATATGGTGGTAAGAATGTCGATGATCTTTTATTTGAAGTTAAGAACTAGCCAAGGTTTTCATTGTCGCGGTTCCGTGAGGAAACGCGACCCAGGGTTCATTTTAACTGTGATAAGAAGTTTTGTGTTTAGCTTAAATTCTGCACCGTGTAGTTTTTTGTGTGTTTTTTTGCCGTGTGTTATGTCTGCTTTGCATGTTTTGATGGTGCGTGAATTTATTTGTTGTGTTTTGCACGCCATAGAACCGTATGCCTGAACAAGAAAGACTGGACGACGCTATTGGCATCCTGAGAAACCAAGCTGAGGTATGAGTTGTCACGTCGTTTTCGTTTTACACGTTAACAGTTTTCTTAAAATTATGCTTTGGGCACGAGCTTTGAGGTAGTTTGGGAGAAAAGAATTGCAGAGCGACTTTTTGCATGTCGGGGGCTGAGATGTGAAAAACACGTTTACCTATTTTTTTCATTTTTTCATTGTGCAGGGTACAAGAATGGAAGAGCGCTTAGATGATGCTATCAATGTTTTGCGAAACCACGCAGAGCCCCAAATACATCCACATCACACCAACGGTATGATGCCCTATCCTCCGATGGATCATATGGTAAATCTTGTATATTTTCTTACGTTCGATTCGTTATTGATACATGTTTTCGCTATAAAGTCACAGGGAGTCCATCCTGTTACTAGTAGTGTGGGCAATGGTTCTTATCTGGGTGTACCAAATTCTCAAGAACCAGCCATGCCTGAAGTGCCCCTTAAAGGGGAACCGAGTACCACGACCACTTACACGGCCAAAAGCAGTAAGTAAAAATGGTGGTTGTTATCTTTACAATGGTTATTAACTTGGCTTTTACGATACTTTGTAGAAAAACGCAAAGAGGCTCCAGATAGTAGCGATAGCAAAGATCTTTCCCTAGCCGGTCCCCTCACACCGTCCACGCCAGCAACGCCAACTTCATCGTCACATGGCCAAAAAGGGTCCAAGCGATCTCGAAGGTAGTGCGTACCTATCGCCTCTATGTTACGTTTTTTATTGTGCTAGTACTTTTGCCTGATGCTACACTTTTGTGTTGTGACTTTAAGTTTGCAAGAACACGGGTTAACATTTTGTTCTTTTATCTATTTTCACGCTGGCTCTCCAGTGGAGATGAAGATGATTGCAGCGATCCTGTTGTTAAAGTGGTCCGAGAAAAGGAAAGAAGACAAGCCAATAACGCAAGAGAACGGTAAGTTTTTCGTTTATTTATATATTTATTAACGTTATTTTCAATATGCCGAGTTCTCAGAAGAGAGCGAACATTAGATTTGTAGTAGATGCACATCGACCTTGTGATTTTTTTCTTATTCCTTTAAAATGATGCGCTATAACTGTGAATTTGATAATCGGTCAGTGTTCGAGTACGAGACATCAATGAAGCGTTTAAAGAATTGGGACGTATGTGCATGATGCATATGGCAGAAGATAAGGCCCAGACAAAACTGTCGGTGCTAGATGCGGCCGTCAAAGTGATTACGGCTTTAGAACAACGTGTACGAGGTGAGAACCCTGGGACTGTCCCAATAATGGCTCTTTTTTTCTCTTCCTTTTCTTCCGACCTTTTTCCTGAACTTGACCCCTCATGTCTCGTTCCCTTCCATTTACCCTGATTTATCCACCCTTACACGGGTACGCCCTCCATACCCGGTCCATTCCCAACTCACAGGATCCGTATCCGTGACATCAACGAAGCGCTCAAGGAACTGGGCCGCATGTGTATGCAGCATCTCAAATCGGATAAACCGCAAACCAAACTGGGCATCCTCAACATGGCCGTAGAGGTCATCATGCAGTTGGAACAGCAAGTCAGAGGTACCTTTAACCCTTTTGTCAAAATACCCCGTCTCCTCGGCGTATCCCTTGACTTCAAATATCATACCTCCCCTTACACCGTGCCAAACCTCTTTTCCACACCCTTGAACAATCTCATCCCAGACTGGCTATTCCTTGAGTGCTTCGGGGATTGGGGGAGTCCGCACACGCAAGATAAAAATAAGTTTCTTTCGGCAAAAATAAGTCAGTTAATGCTTTTAATCGACTTGCTCCTATTTGTAGACTGGCTACATGCATACTTGGCTGATAAGCAATGGTTTGTGTGAAAAGAAAGGTGCCGTTTCCGGCTTGTCATCTCCCCCCATCCTTGACTGCTCTCTTATTTTTCTCCTGCTTTCTTGTTTACTTCTTTCCTTCTTTGTAAGATGTTATGTCGCATTATACTAATGGAATGTTTATCTCTTTTAGAGCGTAACTTGAACCCCAAAGCGGCTTGTCTGAAGCGACGGGAAGAAGAAAAAGCCGACGAAAGCGTTAATGTAGCCATGGGAGGAGTGGCGAACGCCAAGATGGGTACTCCTCACCATTTGGGACCTCCCCCACCAATGATTCCGTTTGGCTCAATGGGACAGGGACCCCAAGGACCTCTTCAACATGGCCCACAGTGAAAAGTCCGCCAAAAGCGGAGAATCGTTTGATTCTGTACTAATCGACAATGGAGAAAAAGGTGTAATCGCGCTCATTCAGCATCAACCAAATCATTGATACTAGAGAAACAGTCCATTCTTTTACCGGCATGATATTGTGGTATGCGGAGTGCTCTTTCTTCCAAGGGACGTCTATGTGATCTGTTTCAAGAAGTGACGGTGGAACACGGAACGCTATTGTAAGCCGTAAAGATAAAACTATGCAGGAGGCGATTGAGGCACGCGTGAACTTTTTTTTAAAAGAAAGTTCAGAGTATCATGAACTTCTAACGCCAGCTTGAATGTGAGGAGCAGCGAATGTGAGAGAAATTATGGACAAAGGCCGGGCATATGTACAGCTATTGGTAGTAACTCCCTTGTTTACCCCCCTTTACGTGGTTTCCTCTCCGGTTTGTTTTTCATTGTTTGTGCTCTCTTTGTACTTCAATTTTTGTGTTTTCCTTTGATGATACTTTCCTTCGTTGCCGATAGTTTTAGTACGATAGGTTTACAAAAGGTATAAATTAGGTTCTTTATAGGGTAGGAAGTCTAAAAGTAACCTGATGCAACACTGCAAAACCGTTTTCAAATAGATCTTTCTTGTATCCCCGTTATATAGCCAACGCAAACGGTTCTTCCCGAAAAATAAGAATAATATGAATAACTGCTGTTGCAGCTCAGCAGGAGAAATTTTTCGCATCTGGGCAGATTATTTGGCAACCACAGCGGTTTGTTCGTAAAGTGTGAAAACCAGCGTGCCTTGGCAGTTGCGAACTACATGCTACATATCTTTTTCTGAAGAATGACAGGACATATCAAGAACCCTTTTTTCCGGCATTATGTGAAACACTGACTAAAAAGCCTCTTGCAGATGCTAATTTTTTCATCAATTAGTTTTTCCCTCCTTTTTTTCGCTGGTGATCTCACTGCCCTATGGTTTTTGTCTCTTTCGCTAAATTCCTGGCGTCCATACTTTCCTTCTTTTTTTTATAGTGCAGGTAATCTGTAGCTTTAATTTTTTTAAAAACAAAAAGATGAAAGTCTCTTGTTGGAAATCCAAAAGGAGCGACTGCTGATGCGCGTCTTGTGGTTGTTGGAGGTTATTATTATTACTTTTTGAGATATGAAGAGACGTATGGGTTGGGGCTGTATGGCAAATATGAGGTAAATATGCAGCAGTAATTTTAAAAGAAAACGAAAACATGACAAAAATGTCCTTCGATATCCATGAAGTTATTCATGATTTGCATACTTTTAAAAAATACCATTTGCGTCATGACGTCTTGTAGAATGAAAAAATAAACGTGCCATTTTTCAACAGAAACGCGACAGTTTTCTATATAAGTCATGATTTCTTTTAACTACCATTATAGCGTTGCCAAAAGCTGTGATGCCTCAGTATCGTATAACTGCCGTATGGATCAAGTGCTTCGTGCACACAAGAGATCAAAAGAAAGAAATTATTTCACAAGCAAGAAATCGAGCCTATGATTGGGTTCCCCAGCCCAAACCACGCCCATGGACCAACCAGTGGCTTGTTTAACCTAAGTTTAGAAGGGCCTACGACATGACCTAATTGTGGTTCTGCACACAAAAACTGCCGTTCGTCGTACGGTATTTTATTATTATTATTATTATTTCCATTATTATTATTTTATTTTTTTTAGTGCCCATCGATGTCACAAGGGCTGCACATAAGAGTAACAAGGAAGAGAGTCAATTTCCGTGTAGGCTTATATGGCTTATAAAAATAACTCAATATTTGTTTATGGTTCGAAAGCTCGTTGTCTAATGAAGTTTTACCTTCCTTTCTAATTTGGCGGATCCTCATATTTATTTTATTATTTTTTAATTAAAATAGTGAGTTCGAGTGTAGGTAAGCTAATTTTTCTGCCTGACCATGTAAAAGATATTGAAGGATTGGAAGCGAATGTCCAAAAGTTACCGCTAATGGCATGGGTAAGACCCTTTTTTACATGTTTTCGAAGAACTCATGTGTCAGCAAGGAGGTCGGTCAGTTTGTTATTATTGTGTACATAGTAAAAGGAAGATTATTCGTTGCTTCTAAGAAAACAAACTAGAGAAAAGGAGGGATAGTCTTATTTGACAGGCAATCCTTTGTAAGAAGAAGTAATAGTTTAGAAAAGTGTGCTGGCCTTGTCCTGAACATGTACTGGTGCCCTTCTCTACAATCTATGTATGAAAAGTTTACCTGGCTTTGTCTGTGAGATTTTTCTTGAAACAAAGCAACTATTTTTCTACTGCTTTGTTACTTTTGACATTGCGTGCGACTTGCCTTTTTACACTATTGTATATACGTACTTTATTAAATAAATTGCTCTCGGCTTGGAATTTTGTCGTCCTATTTTTCAGGCAAATGCGAATAAAACAGTAAATAAGTGAACTTTGAACTATTACATTAACTGCACAGCAACGTTTCAGTCCTGAATGCTATGAGCACCTGGAAGACATTCATCGACAGTAGGGATTAAGTATGCAAAAAAGATTTCGTACAAAATGTAGTTACGAAATTTCACACACCGCATCGTGCATGCTGTATGGGTGAACATGCCAGTCATTTTGTTTCTGAAAATCTAAACGACATTCAAGTATGGGCAAAGATGTCCGCTATTCTTAGGTAGCTCATCTTAAGAATAAAGTACACCAATCTCGTACTCCAATTAAACGAATGTTTGAAATATGCAAATTGATTCATGGAAATTATTCTTCTCCGCACGAGAATTCCGAATCTGTAAGAATTGTTTCGCTAGCCCTTCAAATAAGCGAGAAAATTGTGCTTGAATATGAAATTATGCCCTGAGGGCGTCTCAGGAGCCAAAAATTCTGAAATCCCATAAGGAATAACATAGGAAAAAGTGCGATGCACCAGCATCATGCTTTTTCAGACCTCGTACACCCTTTCTATCCCTTTTCCTGGTTCCTATGCTATTTCCTGTGATAATCTTGGTAATCCCATTTTATTGGGATGTACAAGGTACCATGGGAGGCAGGACAGGTCATTGTCAGAGTCTTTTACTCTGGAAAACCAAAACTCAGACATGGGGACTCGAACCCACAACCTAACGGTCACCAGTCCAGGTCTTAGATCACTCGGCCATTACATTCATGGTAAATAGTTTTTGCTTGAAATATAAATTAAATGAGACTGGCGATATGTTGCGCACGCAACTTGCCACTGATGATATCTAGTACTGTTTTTTGATTATTTCTCGACTTTTTTCTGAAAGGAAGTTTGGTCAACATTAAATACTATAATGAACACAAGGTTCAGGCAAATTGTAATATATTACGACGTACAGAACATTTTCAAGTGATTTCAATTGATGTATTTGGAATTATAAGAATCTTATCGCATACAAAGTATGGAGAGTCTCCTTGAATGTCGTCTGGAAATTGATATTGAACTTATGAACTCAAAATTGAACAAAATAATAATAAATTCATAACTTTATTTCACATCTCATAGGCAAGAGTTGAAATTAGTGAAGCTAACCAAGAAAACAGTATTCTAATTAAAGCAGTATATATCGCACAGCAATTCGGTTCAAGTGTGTGAAAATCCGTCGTTGGACACAGCAGCCGTTTACAAAAAGCCAATATGGAAGAATAACAGACTAGAAAACCTATGACCAAACGTAGTTATTTTTTTAATAAACCAAACGATTTCGGCCAGTGTATAAAATAGGGTGAATTAATTATAGGAAGACACTAAAAGACACGCCCAAAATAGGATTTTGGGTCTTCTAGAATGCCCACTTCCCTTTTTATTTCTATGAAGACTAATTTCCCGTAGAATTTCACGGCTGTCATGTCGTCTCGTTCCACTTCCACGTGACAACCGGATGAACCTTGATCGATCGAAACACACAAATATTAACACATACACTATAATATTAAAATACTAAAAGTTAAATAGTAAGAACAAAAGTAATCACTTTTTTTCCTAATAAACGCATACCTTTGTATAAAATGTTAAGAACAATACCATATCAAATACTAGCAAACAAAGAAATGAAAAGACATAAGAGAATACAAATAATTTCTAAAGCAAGTTTTCGAAATGGAAACTAAAGCATTTTCGAGAACTGAAATCAATTACGGAATCTAACCATGCGCCCTTATAGCAGCTACTACGCAAGTTACTAGGCGTTTGGCAACGGATATGATTCCCTATTGAGCTCAACAGGCCTACACTTAACTGTGGAGGATGCTGGCTATAGAAAATTTCAGCCTCAATTCGATCTTTCTGAAAACTTTCCATGAATTCCTAAAGAAAACGAAAGTTTTCACTGTGTATTTTTTTTTTAAAGTAGACTGTCGGAGAATACCTTTATGAACTCACCTTGCATTACTGAAGCATATTTCCTTTCCAGTTCGGGATCCCAAGCAAATTGGCACCGCTGGCGAAACTATTTCGCATTTGAAGCGGCTACGGTATACCCAACAATTCCGTTATCATCTTCACCTACGAAACACTGTTCGGTTGACAATGCCAAGAAATCGCCCAGAAGCCTACTAATAAAAAATACTAATTTACTATGAAAATTAACTATTTCATCTGTTAGTCAACTCTAATATGCAGTAAATTAATCAAAAACATTTACTTACCAATATTTATAGCCGAAGATAATGAAACCTACCTATGTTAAGAGGTAATTACACACAATATTCAACTTAAAATTAGAGAAGTCGAAAGCTTACTTGTCTCCGAAGAGTTGAGGTTGTTTCTTCATCAAACTTCTTGCTATTTTGCTACTGAAAAGCTGCCCAGAAATGCGATCAACCTGACTTCGTCAGTGTCAGCGAACTCATGTGTCAATGAGAAGATCGGTTAGTTTGTTGTTATTGGGTACATAGAAAAAGGTACAATATTCCTTCCTTGCAAGAAAACAATCGAGAGGAAAAGATGGATAGGCAATCCCATGTAAAAAGGAGTAATAATTTAAAAAAGTGTGCTGACCCTGTCCTGAACATGTCCTGATGCCCGTTTTTTAAGTGTTGCCTGCCTTTTTCCGTGAGATTTTTCTTTATAACAATGCAACGATTTTTCCCCTGCCTTGTTATTTTCGAGATTGCATGTCTCCTTACATTAGGTACATGCGTATTTTATCAAATAAATTGCTCTGGGCTCTTGTCACCCTAATTTTCAAACCATAAAATTGCGAACAAAATAGTAGATAAGGGAACTTCAATTATAAACATTATTTGCACGGCACCGCTTCAGTCGTGAATGTATGAGCACCAGAAAGGCGTTCACCGGCAAAAGGAATGAGTTATGCAAAATGTTTCGCATAACAACGAAGTACTTCAGACCTAATCGTGCTTGGCATATGGGTGACCATTACAGTAATTTTGTCCCTGCCAACGTAAACGACATTCAAGTATGGGCAAACGTGTCCCTATTTATCTCCTACTACAATTGATCGAAATGTCTGAAATATGCAAATTAAGGTATGAAATTATCCTTCTCCATACATGCATTTAAAACCTGCAAGAATTATTGTGCTATCACGTTCGATAAGCGAGAAAGCTGAGCTTGAATATGAAATTTTGCCCTGAAGGCGTGTCAGGATCCAAAAAAAAAAAAAAAAAAAAAAAAAAAAAAAAAAAAAAATTAAATCCCGTAAGACATAACATGGGAAAAAGTCCGATGCACGGTGCTGGTTCCTTTTGTGCCTGGTATTATTCCAATTTGAAGGAATAACATGAGTACCATAGGACGCAGGGCAATTAACATATTTTTAACAGAAAACCAAACCTCTAAGACTTAGGAACAGAAACCACAACCTTACAATTGAAAGCCGATGCTTTGACCGATTGACAATGCAATTTCTACTTAAGACACACGCGAAAAATACCGGTAGCAAGTTACCAGTATTGCTTGTCACGGATGACGACTACTACTGTTCTTTGATTATTTCTAGGTTTCTTGCAGGCAGGAGTTTTGTTCAAATCACATATTTCACCTTATGGTCGTTCGTACAGGTTTTGTTTCATTCAATACAAGTAAAGGAAAGTAAATCATTATTATTTGTTCGAATCAAGCCCATGTTTTTTTCTTGATTTTGACTCAGGATTTCTTTCTGTAGTGTACATTAAGCTAAAGATCGCACACTTGGTACTGCTCGTACCGCGAATAAATACAGTGTAGGTTTCCTTCATTGGCTGATCGTATCTACACCTCCACCGCAGAATTCTCAAGAAGTTTTCTTAAGAGTAGCGAAGTCTCTAACAAAAACCATCGAAAGTCTTCATCGTAGTCTTAACGAAGGACTTGCCTGAATATTCGTCATATGTTTCAACCACTGTCGAAACATTTATATATATGTTATATCTGTGGAAGTTAAGTTACGAGTACAGTTTCTACAGAAAATGTACAAATCACACGCCGCAAGTACACTACCACGGCAAACCTTAGAAAGAACTAATTTCCTGCTTTCTTCATTTCAAGCTAAACTAAAAAATCACTTACGTAATAGTTAATTATGGTACGATTTATTGTGTGAATAAAACACTCAGCTGAATATAAAATTGATTGTACACGTATACACAAAACCCTATACGAAGTTTTCGATAGGTCGGCCTGGGCCTGAGGTTTCGACGTTGACACTGTCTAATACTACGTAACCAGGCGTAGTCACACTCGTCTTGTTCACAGCTTGCGCGTAGTTCTGTCCTTGCACTTCACCCACAGTTACATAACCACTAGAATTTTTGCTTACCGGCAAGACCGTTGGGTCTTCAAGGGCAGATTCTTTGACACAGCCAACTGTAACGTAATGTTGTTTTGATTCACTGTCCCCCACGCTATTAATGTCCCCAACTTTTACGTAAGGTTGGACGATTGAAGAACTCTCCGTTGGATTAAATGCTACATAACCAGTTGACGGAACATCTTGTTTGGGCTTGTTGGCAAATGGTTTCCCTGGCGGAGGTTTCCCCATATAAATATGTTCTTCGTCTTCATCCTGGTCAGCGTCTGGTTTCCAGTGTAAGGTTGTGTAGCTGGGAGGGAGGAGTTCCGTACCAGAACTGCATTCGGAATGTCGACTACCGTGAGAGGACGCAGAGACGGTACTTAGGCTAGGACTGGCAGCTCCATCAGTGGGAGGTTTGACAGGCAGCACCACATAACCTGTTGTCACAGGTTTGGTCATTACTTCTGGCATCATGGCAACTTGTGAATAGCCAGACGCTAACAGATTAGGAGAGCTTTTGGAAACTGAAGTCTCGCATCTGTCGGTCTTAAAATTAGTTATGGGTGGAACCATCAAATCCAATCTAGAAATACAAACAATGAGTTATTTCCAGTTTTCATATTATACAGTAAGTTTCAAACAAGAAAAATTATGTCAGATTTTACCTAGCATATATATGACTTTCAGGTTCTTGTTTTGGAAGATTAACGTCAATGGTAGGCACCACTGCGGTAGGCTTTTTATCCTCCAACTTCAAGTCTAACCAATTTCTGCCCGAAAAGACGCTGTCACGGCACGCTGAGGCGGGCTCCACTACATCGGCACCCGAGTCCGATGAAAGGTGTGTTCGTGATGTATGAGAGGAAGAAATAGAGGCGTGTCCCGAACTACAGCCAGAGCTATCCCCGCTTTCGTTACGACCGTGCCGTTCCGTCTGAGATTTCACACCCGATTTAGCTATAGTTGTTACTGGTTTCTTAACATCCTAAAAAATAAAATTTTAAGACTGTTATCTTCGAGGCTTGTTACAAAAAAACTTACTGCAGTAATATCCTTCTTCATTATGTGACCTTTCTTTTCTCTTATCGTGATGACAGTGCTATCGTCGGATGCATTAGAATTGAGACGGTCATAATAGGGACGGGTACTTGGAGTGTCTTTTTCGAAGGAAACCGGACTTAATTCGAGACGCGGGAACTTTCGTTCCTCGAAGCCTAAGCCCGAATTCTACCCAAAAAAAGAAAGATTAGTCAAATGAAAATTAATACGGGTTTGTGTTTCACACGCATTACCATATTAGGATCACTCATATCCCATGGTAAAGACGGAGCAATTTCGTCCGCATCTTTATATTTCTTTGTTGTCCTAGAAAGCAAAATAAAGAATTATGAAACAACTAACATACTGAATATTCAAACGTTACAGCATCAGACGACCAACCGCATCCTTCCCGGAAATTAAGAGATTACAATGACACGTGTAGGATTTAAACGAATTTTATAATATGTAAATGTCTTGACCGCAGTTAGTCAGGTAAATAACCACATCTTGTGCACGTCTGCACGTGTAACAGCTACAATTACCCAACCACCAATTCCGCGAAGCGCACTAAAAACTGAATGCCAATTGACATCGTCACGCTTGTGTGGGGGCGGCTCAGTTGTTCTTGTCATCCCAAGTTAATTTCCTTTGTTAATAAGGACAATGCTTTCTTTCCCAGAAAAGCTATCTTGTGTTTTTCACACTTACGCTTTTATTTAAGACTACGTTCTGACAAACTGTTAGCTATTCACTACCGTTTACGTGGGGGGAGGCACGGCTTTTGTTCCGTTCAAAAACATTGCGCCACCGATTCTGAGAGCTTCATGTGCCTTGTCATGATTCGTCTGAGTCCCTTTCGTGTTCCATAAAAAGACGCTAGTTTTAAAAGGTTAGTTCTCACTAACTTGCAGTCTAATCGTTTCCTGATTCGGATGAACTGAGAATACTGTCAGCCGTAATCTGCACCTAATTCATGGGGCTTTTTATACAAAAGAGATCCAGTTTGATTTGTCAAATAGATAGGAACAAACTGTCGCGAGGGGTTTTTACGTGTAACTTATCTGGCAACTTGACGCGGGTTTCCATGTACTCCACTCACCACACTCCCCAAAAAAGCCCGAACGCTTTACAAGGAATGCCACCCGCTCACCGACTTCGGAGAAACAAACTCCGATACCATTTTCCGTGAACCGACGCATAATAAGCTCTCGTAGCTTTTGTGCCCATGTTACATGGGGTGAGTGGGGAGAGACGGAAAAGAAAGCGGCCCACCGCATTTTTTTTAAAAAAAAAGTTCCCCAGTAGACCACTGGAATACGGAGAAATGTGCATCTGCAGAAAGAGCTTTCAATTTCCTGGACTAGAACACATTTCAAGACCTTCCAGAACTACGAAGTCAATTAAAAAGATTTTGTAGACTGCATTCTTGAATCGAATTTCTTCTATTTACTAGACTCGTAAAAGCGTACTCTTTTCAAGAAAAGCAAGCTACTAACAATAACATCTTGAGCACAGAACAAGTGTTTTGCGGAGTTTTGCAAGGTACACTCCAAAATGTTACAACATGCCGCAACTGCGTCTTAGCGGTGCCCAACTAGTTCCGACATGATTTAATATCTGGGAAATCCCCACTTGTTTTTCCGACCAGTTAAGTTCATGTGCTGGCTTTTAAAAAAATTAAGTCTCGTTTAATGGAAATTCCAAAGGTGTTGATAAATATTCCAGTCCTTGAAACACTCATTCACCGCGAAACAGACAATTTGAGAGAAAAACTGTGGTAGTTGGGAATTTACACAAATTCAAGCGAAACTTGAAAGATCTGTTTTTTAGTTGCTTACGCTGCACAGCATAAAACAGCCTTTAACATATTAACTTTAAACTACTTCGATAGTTCGTATTTACTGCTTATTCGAGCACGCCTTCGATACGACGAACACCAGCCTACTCAACCAAACCTCTCCCTCCGAGTCCTCGATCACGCCAAATGCTATCAGATTGTCCACAGACTTGCGTGCGTGCGGACGTTCTGTAATTTCGCTGCCTCCGTGGAGTGTACTTAAAATCTTAAGTAGTTCCGGACACCAACGTGGTAAGTTATTTAAAACCGATAGTACACATTACTAACAAGTCTGTTTGATTCTAGGGGAGACCCGGAAAACGTGGAGAAAAATGTGAAAAGGGGGACTTACCATCTCACGCCGAAGAAGACCGTCGCGAAAACGATCGCCGCCGCACATATACTTGTAACAATCCAAATGATCGTAGCCATCGTCAACCCTGTAACAATAGAATGAAAATCATTGTGTTTAGTGATCCCCTGTTCAATGCCCCATATATAATATGTTTCAACGACGAAGTTTATGTATATTCCCTAATGTAACGTATTTCTAAAAGTTCTCAACTTCTTCAGAAGTTTCTCATCAAGTCCTATTTTCTCACAACTTTTCCCTGAACTTAACTCTACAAGTTCAGAAATTGTCGATTCGTACTGATATTAATGCCTTTAAATACAATATTGAAAACAAAAACGCAAAACGGAAATTACGAATCAATGCGAAAAGATTTTTACGTGCTTTTGACATAATTTAGTTGCAATACATTGTTCATATTAGCGCATTTCTAGAAAAGACAAAAGAATAGCAAGAGTTACATGGCAAACTGTTACAATCACACACCAAAACTACAAACACTATGAAATCCTAGGTCAATGTTGGTTTTACATTCCACAACCACTTCCCTGTCCTACTACATCGAGGTTTTCCACTTCCTTTGGCGCCAGATATGTCGCCTTGTCCTGAGCATTGGGTCGAAAGATCAACCCAACCTCTTTTCCAGCTTTATTTTCTTCAACTATCACCAACTGCAGGGCGACTGCGAGTTGGCGGGTCGGTTTGTCTTTAATCTTGTAGGGCGGAAAACCAAATGTTGTTAGTTCTAACGGCGCCATTAGCCGTGGCGACTCCAGATGAGTTCCCCCTACTTTTAACCCTACGCCTTTACGATTTCTAGACATTATCACTTGGGCGACGGGCATCAAGGTTATCTCGTTACTGTCAACAGCGTCACTTTCACCCCACCACAACATATTTTCTAATATGGACGTGCCTTCCTCCTTTACCTCCTTTTTCGCCCACGAGGGAACAATGTAGGGTATCGATTGCAAAGGGACTTTACCTGGAAGAACACAACTCTCTTTGGATTCCTCGCTCCACGGGCCCACAAATGTATCGCTTTCTGATACGTTATTCACAGCTTGCACGCGGAAGCCATATTCGACATACGAACTACTACACTCGTTCACTTGCACGAAGGCGCTCCCTAAACAAGAATATAAACAATATTAAGTTGCGGTGTACACAAAACAAAACGATTAGTATCAAACTTGTAATAACTTATCACATATCAGAAATAACTAAATGAAGCTCGGGGTGCCTGTAATATACGCGTCACATTGCTTTTCATATCCAGCATTGCTAGCACAAAATTAATGCAACGTAAAAAATACGCCGTATTTTAATGTTATAAAAAATACGGAGAAATACGATGCAACAAAGATGGGCAGTTTCTGTCCTTGCCCTGAATCCCAAATTCTTGCAGTGTGCGGCACCGACATTAAGATCTACCTAAATTAATCTGTAGTAGAACCACTTCAATGCAGATTGGATAAGTTTATACCCCGTCTTAATTCATAAGGAACTTATGGTCCCGTTTCAATCCTATTTAATTCTTACAACTCCGTTGTACTTTATGCCCCACCTAAGTTCACACCGTTGCCCTGTCCCTAGCCTACGTAATTAAGCTAGTTCCACTATACAAAACTAAACATAGCCTGCTAACCCGAATCACAAAAAAAATAATAAAAAAAATAAAAAAAATACAATCACGAGACATATACTATCCATATCTACGATCCACTGAAAACTACGTCCCTCCAAGAAAAAAAGAACAGCTTACTGTTTGCGCTGCTTTCCACCACCTGCGACCACGATATCCCACTTAGATTGCCGGTCTCATCATAAACAATGATTTCGAGGTTATAATAGGGATCTGGGCCACCCATATCACTCGGGGGATCCCATGTGACATAAACAGTAGTCGAGTTCCACATGCGAGTAAGCGGCTTGCCTGGTGCACCCGGTTCTGCGTGAAGAAGAAAAAAATAATAATTGAAATTATAATATCAGTAAGGGATTCCCACACATTACCTCCAATTGCAGTCCGTTGTTGAAGTGTTTCGGAATTGGCCGAACACTTGGTGCCTTCTGTGCAAGCTTTCACGTTCACTGCATAATCGTGATAGCTTGTCAAGCCGTCAAATTTCAGCTATTAAGAAAAATTCTTGAATGTTATATTCAACAATCACACAGCTAAAATATACCTCCGTAACATCAGGGTATACATCCTTGGATTCACGGATAAGTTCGGTCTTAGCGTCTTGTAGGATAACAATGTACCTGGTGAGGATACCATTTCGTTGTTGAGGAGGGAGCCAGCTAACAACCATGCTGTCATTGTTGACAGCCTTGGCTTCCAATTGCAATGGCGGGCTGGGTGCTACAAGTGCCAAAGAAACTATTAGCTAAAGCAAACCCTACAAATGTGGTACTGTCAAACTCACCAGCTTGGGCTGTTGTGTTGCACAATGGATCAGACGGTTGACTCATACCTCCTTTGCTTAACGCGGACAAAGTCACCAAATAGCTCGTGTAAGGCTGCAAATTCTCGAGCACAGCCACATTCTCTGTATCTGATACCACCTGAAACATCTTTTCACCTAAAACAGGAAGACCAAAATTCCATATAACAGCGCAAATTTTTTCAAAAAGAATATAAACTGATAAATGTCCAAAATATTACCTGTACAATTTGAAGATGGGTCGCCCGGGCAATAATACACATGAAATTCTTTGATCAATCCCTCCGTATTCGAACAGTCCAAACGCCAAGTCAAGGTAAGGGTGGTTTCCGTAACAACAGTTACACTGACATCGCGAATCTTGTCCAAAACTGTCAAAATAAGGGCATTATTGGTTAAACCTTTTTAATAAAATACAGTTTAAAAATTACCATTATTGCCAATAACCGTGCACGTAGCCCACGCCATACCAGAAGACCTTTGTCCATTGTTTGCGGCGACTGCAAACTGATAAATAGACCACGGGTTTGGCACAGTGACGTTCACTTGCAGCTCATCGGGCTTGACCATAATCCAGGAAAGCTTTCCCTATAAAAAGCACGACTTCTGTTAAAAAGCTTCTCTGCTATGAGAAACATCCCAACTTACTTTGCAATTATACGGTCTGTCAACGGCGTTTTGGCAATAAAAAACGGTGTATGACGTCACAACTTCATTACTCGGTTTCTTCCATACCAGTTCGTACACGCCATTGCCGTGATCTATCTTGGTAACTGCACGGGGTTGCTTGAGAGCTACAATCGCAAGAAAAACCATGACCATAGCTATTGTTCTGTAACAATAAATAAAAATAATAAAAATAAAAGCTTACTTTCCGAAGTGGCCGGAACATACACTGACGACGAATTCTGAGAATACCCCAAAGAATTTTGCGTACGAATATGGAACACGTACGCATCTGACCCCATGCCAGTGTACCTAGCATACGCTGGAGTAATCTCAACCGGCTTGGCAGATCTGTACAAGACACGTTGCCATTAATTAAACTTGTGGGCTCATTTGTAATTTTCATGTTTCTTACGTGTATCCTCCGTCACCTCGCTCAGCCGTCAACGAATAAACAACCGAACCATTATTATCATTTTCACACCACGGGTCCACTTTCGACCAGTAGACAAAAATTTCGCGCGGCTGCTTCTCGGTAACAGCTTCGAAACTTCCCACGGTGGTGGCAGGGCAGCTACATGGCACTGTAAATATATAAAAATTCCCACATTAACAAACAAATCTTGTTTTAACCCTGCTGAACTTACAATCTTTCTCGCTCAGGTAAAACATCATATTTGGTTGAGACCATAGATATTCTTCCGGACCGGCTACGGCTGACTTGGCTTCTAGGGTTATATTATACCGCACGTTCGCATAAGGCAACAGAATATCCAAGGTCTGCTCCTTGGATTTTTTGTCTAATATGCTCGTATCTACCGTCTGCAATGCAAGATAATAAAAAGCGTAATTAGAAAATTATACCTTATGTTCTTCTCCGATTTCTTACCACCCATGGCAGCACTCCCCATGACGTCAATGCTTGGTATTTGACCCGGTAAACAAATCCAGGCGGAAAAGCTTGTAGGCTTCCCGGTAACCGCCACGTCACTTGAACATTGTAAGCTCCCGACTTAGTAATGGTAAAGCTTTCCATAGGTCCAGGAATTACTATTACATACAATGCGTATTACACTGAATGTCTTTTATATATAAAAATATAAGAAAGTGCTCGAGACTTAAAACGGCCTAATTCTACAAGCCGAGAGGAAGACTTTGCAATTGGCCCCTTCCTCCATGAGGGGGTGATGAGGGATAGAAAGAAATAGCGTATGAACTGTTGGTTACCAATGGCATAATGATTAAATGTTCCCAAATCTTGTCGAGGTAAAGTTTCATTTAGCGCGTTGGTATAACGCATGTAGAAATTGAACTCTGGAACGGCTTTACGATACACTGGAGCGGTTCTTTCCGTCCACACGCAAACATTCTGCGTCCTCTTGGGGCATTTCGTAAACGATGAGCTGCGTAAAAAGGAGAGCCCATGCTATAGCCGTCGTTCATCGCATATGTTGTCAACGACAGTGAGCAAGGGCCTCGCGAATGACGGACTTTCCAAGACGTTAAGCTCCTTAATTTGGGAAACTCATACCTATCTATCTTCCCATGCACATCGGGTCCGCGACAAAGCGGTCAACGTCGCACTGGCAGTCTACTTTCCCTATAAACTATTACAAAACATCCCTCGAGACGCGAGATCAGACCTCACACCGGTCCGAGTCCCCCTCCGACATTGCAAAACTCATCTTCCCTAGTCTAGCTACTAAACAACGGCGTATTGTTGTCGGCAGATTTTTTTTTTTTTTAAATAAAATACTCTTAAAAACATGTTGAGGGGTTTGGTTTGTCCCTTACTAGATTAACTTCCCTGACCTTGCCAAGGTGTTTCTCGGCCAACTCACATGTGTCTCTTAGGGGGTTTTCAGCGGACTTACCAGAGGCAAAATTATGGATTTCAAAGTCTTGGACTTGGCTGAGGTTCATAGTCAAAAGTTGGCTAACCAACTTGAAACGAAACCTCTCCTTGGTCTGGATATAATCGTAGGAGGGCTTTGTCCAGTTTCCGAACAGGCAGCCTTTGCGCCCATAAAGAACAGCCTGCACCCGCTTAAAGTTGCCCATTTCGTCAATAATGTTTCTCTCCGGTAAATAAAAAGGACAGCTCACGGTCCTACAGGAGAAAGGGTCAAAGGACCGAAACAAGGCCATGGGGAGAGGGAGGGAAAATAGAAAAATGCCAAGTAAACAAAAGTGGGGCAGGGTTACAAGATGTTTAAGAAGTGAAAGAGGGTTTTTACGGGGGAGGCAGCAAAGAGATACACAGTGAAGGTGAATTGTGCATAGTAAATTGAACATGAGTTTCCGAAGGGTTAGCAGCGAGTGGCATTTGAGTCACAGGAATGAAGCAGTTAAAGAGCCGTTGGATAAGTGAGCGGAAAGGGTATTACGGGGCGGGAAAGGTCGAACGCGAATAAGGTCATGAAAACAGGATGGAGTGAAGAGGAGAATAAAGGAAAGCGGTGGAGAAGGGTGTGGGGAAAGAGATAAGAAAATGTCGTTTAAAAATATAAGCCATAACAAATAGTCATAAATACATATAGTAAAAAATGTGACTATGGACAAACACTGGCGTGACAAAAAGCAAAAATATTCGAAAAGTCTCGAAAAATATAAAATGTACGAAGTGGAAAGAGTGAAGAGTATTACGCATCGTGCAGCAGGATATTTATATAAACGAAAAAAAAATCTGCACCAAACATTCATGCTCGCCTGCCACGATAATGAAACGTCTGCCAGCGTACATAACCAAATCATGCAGAAAGCCAGTAAGCAAGCATAAGAGAGCTACGAAGGTGTGAAAGGAATTTTCTACACATGCCAGGAAAACTGGAAAAGAGGTCAGATTCGAACTCTCTAACCGCCAAAACCAAGGGGGCGATGGGGAATCACTAGCGAAAAGGTCAAAGGCCCTGGCCAGCATCAGAAAGGGGAGCGAAAGTGGAACATAATATTTTGACGAAGTACTGGCAACCCAATATCCCCGATTTCGACCTTTTTTCTGTGCGGCAATTTCATTGTGTGGATATTGAACATCCTCAAATTGAACCAACAGGCAATTCTCACGCCCCCACCTTCACAAGCAAACCAACTCAAAGAAATAATAATGTAACAAAGGAGGTTAGAATCATAATAGAAACCCACTCGTAAAGCTATTAAAAACCGTTTCTGACCGAACTCTTCAATTGCAACTGTACCAGATCTCCAACCGTTTTTAGCCCTGCCTGTAAGCATTCAATTACTTTGTCTGGTCGGTGCTAAAGGTTAACTTAGATGTAACCAAATTTGTTCCCTAATTTTTCCAATTGCCAGCTGTGCACGTTAGCGCCAGTGATTGGCCAAAACAGTCACTTTTCCCCAAACATGTGAATCAAGTCCCTTATTCGCGAGGCTCCTTACGTCAAACCAACCATAAATAATACAACTCAAAACGAAACAACACTGATAGGATGACTGACAGTATTTAAGAAATGTAACGCTCGAAGTTTTCGAGAAGGTCGATAAAGTGTCTGAATTTGACGTCACAGCCATCTTATCAAAATTGCTTTCGTCTTTTAAATTGTGTCCTTACCCTTTGTACTAAAAAAATTACCCCTTCACCAATGCCAAGAGTTAGTGCGTATGCACACAGACACGAATTAATAATGGAGTTGTTAGACACAATTAAGTTAGTGACACTTATAGATTCATCTTAAAAGCTAATATTTTTCGTCGCGAACGGAATGATTGCTTACCGGTTTCCTATGGTATAAAACAAATCGTAGAATGTAGGAATTGGGTTGGGAGGAGCATCCCATTTGCACGTTAAATTTTCCCAGTTTTGTGATACACATGTGAAGTTTTCTACTTTCATAGGTGGATCTGTAAAATACGGGTTTGCTGAAATCTGAACGTTAGTTTGCTTCTGAAATTCAAGAAACTTACATCCGACATAGACATAATTGATGCATAAGCCTTTCTGACCCGTTGATGTTTCCAACTTGCAAGTGTAGGTGTAATGTTGGCCATTAGGGGCAACTGTGGCATTATCCATGCGAAGTCTTATAGTAGTTTCATTCACAACGGAAACATAAGGTTCAGCAACTCTCTCCGTTCCCAAGTAGAAGCCCAAAGAACTGGAATTCCGTCCTTCAGTCTTAGATTCACTGGTGTTAACTGTACATAATAATTCATAGGATTCTCCGGGCAAAATAAACAAGTCGCCGACTGGGTATGTGCCTAATAAAAATGACATTCCTAAGATCAAAAATGCATTCAGAAATTATTTTCTTACTTCCAAGGGAGCTCAAAGCGCAGGCTCGGCTTTGGCAAGGCAATGTAATCAAGGCAGCAATAAACGACCAGTAAAGACAGGAGTAATACATGGTTTCCATTATATCCACGACGTCAGGTACAATCAAACAATTTAGGGAAATAATCCGTATATAGGACCCAAGAACAAAAACGTTTATTGACACTTAATACCGTCTTTCCATTTCAAACCACCTGTAAAGAGAACACACACCAATAATTAGTCCAGGGCATAATACAGCAGGTTTGTCAATAAAAAAGTGAAGTATTTTTCGCACGACAACCATCCAAAGATTCCACAATGCGTAATCCATCACAAGCATTCTAGTTTCTCAATAAGTTGCCCTGTATGTTTCCTTCCCACGAAAAACGCAATTAGATATACAGTGCACCATCATACGTCAACACGACGCGAATAACGGGTTTGGGGACTCCCCCCATACACACAAGCCTTTCTCACGTCCACAACACTTTAAAACATTTAGATTAAAAATTCCTTACATGACGTTCTTGCCTAACTGAACAGGCAACGAGCACGAAGCACCGAAATGTATCTTCGTCTCTCACCCCACACCACTGAATTGAATTGTACACTAGAACTCTTATCTCAGCACGTTCTTTTGCAACACGTTCAATAGACACAGTCGGCCATATTTCTGAAACACTGAGTGAGGATGCCCAAATGGGGGCGCTAGTTGTCGCTTCAAGAGCCTTGGTCTATTTTACCCCTGGTTCCTGACTCGGGACGCGTTTACTAGACGTTTCCCGTAGAATTGAATGGAGCTAGCTTAGAACTCGGTGCTTAGCTCGCACTGGCAGCTGCGGCAAAGAAAGCAACAAGTTTTGGGAAAGCTATAAATTCACCGTTCTCAGATGCTGAGCAAGCGAGCCTTAAACATCGTGATGCTGGAGCTAGACTCTCATGTTTGCAACGAAATTACGCAATAGGCGACTACGTATCTTGCCAGATGAGTGACTCGTTTGGAGTCTTTTTTTCGGAATGAAATAAAGATGTGCCAAATAAACGGATAATTTGCAAGCTAACTGGCTTTTCGTGCTGAAAATTGAGAAACGCTTACCCTGGGAGTTGCTCACTTCTAATTTTGGTAAAACGCAGGAAAAAAAACAGTTGGACCAGCTGAAAACCTATGCCAAAATTAGATTAAAGATAGGAAAATGATAGGCCTACCAAGAATCATGTGGCCTTATAAGACACAGACTTTGACTTGGAATGTTATAATTAAAAATAGATATGTCTAAACAGTAAATTGGCTAGTATGAAATTGACATTAATTGATTTGCTAAATCAAATCATAATGGCTACCAATTCTGCAGGAATACATTAGTGTTGAGCTCCGGCTTATCCCAATTTAGGTGTAGATTCGCTTCCTGCGTTCGTTCTGTTGGACAAAAGGCTGAAACTTCTTAGCTGTACGTTACGCAGTCTATCCTGAAAGGTTGATAACTTTAGCAACAGTAATTATATTTTGCAATAGGAAAATAAGTTGCAGTGGTTAGAGGTAGTTCCATCCAATTCATATATTTTATTTCATATAAAGATTTAAGTCATGAAATAATAAAGCCATGGAATGTTTCGCGTATGATATGAGACAGTTCCTTTTGTATTGAAACTGCTAGACATTTGAATGATCGAAACGGTATTCTGTTAGAGGTATTACGCATTGCATCATACCAGTTCTCTGCCCTGTTCAATTTCATAATCGTTTCCTTGTTTGTTTTCTGGAAATATCTCAACCGATAGAGTGAACTGAAACAAATAAAACGCGTGTAAAAAAATCTCACGACTTAAGTGTAAAAATAAGTAAAAAAATATTATTAACTAGTTCGCAATAATAATCAAGAAGTTAGATTTATAAATCATAACTAAGAACGCAACAATAGCGTATAATTCATTCAAAATCCTGAACTAATATTGTTCA
This sequence comes from Triops longicaudatus, assembly GCA_022885665.1. Classification (NCBI taxonomy): domain Eukaryota; kingdom Metazoa; phylum Arthropoda; class Branchiopoda; order Notostraca; family Triopsidae; genus Triops; species Triops longicaudatus. Next base: position 238,120 of record JAGQDJ010000117.1, read on the forward strand.
ATAGAATATATTTAATTTAAACTTGCGACGTTGTTTTACTCATAAACTCATAATTCGGTTCAAATCACGAAACTCATTCTCCTTATTCTCGGGAAGAAGGGATGGGGGACATGTAGCGAAAACCCCCAATCGATGAGACCTTGGTGAAGGAGAGAAGCACCCCAGTACCCAGGGGAGGAGGGGATAGGGGTTTTTAACAACTCCCGAAATGTTAACTTTATAATGGTGAGTATGGACTAACAAATGTCCAAAAAATATGCATATGGGGGGGGGGGGGGGGGGGGGGGGGGGGGGGGGGGGGGGGGGGGGGGGGGGGGGGGGGGGGGGGGGGGGGGGGGGGGGGGGGGGGGGGGGGGGGGGGGGGGGGGGGGGGGGGGGGGGGGGGGGGGGGGGGGGGGGGGGGGGGNCCCCCCCCCCCCGAACCAAAATCATGGGTATGGCCCGGAAGAGAAGTTATGAGTTCATAAGCTAAGATCCAGGGCTACAAAGGGAAATGTTGATATGATAACTTGATCCCTGAACACTTCTGCTAATTTATTGAGTTCATCATCAAACTATGAAACATAGCTTCACTAAGTTCGCCGTAAATTTCACTAACATTTCTATGAAAGAAAGATATCAAAGAATTCATGACTAATTTGGACAAGCTTGTTTGTAAAAGTTTGCTTGTAGCGTAACTTGTGCCAAGAAATTTTGCGAAATCGCTTCGGTGTCATACAAGTCACAATGGGCATCTCCTTAAGTTCGACCAGCCGTGTAGTAAATTCATATAATTCATACATTAATTACTTTTTGTCACAGTAGCCCATTTTTACTCCTTTGTTTCAAAGGATTGATTTGGTCCTGATTTTGGTAAATTTCGAGAAAGTTGTATTATTCAAGCGATGATTTGTGAAGTTATTTTTACGCAAACTATGTAGTTACGTAATTACTAATTTTGTTTCATGCCGAAGTGCTTTGCGGTGCGGCATAGTACAAACGGCTCCGATACAAAAACATAAATTGGACAAGAAATACACGTTCAGTTTTCTAAGAAATATCAAGTCTGAAAGCTAAGCTACGAGTTTTCCTTCAAGTCATATTTTTAGTTTCCTAAACATGTGTTTACCGTATAATAAGTTAATGAATTATTTTCAATCCGTCATGCCTTGAAAAGATTTACTTTTTTTTCAAATAGTATGGAGAACGTTTTAGTATTCAAAAGACAAATCATTCGTTGTTTAAAAATATTTTTTAAACATTTCATTGGACAAGGAGGACACAGCTACATTCACGGCTATCATTATTGTCACCTTTTTGCTCAACTGCTGAGGTGTTGATGTCGTATAGTTTCAAGAATTTGAGATTTATCAGTTACAATGTTTGGCAATATTGTTCTGCGTCAAAACTTACCTAGGTTTAATAATGCTATTTATTAAAATAATTGAAATACACTCACATTTGAGTGTGTTCAAAAAGAGTTTTTCGAAAGAAACGCACTCGCTTAGTACCCAGTCATACCAATATTTAGATCTTTATGGAAAATAGGTGTAACAGCAGCAATTGCTCGAATAGTACTAATGTATGTTGCCTTACCTGGGTAATTATTTTGCACTTTCTTTTTGTTTGTTATTACAATGCATGTAATTGCATAATTTAATTTGTGGGATTAGGCAGGAAAGCGAAGCATCCATAACTGCAGTCATACTAAGGACAGAGATACTTGTTGACCTCTTAACGGAACGACAATCTAGTACATTTCATTAACATTAGTTTGCCGTTTGCGAACATTCTGAGCATGAAAGCATCTCAGAGGTTTCGCTTAGCTTTTCTTGTTTTCCGTTTCTTTTTCATTTATAGTATCGTTTATTCTTATTTAAGGTATATTTAGGATTGGAAAAGATTTAGGAATACAAGTTGCTCACATTTTAATAATTTGCAAATAATTCTTTTAATAAACAATAGTGAGCAGGCCCGTAGCCAGGGGGTTAGGGGGTAACCCCCCCCCCCGAAACTTTAATTTAATAATGGTGAACAAAGGCGTTACCCAAATGTCTAAGAAAATTGCATATTGACCCCTTCCTCCGAACTGAAATCCTTGCTACGCGCCTGATAGCGACGGTGTTCTGAAATATGCAGCGCAAGTTTGTTGCCCATCTCTTTAGCTTTCTTTGTAACATTGCTTATAGTCTTTCATCCATAGGTCGACATTTTACAGCTTATTATCGATACACTCAGATGACCGATAAACGTGAACAGAAAACATGCAATTATCTTCTCATCACGTAAACATAGCACACTAAGTTACTTTCAAATCAACCACGTGATGTGACAGCAAAATATTAGCCTCACCCAGAGAACCGCAATCTGGGTGCAATTTCCTCAGTAAACGAAACAATTCTGCGAATAAATGCTTGACTTAATGCCGTGTATCCTTTGCCCAATACACATACACAAATCCTTGGGCAACAAGCAAAGACGGAAACTGTGGTAAGTAAGGATAAAGCCTTCCTGCAAGTTTGTAGTCCATCTAACCAAGCCTTTTCCGTTCGTTGAATGCGCTTTACAAAAGACCCACATCCTTCTCTGAACCTGATTTGAAACTATTTGATAAACGTAAAATCTAAGCAGAACTATAAACCGCTAATGCAAAAATAACTACAGCCTTCTTTATCATCCTGTATCACAAAATACGGGAAGCGGTTGAACTTGCGTCCTGACCTGGCTTTAGTCGGGACTCGGCATCCACACATTCGCAATCTTTTATTTTCAATAAGGAAAAAACTTATGCAAAGAGCAGCCCGGTTCGGAAAATTTGCGATTATCTTATCACTGCATTATCGAAGAACTTGCTTTTCGTGGTATTGTTGTGCACGTTTAGATATCTTAAAAAATACTAGTAAACTACGCAGAAACATGTCAACAAGAAAGATAAAGCGTTGATAAAACGTTGAATAAATTTGTTAAAAAATCCTCACATTTAAGCTTCTTTGGGAAACGAGACATTCGATAATTTGACTTGAAGGTTCATTAGAGCAGTTCTTAGGAAATTATTATTTTTTTTTAAGCAGAACAAGGATTAATTTTTTCCATTAGTGATGGAGTTACAACGTGTGCAATTTACGTAAACTTCTTCGACTGTATAAGAGAATTATAAAGAGTTAGCTGCGTTTATGTATGAGTGAAACTAATTGTATAATAAACAGTTGTAAAAGACGAGCGTCGTTCACCCCTGAACTCCAGAAACAAAAAAGATGAAATTGGAAACTGAGAGATGCATTTCCATGTGAAGCCTTCCCTTAACTTAGACAATTTCAATAATAACTTTTTTTCGCTGACGGAAAAGGGTAATTAAAATTTGTACAAATGAAAACAGAAACATAACCGACGAAATCTGTGTATCTAATTATAAAATATCACAGCTTTAATAAGTATCGCACATTACTGGTGCTAAAATTTTTATAAGGACAGCACGAAGATTATATAAGCTGACATAAACGTGATTTTGTAGCTTTTGTTTTTGGTATGGGGCGCTTTTGATTTCAACACAATGTTCAGTATAAGTATTCAATTCGCCCTAACTGAGTGCTTGTACTGAGAAAGGCATAACTTATAGAAAAGCATGTTAAATATTAACCACTGGCTGTCTATGTGTAAGTTACAGGAGCCATGAAAATTGAACATGTCAAGACCAACACTACGGTAAGAATAAAAAAGTCGTTTTATGCACTATAATAATTATATTTAATGGAAAAAGTAGTCACAAAGTTTCCAATAGTGATTGGCCTTGCATGTAAAATTAGTCTACATGAAGAATATAACGTGAAATGTCCGAACCATTATTACAAGGATTTAGGGTCTGTGACGACTGAGAAAAATAGTCTAATGAATTGCTATCCCAGGATTTCAGGAATCGTATTTAATGATTTTACCACAACAAAAGCAATCTATTGGCAAAAATTAAAAGAGTTGCATAAAAAATGGACATAAAACAGCGATGAAGTGATCGTTGCTATAGGCCTATACGCGCATGATGTATAAGCCAGAACACGTTCTCTTATTACCAAACGCATTCTTTAGAGACTACCCCGTATTAACATTTGATGACGCTCATTCTTGACTGCTTACTAAACGAAAGGGCAACAAGTATGAATCAGTCTTCCGTCGGTGTCTTTTGTAAAGCAGCGGCTGAAGGCTGTACAATTACAACTCGTTCAATTCGTACAATTTTTCGGCAACCGGGTTCCAATTTGCTAACAAGCTCTTCTCAGAAGAGAATGCTGCATATGATTAAGCTACCGAGTTCGTATAAAAGGACATTACGAATACCTTTTCCAACAGGCCTAAATCAAAGACTGCCAGAAGTTATCTCAAACTGAGCAGGGAAATTGCTCAGCTAACTTTGAAAACGAGCTTGACAACCTTTCTATGCGTTTGCTAAAAAATCTCGTGTCGCCCTATAGCAGGTTGCAGAGCCAGTTTTTCTAAGCTCGTCGTTTCCTTCAGCTTGTTTTAGGACAGCGGACTCAGGGAAATAAGGGCGACAAGGCCCCGTAGTGCCTCAATCCACATTTCCTTGCGTTTCTCTGGAAGCAAGTCTACCTACCCATAATCTAAGCCTAGCCTGATTACGTGTGTTGACCTTTTGTAGAGGTGCTTTACAACTGGACAAGGGTAACACGCGATGCAAAATATGACATGAAAGAAAGTTTGCGTGCGAGTGTCGTGAAATGGGATGTTCCGTCTCTTACTTTGATTTATCCACTGTACAGTTGCATCCACTCCTTCCCAATTATGTGACCTTTTATTTCCACATCCGTTAGTGACTCGAAAACTGGTTATCTCTGCATGCATATGCTCACTGCGCAATTGGAAACAGCGTGAAAGTTATGAAAGATGGTGCATCCTTTTTTAATTTTTGCCTTTTTACCGGGATAATTTATCGAAGCCATACCGTAGAAAATACAACCAAAGGACATGTAAAGAAACTGGTAAAACTTTCGCAAGCTTTACTCAATAAGCTTCAATGGTTATTAATAACTGCACTGACCTTTTTCACACAGGAAAAACCTAGTAGAAATCCTGTTTCTTTCCCTCTGAGCACGCTGAACAGGAGATTTCACAACTATCACTTGGCAGAGAGAATATAAACAACACCCCCTTAAATCCAGCAGGCATGCGTTGAAGATCAGCACAGTGATTCCGTCATTCGTGATAGACGTCTGCATAGCAACTGACGTACCGCCGCTCTCTTTCGGGCGAATAAGGATGCTTCGCTACATTGCCGCCTGTTATGTGAGCTGGGTGTTAGCGATTATCCAGTCATGACAAAGAACTTGCAACAAACAACTGGCCAGCATGTAAACGGGTTTATTGGACGACTGTTAATGACCATTCGTGGGCCAAAATGAAGAACAATGAAAGGTAACAAGATATGCGAAATTGCACTGGAGCGTTTCAAAGATCGGTAAGAGCATCCTGGCGCTGCGGCGCTATGGCGAATCTCGAAATAATAAACGCCAGAGAAGCTTTCAAAAACAAACTTTCAAACATACGTCTGGGAAAGCTAAACAGATGCGTATAGATCGTGGCACTTTTTGTTAGACATTAACTACGCCTGGAAAGGGTATATGCAAACGATGCTTGTGACAATTATCGCGATATCTGCACGTTCCATTTGGTCGTGCAGAAAGTGCATACTACGTATAATGTTGGTGACCTCGTCAAAAACTGGTTAGGTAAGGATGGCTTGATTGCTAACATTTTATGGATGAAATGTTGCAATCGTTGGTCAAATGCGTTAAGGAATTACGGTTGTAAATGCAGCTAAGGTTACAATTCCAACTCGACTATTTTTAAACGCAAGTATGTTTTTCGTTGCACACAGCAGACATGCCAACGGAATATTGGGTACTCTCGAAGGACACTTCTCGCGACCTTTTCACCACTTAAAAATCCGCGAAATGTTATACTTATGCGTGACTTATTTGGCAACTAGGCTACTGATAGCCTGATCAGAAGAAAAGCTTCGCAAAATGTTGCAAGGGACTTCGTAGCGCAATTTCCTGCACTTCGACTACAACACAAATTGTCCCGCAAGCTCTTTTCCTCGTAGCACTGACATCACAATTGCGGACAGAGAAGGATAATTATCTTAAGCATTAATTATCTGTCTATGAAATAATTACAAACTGGACAAAAAATATAGGAAAAAAAATTCTACTATGTTTGATTACAGGAGTAATGAAGTAAATGAAGACATTTTGCGTTGAGTAATATAGACACTTTGTGTATACTAGTCTGTGACCAGGGAAGGAATTAGAACGCGTAGACGAGTAGCGTTTAATCGAACATCGTGAATCAGCAACTTAGTGTAGAAAGCACAATGAAGGGTAGTGAAGGATCACGACTGACTAAAGGCGAATGCGAACAAAGGCAACAACACAAATGACTTTGTCACTTGCTGATTCTGGATGAAAAAATAACGACAAACGTGGGCAACTTCTTTTATAATCTATATAATGAATTGTCTGCAACAAAGAGCTCGTTGGTGGCACTGGTAATGGCTTAGGATTCCCAAAAAACAGCTTCAACGAAGAGGCAAATGGAAACTTTCTTAGAAAATTACACTTTGGCTAGTCACCTGCAACACCCCATCACCCTTCCCACCCTTCATTTAACGGGGGAAAAAAATTGAAGAACGGGTTGTCAGTGAGACAGTTTTTTTTTCTCCCGGGATTCTGTAAACAAAAAAAGGTTTAGTTCCACCTGCACGGTAACAAAGGCTGGAAATTTTCCACACTGCAATAGAGCAAGGGCCATGATCTCGAAAAGGGAAGTAACTTAAGCCTCCTTTCATACATAGAAAATTTCCCTCCAAGGATTTCCAAGAATGGTAAAACGTTCTAGCTTAACCGACACATGAAGTTTTAGGCATTTAAAAATTCTACGAAAAATGAGATACACTAAACATTCTTTGGGCATGATTTTTATTCCGGCCACCCAAGAGTGTCATCGCTACCAAAAAGAAGCTCACCCTATAGATGTAATACAAGACGAAAAAACCGGGACAATGGTTGAAGCACTTTATAAAAATTGGACCCCTGATTCAACCCCAACAGGAAACAATAAGTAATAAAGGCAGTGAACAAGTGATCAGCTTTAATTTCAAGTGCACTGTTTCAAGATGTCTAAGCTGACTAACCGACAGACGAGTATCCAATGAAGACACATCCACTGTATCGTATTGACTGTACAACATCTACACTGACCAGAGAGCTTTCCTAAAACGATCTCGGTTACCGTTGACCGTGTTAACCGAAATCCACACGCCAATTAGCATGAAAATCCCAGCCGTAACGTACTGAATAAGAGGCTGAACCATATTTGAATACCAGTTGCTATAAGATCCTGTTACTAAAGTTACAGTGGCTAGAACCGTGAGCACCAGACTTACGAGGGCATGAGTGGCTTTCAGGACCACTGGACGAATACCTGTTACTGACTTCACAAATGAGCTGTAATTGGCTGCAGCACCTGAAGTCATCTGAATTGCTAAAACGATCATGGTCCCGAGACCAATTAGCCCGTGCCATGACGTGAAATGCTGCTTCTTATACATATTTTTATTCGTGTAAATGATATAGAATCCCACTCCTGCCGCGACAGCAGCGACCCACTGAAGAACCAGATGAATGGTGACAAACCACGATTTCAGTCTTCTTGGAATCAGTGACAAATGCGCGGAAAAAATGACCACGGCTTCGTTCATCAGGAACAAAAACTAAATTAAAGCAAAAAATATCAATTAAACTTAGAACCCAATACAACTGCACATAAAAAATATTTCAGGAAGTAAGTGATACTTGTTAAGACGTACCGAAATGGTCATCAGACTAGGATGCCAGGTAAAAAAACTCGCATTCTGATAGCAAATATACAACACAAGCGAAGTAATTGCAAATATACAGCTGTGGAATACAGTCAAGTTTACTGTTGAGATCATAGTGACGGAATTTTTACGATTTGGAATTGATTCTCGTTTCGTTCAGCTCGTCCAATGGTCCAAAACAAAATCTGGAAGGACAGTTTAGTACGTGAGGCGGGACACGTGTTCGGCGTCTGTGACGTCATTGCACCTGATTTTTATGCACCATTGTAGCCTTGGACATGGGTCATGCAGGAATAATAGCCCCTCTCACGCACTGACATTTTTTTCGCAGTGATCATTAAAGGTTGTCATTTATATATCTCTGCCTTGTAAAATACGACAGATCCAAAACTGTCGCAAAACGCTACGCCCCGCCTTTAAGTCTGGCGTTTGTAACCCACCCTTACACGAAAACCATTTGCGGAGGCGGGAGTCGTGAACTACTACGAGGAGCAAGGCTTTCCCACTAGGCGTAGCTTAAATTTCTCACGTGTCCTGTGTTTTTGTCGTGCTCGTGGTAAAACACTAGCATTTACTGAAAAATGAAGAATAAACAGAGTAAACAGAAAATTGTACACGAACTAAAATTTAAAGCTGCAGTACAAGAAGTTACAAAGAATACAGCTAACAAATCTGCCGCCAAACCTGTTTCAAAGAAGAAAGCGAAAGAAAAGTCAAAATCTAACGGAACAGTCCAGAAACCTAAGTTAAACACAGACAACAAAGCGCAAAGGGGGAACGTGATCACATCAGCAAAAATTCCAGAAAAACCAGAAGATATGTCCTCCAACTGGAAGCGACTCTTAGAAGTACGTCTGATATTACTGTACTATACATATATGTCTAACTGAACGTTTTTTTTTTTTTTTTTCGTTATTAGACTCTACCTGCAAAGAAAGCTGTTAAAAGGAAAGCCGCTCCATCTTATAGGATAGAGAAAAAGTTCAAACCGTCGGACGTAAAATCTCAGGAAATTTTCAAACCCGAGATAAAAACCGTAATAGAAGAAGAAACCGTTGAAGAATCGGAAGAAGTTTGGTTTGATGGCGTCGACGAAATCTTTCTTCAGTCTTCAAAAACCACCAAGCTGGAAAACGGTTCTGCAGCTTTAGTTAAAGATAATGCCTTTAAGGGCTTAACGAAGTATATTGCCATGGATTGCGAGATGATTGGTGTCGGCCTTAATGACGAAAGTGCTGTCGCGCGGGTCTCCTTAGTTAATCAATATGGACACCCTGTATACGACAAATATGTGCAGCCTGGCGAGAAAGTAACTAATTACCGCACACACGTCAGTGGAATCCGACCAGCTGATTTAAAGAACGGTAAGATATTATGATGAATTCGAGTAATAATAAAAAAAGTGGGACTAGCTTAATCACCAAAATAACGAGGTTATTATAATTTACAGCTATCGAGCTGGGTGTCGTACAAGCCGAAGTGGCAGAAATGTTGAAAGGAAGAGTTCTCGTCGGCCATGCCCTCAGGCATGATCTAGAGGTTCTCTTTATAAATCACCCCGCATCGGACATTCGGGACACGTCCAAGTGAGACATTTTGTGAAATCGTCTTAGATCTTTATTGATAAAAGAGATGTTCGTTAGGTACAAAGGATTCCGTGCGTTAGTGGGTGGAGTGACGCCGTCGCTAAAATTGTTAACCTCTCAGTTATTAGGAATAAGTATCCAGTCTGGTGAACACAGTTCAGTAAGCGATAAACACCTTATTCATATTAAGTCGTTGGCTTAAAATTGCTGTCGTAGATCCAAGACGCCCAAGCTGCCATGAGATTGTACACCATGTTCCGGAAGAAGTGGGAAGAGGATATTAAACAACAGAAAAAAACAAGGTTAGAAAAGAAGCAAGCGAGACAATTGCAAAAGAAAGAAAACCAAAAGAAGAAACCATAAACCAGTTTGTAAATGGACGTGGGGAACGCAAGTGTTTAGTATGGTTGGACTGTGTAATGAGCATTATTGCAATTACATCAACAGACATTCAGACATTGTTTTAATATTCAAAATGTTTTTTCTACGAGATTTCTTTGAAGAGAGTGCGATCTTGAAAGAGTGCAGAAGTAGGATTTCACAAGTCTGGAATTAACACTATTGCAGTTAACTTTATTTGGAAACTCCCAAACTCGTCCCGCGGGGACTTTTTGCAAGGGGTTGTGTAACAACGTGCTGTACGGAAAAAGTAGAAATCCTTACATGGAATCTAGAAGGGATAGTTGGCCTATTAAACTTCAGTACTAAACTCTCTAATTTGTTTCGTTTGGAAATGCTTCACGAAGCTTTTATCCTAGGAAAAGAAAGTCTTATTTTGTAAGTGGAAGAATTCAGCCTTTTGAAAGCTATAAAACTTAAACTTGGTCAGACGTAATAAAGTTCTGGAAGAACAATTCACTTTGAGATACGTTGGAGTAACGATGCACACTTTGTTACACAGCCCCGTTTTATCTTGCCTATACGCCGAATCTCAATCACAACTTCAATTCCCAGGTACTTGAGGCGGGCACTTTGCTTTGAAAACCACCTCAGTAGGCCCACCCTGTCTTACCTGAATCAAATTAAAGCCGCTTTGTTTGCATATTTCATATGTAGCTTGCGAATACTGCCCAGTAAATGGCGTTCAAAAGAGCAAATAATGCTGGGAACAAAATCCTGGAACAGCGATCTATATACACTGCCCTGGCACGGGCTCTTTGAGCGGGTGTCAAACTTGGCGGACGAGGTGGAGCCCCAGTTAACATTCTTGCATTTTCCTGTTAATCACAAAAGTTGGTAAAAGAATGAATGTAACAATATGATGAGATGACTTTATACCCGTGCAGCGAGGTCGAATAGCTTGTCGTGTTTAGGCGGCTCTCCGGGTTTCGGCCCGTCCGAGTCCCCTAATACGATATTCACCAAGCAGTATTCCATCAACGCCATGAAGACGAAACTACGAGATGGAAAGAGAAAAAGAAGTTTAGGAATGCTTCCGCTTTCGTATTTTGTCGGATAATTTGATATACATAGTGCATGTGGACATAAAGGCGTCAACAGCTTTCAGATAAGAAACTGGTGGCAACGAGGCTTGTGACTTGGCATGTTGAGTAGAGAGAGTCAATAGTGACGTTACTCCCAAAGTCACACGTGCTGGAGCGACCTCAGGTTTGATCCAGAACGATACCCACTAATCCAAGAAAAAGCCATAAAATACCTTGCTGAGCACATTTTTACTTCCATGCAAAAACGACATAACAAAATGACACCATAGCATGGAATAATGTTGCGTTAAACTAGTACGGAAAGAAACTAGTCGAGACTTTTTTTTTAAAGAAAAAGACTTCTCTTAAAAATGTTTCACGTATTCAAATGTCATTTTAAAATTCGTTCCTTATCAGTTATAAACAAAACTCAGACGGTTTGAGTCGGTTTTTATTACGCACAAGTTTGTTTTTTGCTTCTTGGAACTCCGAAATTAGCGAAAATTCGATTCGCGACCAACCGTAAAACTCGGGTATAGCTTACCGACATGATGACAATAAGGCAAGTAGGAATGTATGTGTGAAAGAGATAGTATCCAAGACGGCGTTTCAGCACAAAAACAACTTCCAGACAAGTGAAGTTTCCTGGAAACAAAGATACCCGTAAGTGGCTGCCAAATCTGTGATAAAAACGCAACTGACCGGTAGAATACACTTGAGTGCAATCGTTCGTGTAATTTTTAACCAACTGCAGCTGGGGTAATTCGATTTTGTCGTCAATGGCGAGTGGAACTTCATGATCGAATACGAAAACGAGATCATCCGTTGTATGTGAAACTATAAGGAGAGTTAAAATTAGGTGTTTCAAAACAGGGTTACAAGTAAGCACAAGCGTGGACAAGAAATCGGAGTAATGGTGCGTCTATTCTCTTGTTGAAATCAGCATCAGTACGCATCGATCTGCTGTCATGTGATGTGCTTTCGGAAGGCAATCGTGTAAGTGATTACTTACTGCTTTCCATCTGCAGCTTGCATTCCTGGGTATCTGTAAATAAAAATATATTGAATAGCGAATTTTTTTTAATACTTTCTATAAAATGTACCGTGTGGGTAGAGGGCGAAGTTCATTGCGCATGACAGCGTCAGCGTTAACCTTGAAAAAGAAAAGAAAGCATGAACAAGTCATTCGACTTTCGATCTATGGTATTGCATTACTTAACCATGTAAAGAATTCGCTTGTCTTTGTAAAGCCATAAGTAATGGTTAGGAATTGTCATGGTCTGGAAGTGGACTTGCTTCGCGTTCTTGAAGTAGGAATCCGGTCTCCACATCGATTTGAGCCATTCAACTTCCAGAAGCCTGAAATAAATAAACAGTGTAATTTTTTTATTAATCGTTCAATTGTAGGATTTCCTCGAAATGTCTTCATGAAGACGATGACCTTTTTCACACAACAAATTAATTCGCCAGCGAGACATTTATATCTTCTTTGTCTTTTTAACTTTTATTTCACTATTTTTTCCGGTTTCAGCGAGTCTGGGATTTGCTTTTGTAATGGAACCCGTCAATCTGCTAAGGAAGCGACAGGCAAAACTGCTTGGGCTATTGTGTTCTTTTATTTCTTTTGTTTCTCACCAGTCACCTTATTATACGTTGCGGTTTTAAGGCCTATATGATGTCTTCCTTTTTCCGTGTTATTTTTGTTCTTCAGTTTGGCCAAAAACTATTATTTTTTTTCTTCGATTGAAAGGAGAAAAAGAACGACAGTGATCTCTTTGGTATGACCCATAATCAGACCCATACGGAAGTCTTCATACATCCCCCAACTGGTCATCATGGTTTCGCTCATGGTCTTTTCCTCTCCAGGCAGAATGCAATTTTGAGATAAGACACGAAATATTATTTTTGTCTCTCTTTCCTCCCATTTCCGTCTATATTAAAAGATTCCTTTCATCAGGAAAATGATGCGGGTTAAGGGCCAACCGAATATTTCGAAAAAGTGAAGGACAACACAATATTTCCAATGCCAGATCTTTTTGGGTCTGGAGCATTTTGGTTTTTGTTCCATTTCTTTCAAACATGAAGTGGACAATAGGCTCTCTGCGTTCGTGTCTAAAATAAAAGACACTGGAGAACTTGGCAACTGAACGAGCACGATTTAACCATATTCTTTCTTTCATAAGTAGTCTTCTAATAGAAACGTTGGTGATTGTGCCTTGGCTTCCTTACCGACCCCTAGGAACTTCCTTTCTCATTCTTTGAAAAGGTGTTCGTGAATGTTATAAGGGGGCGAACGTGTTTAAGAGCTCGACAGTCTCTTCGGTTCAAGAGGCGTCCAAACACTCTTGCTTCCCATTTTTAACCGCAAGATCTCTCCATGGCGTGGATGCAAAGGGATCAGAAAAGCATCGATCCCATCAAAGCCCACAAGACACGGCACACATATGGACGTCACTTCACAAAAAATAAAAAGACTCCTTTTTCTTTGTGGTTCTCATAAGAGGTCTTAACTTAGCAAATCGTGCATAGAAGGTACAAAGCTCTTACGGAATTGGTCTATCTACTTCCCAGCATTGCGCCAAACCTTCACTCAATTTTATTTGACTCAGTAATCCTTTTACTCCTGCATGATGCGCGAGTATATAAGTAAAAATCTACTTACCGATAATCTGTGGTCATGTTTTCCGGAAAGCGAAGACGATGATCTCTCCACGTTTGAGCGAAGAATATGTCAGCGGCATAGGTCTAGAAACAGAAAGTTATACAGCTTCGGTACAGGACGCGGTAAAAATAGAACCGTGACAAATTGTTAAAATATATGGTTACAGCAGATAAGATTTCACCTAGCTATAAAGACAATTGTTTCGCATGCTGAGCCTTAGAATGCAGTGCTCAAGCTCAGTTTATATTTGCCATAGTACCACACAGACAGTTCAAGGTGCCACAGCCACCATGAAAACAGGAAGTTTACTACTTTTCATTTCGAGAACCTTATATGCCTACGAGAACTTTCAAGCCAAGGATTCTTAACCAGAGGAAAACGTACCCTTTGGGAGTGCAAGAAATATTTCGGGCGGTACAGGAGATTGGGTAAAATGCCTTCATACTTGTAAAATGTACCATATTATGCCCAAGTACCTTTGAAAAGATGTACGTATATCAACTTGGAAAGAAGTGAGTATATTCGCTAAATTGTCGGAATTTGTACGCGGCAAAAGGATTTGCTGACTACTAGACTATGCCCTAAAGTGGGCTCTTTATTCCCTGGCTAAAAGCGAAATAGCCGTGTTAATAATGATAAAATTTTCTTTAGACCCAATAAATTGCATTAGAAAACGATATGTGCTGCCCAAATAATGATTGATATCAGCGGCTATTAAAGCTGAACGTCTTGTCAGTGTTTTTCTTGTTACACAATGTTACGGATAAATAGAGAAGTATCACCGGTTCAGTAAAATTATCGCATTTGTTTTTAAAGAATGAGAAAAATAAACATGGCCCAGGAAAACGTACCGTGTTTGTGAAAAGCAGTTAGAATATCAAAGCCTTTTTGATTCATGAAATAGTTTTTCTAGCAATAATCCATAATACTTCGGCTCCTAAGTCCACTGCCCTGAATCTGGCTGAAAATTCTGAGACATGTTTTCTTTTCGTTTGAGCCCGGTAGGCTCTTGGCCGCACCGAGAACGAAATGTGAACAGAACATATGATGTTAAAAAATTAATAAGTGTGAAAAAGTACTCGAAACTGTGAATGATAAATTCGCAGACGGAAAGGGAGGGTTGACGCAAGTTTTCCGATATTTTTACTTAATTGCTGTTACCAATTCCCATGAAAGAGGTGAATGTGCAGGGATTTTAATGTTTTGACTGAGCGTGTGAAGAAAGTTGAATTCCTTTCTTCAGTTCTCAAAAAAAGAACTTTACGGATGATAACAGTAATATCAACATATATCAATAAGTCGTCCCGTGCTAATTTTTCTTAGTGAGGGCCCGCCGATTTTAACTTCTTGTGTTTTGTCTCGCGACTCAAATGTTGAGAACGAGGAGCTTAACACATTCTTTCCGATCGACTTGAAGTACGTCGCGCTAAAATGTAATTTTTGCCTAGGTTCTAGGTAACTACTTTAGTCCGGAAGTCCATAGTGTTTTTGCCAGAAAAGGGCGAGAATGCTGACAGACAAAAAAACGGTTCAAGATTATAGGACGAATCTCATCACTCACCATAGAGTTTTCGTTGATCGAATCAAGTCCCATGACAGTCACATGAAATTCTACCGTTGTTGGTTGCCCGCTCACTTTCGGTGGCCGCATTTTGTCATAGGTCTTATCTTCAGGCAAGATCTCTGCCAAATCCAAGGCGCACGTCCCACTATAATGAGGATCAACGACGTTACGTTTATCAAGTTGTCACTTTGCTTGTGTAAAAAGGCTGCTTTCACCTGAGAAGGAATGCAATCTTGAGGACCGTCCACCAGTTCTTATAACAAGACATCTTTTCGGCTCGCAGAACGCAGTGTTGAAGGCGAATGACGACAGGTCAAGCGATGAAGATGATGAGTGTTACTGTAATCAAGAGAAGAGCGAATGAGGAAATAGCTTGGTCTTTTTTTCCTAATGGATCAGGGAGTGTCAATCACAGATGATCAAACTTGCCAAGGATGTTCGGTCTCCGGAAAAAGCGGGGAACTAAAGAAGCAAAGGTAATGACATAGCTAGCGGGAGTCCATAAAATATAGTATGAAAATACGTCGTTCAAAGCTTCTATATTCTCGTCAAGCTGATCTATAATCGTAGCTTTTCCCTCCATGATCTAAATATAGTGTGACTTTTCCTTTACAGCGTTCTGTCACAGATCGCAGTTCAATGTGCAGTACACCTCGGAATACCCGTTACTCCGCTATTCATACATTTGACGTTGTATTATTATACAACAGCAATAGGTCTCTAATTCCACTATAAAACTTGCGAGTTAAATGTAACCCCTTATTCTGCTTTGTAAGCAACGCGCCTTCTTTGTAGCTTTAGCTTGATTTTCTAACCTACATGACCAGTATAGCAGTTTCCTTCTATAGAGGAATAAAGGAAGGGGTACGATAGGCAAACTAATGCAACATTCTCACTACTAATGCATCAGACAATTCAAGACAGCAAAAACATTGGAGTCGTGAAAGAAAAGAGCTCATTAAATCCTCGTGTCCTGGGATTGGTTCGGATGTGACCGTCTGAACCCATCATTTCCTGGAGTTCACATCCGACTATTTTAGCTCAGAGCTTGATTAAAGATATGTGCTTTGCGGTACGGACCTCAAACTAATAGGAAACTAATCACGTTTTAGCGTAACTCAGTGTCAGCAATTTTTCTCTCCGTTCCATCATCTGAGAGGCACGAATGTCTCACGTGGCACTATTCTCAAATTATGATAAACGTAATTCCGCGATATAGCCCATAGCAGCAGAAAAGGATCAGTGGCTACTGTGTTCCATTTCGCTCAACCGATATTAGGGGAGGCTCGCGGAGGACAAAAGCCGGCATAAAATGCAGTCTCCGTTTGCTATTTACACGCGAGATTCTTGAATAATAGGATCACGGGGAAAAAAAGCAGTAGTGTCTTCAAATATGGCGATTAAAGTCTCCTGTAGTACTACCCCAATAGTCTCTTTTTTTTTCTAACCTAAAGCAGAATGTGAATTGCGTGACTAACTCAATTCACGTCTAGGGTTACGTTGTGTTCGCACCGTTTTTCTTAAAATCTCGCTCGTGCTTGATATCTACGTATAGCTTATGAAGATTTCAGTGATGGGGCATCATAATTTACTTTTAACAATCGTTAAGCTAAAATTCTAACTAGAGCTGCAAAAGCCTATTAGTACTCTTGGTACAACGAGTGTGAGGCTCGGAGTTATGCAATGGAAAGATTGTCTCCTGTATACAAAGCGTTGAATAAAATTAAATTTGTAATGAGCTAGGAGACACCAATTGCAGATCTTGTCCACGTTTTGGAAAGTCGCGGACACCCTTTATAGCCACTTCTTCCAGGAAATAGCCTCCCATAGTGAACTTCGAAGTTCTATGTACTGAAAGTAGAAGAAAAAGCTTACTGACAACAATGATAATACACCTATGTCCTATATTGCTATTGAAAAGGCTGGCTCATTTAAACCACGTTCAAATAGTGCAAATTTACAGAAGCGTGTGAGGAAATAAGATAGGGAAACAAATGTACGTAAACATATAAGGTATAGTACCTTAAATTGCATCGAATCGGAGATTCTTATGAGCTTAATGGAACAGAATGCTGTACAAAGTAATAAGAAATTTGGTACTGGATGGTTTAGAAGGAGCTTCTGGAAAGGAAAGGCAAATTACGAAAAGTAATAAATTATTTCAACAAACATCAATTTACCTTTTTTTTAGAAAGAAAAATCTAGGAAAAACTTTCCCGTAATGCGAGCATTGAACTGCACCTGGCGATTTTAGAACGCGCTAGTATTCCCAGTAAACTACCCGAGTTTATCGCATCTTTCACGCTGTGATGGTGCCAAAATTTTCTCATAAATTATGGATCTTTACTTACGTGCTGTTGCGTCCGTTATGCAGGAGGGCTTTTTGTATTGGCCTGTTGGACTTCCTAAGTCCTAAAGGACCCGTTGCACCGGAAAAGGTCTCACCAACTTTGGTGTTGCTCTATTTTTCACTGTCCATCAGGGCTTTTACACGATCATTATTTCGCCCCCATGAGCTTCGAGCCTGCCTCCGAAAAACGACCAGCACGTCTACCTGCGAACGTCCTCACCGCTACTGACGCCAGTCAAGGATCAAGTGCACAGCGTTACGTAGCGTCGTCACAAACACAGCTTCTTTCGACACTGAACTATTCCGAATATAAAAGTCTTCTTTACTCAACGCAGCAATCTTCCATATCACGGTACTGGCAGCCAGTAAACAAGGATGTAGGAGCTATTATCTTTCTTCCCAACTATGAGCCAATGTTGCTAGGTTAGGTTGTTGAGTACGATGTACTGCTGGATCCTACCAACAAAGCAAAAGCACACGACTTAAAGGGAGCAATCAGAGAAAATTACACCGAGTTTTTTTACAAAGTGTATTACGTACACAATGCTGGAGGACTCGACGAAGTAGTCAATTTCACGTAAACCCGCGCAGAAATTGCTCTTCCTCTTTCTGTAATTCTTTATTTTTTACTTTGTGACTGGAGCTCAACAAGCTCGTCGCGGACGATAAGCTACTGGCAGCTAACCAGCAATGTCACTGGGCTCGCTGATATACTTCCACCAATTCTACCTCAACCGTACTGGGATGCTGTGCATGGAAATGCAAGTAGGCTTGCGCGAGCTTTCCTCAGTCTATCTCGTTGAAGCATGGTTCCGGACAAGTCCGAATTCGAGGAAAAATATACGAAACACGTCCTTTAAGTCAATAAGCTACAACATCATACTTTTTAGGCATTGAACGCAGTTCGGTTTCGCCATCATCAGATGTTGAATTGTATCAACAGCGTCCATAAGTACGAATCGAAATGGTCTTGTGCCCAAAATGGACCATTGCTCGTTTCCGCCGGTGGTTGTAAGGCAATAAAAAATACGCTTCGGACGAAATAAGACCGTCATGCCCTCAAATATCGACAAACCTTAAACTGTTCTCGTGCTATGTACACTCGGAGTTATGCATGCTAGAGAAGTCTCGTAAGACTCTCAAGAGAGCAGTTTCCACACAGAGGGCAAAAACTTCCAGAGCGTAATGAGTTGTGCTGAAGAAGCGTGGCGACGGAAAATTTAAATTCCTCTGTAGTTCTGTAAAAAAAAAAAAAATTACGTGAGTACCATTGAGAATAGCTTCTGTTCTCGTTTACAGCTTCTTTGCCAAAATGTATATAGAAAAAGTATTGAGATTATAAGATTACGGGTAAAAAACGTGATTTGGAATTTGCATTTTTGCTTTCCCATTATGTCTCGGTCTTATGGTTTAACAGTTCTGCGCTTTACCAAGGCTAGTTCAATCGATACCAGCTAATCGATGACAGAACGATAAGTAGACAATATTCAAGTGCCTACATCGCGCTTTTCAAAGATTCGTACCATTTATAGGAGAAAAAAACAACACCATTATATTTTGGTCACCGTCACAATATATTTCAAGACTCCTTCCCATAAACGAAAAAAGTGCGTAACGAAAACGAATACAACCAACCACTTTTAGCTTATAATAAAACATACTCAAATACAACACAAAATTTCACTGTTTTACTGAACAGACAGGATTTGCTCCATAATCATAGCGAACCGTTGGCTGTGACTGAATTACGGTTCGTAAGCGGCGGAGGTTGGAGAAGGTCTGCGTACTGCAAGAGGACTTCTTTCAAAGGTCGCGCCAGTTGAGGAGCACACGAACCAGTCAAATTGACCAAATGAGGGTACATGGATACGACCTGATTCCACATTGAACGCGTCGTCCCTAGAAAAGTCAATTACTCAACGCTTTGTCCTTTATTGTGCTAACTACGTAACGCTCGTACGTGTGAATAGGGTGGTTCCCAACCTACCTTTTCTATCAGAGTCCTGTTCGGGATTTCTCTTGAGCGATGTAATCAACGTATTTAGACCTTGTAGGGCGAAACTCACCTCCGCTACACGATGTCTGCGAGAAAACGCCAAACGAAAAGAAGATGGGCGAGATTAGAGTGCAAAGTTCGCACAAAATGCTGCCGAGAACAAAACTACAGTACACGTATGCATGGCTAGGATGATAAAAAAATCTTTTCTCTAACATTAAGCAAACGCACTTCAGAGTATCCGAAGTCATTTGAGTATCTAATTTTTTTAAGCGACTAGTTTTTCTCTTTTCTTTGCTAACATGATGCAGAAGGTACAACTTTACTTCTGATTTAATTGCTTCGTCTAAGCTTAACCTCGAATTACCCTTTCGAAACAAAGCCAGCTCCGGTAATCATTAAACCGTGAGTTCAAAAGTCTGAACGTACCTTGGCAATGGACACTTGCCGCTCAACCGTTCTTCTTCTACATAGGTCGACAAAACTTGCTCGAATCTGTGTAGTAAGGCGGTCACGGCCAAAAGCTGTCCAGTTCCTGTCGCGCTAGCTGGGACATCCCTAATATTGTCTTCGACTTTCGCGTTCTCTACATTCTTGTCTGGTTCGCCCCAGGAGGAGAAGACGAATTGGAAAAGGGACGTGGTAGGCGCCTTGGTTTGTGTGTCGCTCGTTTTTGTACTCGGGTTGAGCGAATGGGAGCTCAGAGAGAATTGTAACAGGGTGTCGAAACACACTTTAGCTAATTCTTCTCTTAAGCGCGTCTGTTCTCCTTCTGTTTCACGTCCAATCAAGGAAATGACCATTGTTTATGTTTAAAAAAACTTAAAAGGGCAGTTACCTGGCGAGACTGCTTGAACAGAACCTTTGTTCAACAGAGTCATGACTTTAATAAGGAAAGCGTGGGGCAATGCTGCCGCGTGGGGCAATACTTGGTCGCGCAGAAGGCTAATCAAGCGAATGTCCAATGCTTCATCAGCTTCGGCTTCTTCAACAGTTTGGCTGATTGGCACTAGACTGGAGGAGAAATAGGAAATGCATTACAAGCCGGAAGAGTCCGTAATCCGGCATTAGTAGCTCGGCATGTTTCAGCCTCTAAAACAAGGCAAGTTCAATACCTCTCCATCTCTTTTCCAACATAGGTCCTTTTAAAATCGTGAAAGAAAGCTATTCTCTTTTAAGAGCAACTCCGTAAGGTTAAAAAGGACAACGAGAGGTGAAAAGGAGGAAGCGAACCCTTTTTGAACGTAAGCTCGACTTCTCTCCATCTTCCTCGCAAATTGCACAAAAAAAGGAGAGACAGAAAGCTTAGTTTACCTTTTTGGGAAGAGGAACTCTTCCACAGCATTTCCTAATTGTTTCCAAAAGGTCTGAAAATGCTGAGGTTGCTGCAAGGTTACCGGTAAACCAGCTTGCGTGGCTTGGATCAAAGAATCAAGTGCCAGTCGCCACGTGGTCTGAGCTGTGCAATCGTAGCGTAAACTCAAAGGCAAGCGAAAGCATTGAAGAATGTTGGCTAGCACATGGGATTCGACCACTGAAGGTTCGGAGCTCGTCTGCAAGTATAAGGCTACCACCATAGACATAGCTCGCTCACCAAATGGTACGTAGTTAAGCGCAATCCAATCCGACTTTTTCCCCCACACAAAAAAAGGTAAGCTTTTTATGGTATATATAACGCATGAGTACCTGTTGTTTTCCAACGCTGGTTCTCAAATCCTTAACTGGAGCTTGACACGCATAAGTGGCAAATGTGAGAAGCTGATTGAAAACCATGGGAAGCATAGCTCGCATGGCAGCGGTACCCGAGCTCAGTTCTTGATGCAAACATTGCATGGCTGCTAATACACCTTCTTGCAAGGGGGTCAGGATTGGTTCGTTCAAAGAGGGGAGCAAGAAAGCTGACGATTCCCAATGCACAGGTACACAAATGCAGTTTTCCAAAACTTGGCAAAGTTGAGTGAGGTCACTGGAGACAAACCTGTTCACGTATAGAAACCATAATTAATTCCGATCGAGTCGTTAGCTCTCTAGATAATTACCTGTCTTTAACGTGCTGGAAAAGTGACGGGAAAAGATGCACCAAAGCTGTAAGGAATGGCTGAGTCGGCACATAAGGATCTGTGGTGCATTTGTCCGTTCGGGAATTAGGTGTTTCAATGCCTACGTGTAACCAGACTTTCCACGCCAAGTTCCACGAAACATTTTCCGCGCCGTCGATGTCGACGTCTTCACTCTTGCAGAGCAAAACTTCTTGAAAGGCCTTGAGCGCCGATAAAGAAACCTCATTATTCTTGCTTAAGGCTGCATTTTCGATGAACTCCAGTAGAAGAGCGAACGCACGGGAAAAATCACCCAAGGTTTGCAACAAGGGCCGCTTAGTGTTGAAAACGCGAGCGACCCCCGATAAGGATAGCACTTGCGTTTCGGCCCACTGCTTTTGGGCCGTATTGCGAGAATGATGAATCAATAGTTGACCACCCGGGTCGACTTTGGCATCTGAGGCCTGACTGGATAAGCTTCGTACTTTATCGAGTAAAGGAAAAAGGACCTGATTCCAAAATATGAGACCGGTAATTTTTTTTCCCGGAAACGCATTTCTTAACAAAACGTTACCTGCCAAACCACTGCTTGCCAAGTGTTACTATCTAAAAGATCCCCATGAGCGGCTATGGTTGAAAAAAGTGTTTGACATGCTGATTTGCGTACCGCTGGTCTGCTATCAACGCAAAGGTCACCTTCAATACAGATTCGGATATGCCTTATCAGTCTTTTTTAAGTCTTCAATATTAGTAACATACCACAGATGTCCATTCAAAATTCTCAGACGGCAAACAAAAAATGACAATCCAATCTTACCGAGTTTTGTATACAGACACATCCAGAGTTGATCAAAAGCCGGCATATTAGGCAGGCCTGGGAATTCGGGAAAGACTTTCATATCCGATTTCAAAGAACCTCGCAACTGTTCTCGGTTCTGAAAGAAGTAATCCGACACATTCCACTGGAAAAAGCAAACGTAAATAGGATGAAAAGCCCAATATCTCTATCGAAAGAAACCTATTACCATGAGTCCAATGGCAGTCAAAGAAACATTCAACTCGTGTGTCTGCGATCCGAATTTTGCTGTCGTTTCCACCGTTAACGGTAAACAATGACACGGCAAAATGGGTAAAAAATCAGTTACCACTAGCTGCAAACACTGAAACGCGCACCGAATCAGATTCTCCCTGCATACATTAGGAAGAGGTAAGTGAGAACAAAACCCCATGCATCAGGGGCATAAGAGGCTTTCAGAAATGTTCCTACCCATGGGAGTCGTGAATAGCACCAATCATATTAATAACCAAGGGCCAGCCATACAAAAGATTATCTCCTGTATCGTGGAGAATATGAAGCACGCAATCTAATTGTTTCTGCCTCACATCCACTTGATGGATGGCCGACAGCTCCACCAACGGAGACAACAGCAGGGTTTGCAAGCGCTGGTTATCTTTCAACGGAGTAGGAAAAGGGTGTAAAAGCGCGGTGCGCACCAAGCACGTAACAGCTTCCAATCCCCATTCTCTCATCCGGGCCGCTGGGTGATGGCACACCTCTAATAAATGGTTCGTCAAGGGCCGCCATAAGCACTCCACCCGGTCTAAATTTACTAACCCCGTTTCTAACAATTTGGCTACAGCGAATAGCGACGGTTCCTAGCAAACACACGATTTTTATTGTATCTATTTATTTCTTGTCTGTGTACGATGAATTACCCTATTGGCATAGGCGGTATCCATAGCTTCTTGACTAAGTTGACAAAGCGCGTCGACTAAGTGATGGAGAGCGACTTCGTCTAAGTACTGAGACGATTCAAACAAACGTGACAGCATGGCTGAGAGGACCGGAAGATCGGGCCAGATACTTCCGGTCCCCGGCACCAGGGCCGTGGCAGCGCTTTCGGGCGATCTTAACGGACCAACAGCTTTCAAAGAACCCCCGGATGCTGGCTTCAAACCCAAAATCCACACCAAGTGCTGCAAACTGGACAATACCAAATGCCACGCCGTGCCCAGAACGGATCCATGACAATGTGATAAATGCAGCAAGCCACGCATGCATTGCACGTTCTTGGCCGTCAAGACTACCGGGCCAGAAGGGCCTAGTTTTTGTAGTAGTTTAGTAGTGTTTTTGTAGCAACAGTTTCTTTAACTGGAAGAATTAATTACCGGTCGCATTATTCGGAGTTGGCATAGGAGTTCCGACAGCTACCACCATATTCTGACCTCGATATGCAGTTTCATCTCCTCCTCCACTGCCAGTGGCCCAGTCTTGGCTCGGAGTACGGTAGTGCTGACCTGAAGAAATAACGTTTTAATCTATTTCCTGGTCGGTTCATACACATAACTACTTCTGGTAGGGAGCGCAGCTACGGGTACCATACTCAACACGGTAATATTATAGTGTGGAGGTAGACACGCTTTGCACAACGAAGTAATGAACGCATCTCGGGGAGTACTCAACTGCACCCTACCGCACAAACTGGCGTACGTTTGCAGGGCTTTTAGCACATTTTCCGTGCCAGACTCTTCCGTACTATTCATATACATGAAAAAAAAAAATCAATAAAAAATGAGATGCTAAAAAACAACGAAGTCAAATGAAAATTATATAACAAATCTGGGCATATGTCGACCATCCTATAGATATTTATGACAGTGGAACCCACTTAATTGCACCTCATATAATGACAAGACCTGCTTAATGACAAGACAGTCTCAAGTCCCGTTTCACTCCCATTTAACGTAATGGAGACTAACCTCGGATTATGACAACTTGATTAATGTCATGACTCGTATGATACCACGAAACTTTCATTCATTGGAATCCTTTCAAAGTTGTTAATACCCGGTTAATAACAACGACTGGGGACACGAGAAAACATGCCGAAAACACGAGGCCTAAAATTTTCCAAGAAAAGTTTCTATGAGTTCTTATTTAAAAGCATTTCCTAACAGAAATAAGCTTTCACTATTTTTGAATCCCTGTTTTTTATTTTATGCACTTAAATCAATCTGTAGTAGAAAGAGTATCAGAAAGATATAAAAAAAGAAGTGTACAAAATTATCTTTAACCCAGTGAGTTAAAGTGCGGTCCCTCTTGGAAAAAAAGTAGCGAAGCATAAGTATCAAATGGACAGAAGTGTTGTGTTGATTCAAGCGTTATTTTCAAAGAATAGAAGAGACAAGGAAAACATTTTGGACAACTGGCCAAAGCCCATAGGCAAAGCAACTATTTTGCAGAGAAGGTAAAAAAATGTTTTATTTCAATTTTCTTTACTTTTATAAAGTACTATTTATATAATATTTAATTACAAGCATATAAGGATGTAGCATTTTTTTCCCTCAATTGGTACATCTATATGATACAAATAGTCACTTCGGATAAACCCAAGGCCCGTTTAAAGACAAGCCGACTGGTCGGTGCCTTGCTATTAAGCGGGTTCCACTGTAATTCGAAGCTTCCCGAATCATAATGTGTGCTGAATTTAGAAAATTACCGAATATTAAAATTGTAACAATTACATAATCCGTAGAAATTGCAGTATATACAAAACACATTTTTTTAAAGTTCACACTGCGTGAGCCAAGCTCGTCACCATAAGAATACACTTCGAAGTTCCTCAAAATTACAGAAAGCATTTTTTTCTGTGTTATTGTTGTTCACCAAATAGCACTGCTAAGCGTTCATGAATGCTAGCAGATCAAACGCTGCTACCAATATAAAAACTGAACGGTATTTTATGCTCACGTCTCGTCACTTGCTTATCTCCGCAGTGTTGTTCTTGAGAATTCTGATCGGAATGTGTCAAAACAGCACACTCGTCATTCAAGGATCTTTTTTTTAGAATATGTGCGCAGCTCAAAAGTGAATTTGATGTACAAAAAGAACTTACCTAGCTTCCAAAAGTAAGGTGAAGGCGGCTAGTAGACCGCCCCACGTCGAATCGATGAGTTGTAAATGCAACTGTGCAACTTTTTCGTCCGTAGACGCATGAGGTGGTACTTGATGCGGTCCTTCCCCTTCAATGAGTAAGCTGATAGACCGCACCGCATCTAGTATTGCTGCATAAGCAACGGAAAGACAATACCCTTCCGGAATCATGGGCGGTTCGTTTTTGTCCATAAGCTCCAGGCTAACACGAAAGACTCAAAATAATAAGCAATAATGGTAACTTGCGTGACTTACAATGTCGCTCGCGGCTGTCCTTGCACAAATAGCGGAGCCAAAGGAATATAAACGCCTCTGTAAGCTAAAGCCGGTTGAGGCGATATTCCTGGTCCCAAAGGAACCCCACCTAACAAAGTCGGTGGTCCCAACGTCGGTTGAGAATTTGGAACGCTACTACTGCCGGCACTTTCTTGAGCGAAAAGCGCTTGAATACAAGCTGCCAAAGAATTTATGATGTCTTGTAAGATATTGGTAGCATGAGGTTGCAAATCGTAGGCTGAGCACAAGGCTTGGATCAAAGGTGGTTGCGCTAGTAGACGATGCAGAATTTCTAAAGCTAAGGCCCGCTGCCAGCACGGTTTGTCCGGGTCCAAAAATTTCAGTAATAACGAAAGAAAAATTTCGCATTCCGTCACCTATGCCGAATGTCGCATTAGAAACTACTTTCTTTTGTTATGTAAATCTTGCTTACCAAAAGATCGTGGTACTTGTGAATCAGTACGGATACTAAACGCAGCAATCGCATGCTAACGGGGAAGAAAGGTTTATCCATAGGCCCAGATGTAGTTCCGCTTTGTTGCTGCGCTAACTGCTGGTTCCGGAAGGGAGCTTTCACATTTGGTGAGAACAGTTTAATAACCAAAGCACAGACACGCTCCTTCAAGAGCGATGAAAATTCTACATGCTACAATGGTAAAAACATAAAAAGAATCGTTATTGCAATTGGAGTAAGATCTCAAATTTTATGCTTACTTTAACAAAAATGGTCGGAAAAGATGAAAGTACAGTCTCTAGTAGCTCAATTCCAAACGTTCGCGTCATTTCTGTCATACCCAATAACCAACAGGGCTGTTCCGCGTTTACTAATTGCACAAGGTCCTACAACATATAGATGAGCAAAGGTACAGTATTCATTGTCCGCTTACCTGAAAAAGAAGATACGCGTCCGCCGCGTGTGGACGGAGGGACTTTGGAGCTAAGGGACGGACGATTTTACTTTCTTCAGAGAATCCTGACGAAGAAACATTTTGTGACTTAAGTTCAGGAGAAGAGTCGTCACCTTCATTGTCTTTGTCTTCTTGAACGGCCCGTTCGAACACTAAGGATATTAACTGTCTTACAGTGGCGCCTGCCGCGTTTACAATCATAGGATCTTTGGCGAAATGGAGACGGAAACACAATGCCAAACACTATAGAAGATACACAATGATTGGAGAATCAGACGTAATATTTCCAACGGTACCTTGGCAAGTGTTTCTCCCTGTACTAAATTGTTGGTGGTTAACAATAGAGTGCTGCTCTGGAGAACTTTAATTTCTTCGATACTATTATCCGTAAGAACCCAAAGTACGTCGACAATATACCGGGCTGCTTTTTCATCCAAGTAACATTGGGTAATGAGCCTTTGTAAAGGAACCAAGCATAACTGAAAGTAGATAAGCATTTACTGCAGACGACGAATACAAAATCTCTAAGAATAAAATAATGCAGTCGCAAGGGATAATACCTTGACAATTTTCAAATCCTTTGTTTCGCAGCCCTGAATCAAAGGATAGAGTACTTGGTTAAGTGCCCCTCTAGCTTGGTATCCGTTCCTCAATTTCGTTAAAGCTTCTTCTGACGCCTGTACACAAAAATAGGTAACGATTATTTCAGGTACATAGGCCTATTCAAATCTTACATCTTTGATAGCAGGATACTTCTTCTTAGTTTCTGTCGAAAGCAATTTCAAGTCTCCTATTAACGTTTCCAACAGTTTCGTGGATAAAGTCCCTTCTTCCATGATCCTGTCGTTGAGTCAATTATTATTTAAATTTTTGAGGGTACCGATAGTTTATTCCAAGGTAATCAGGATCTTCTTCGATCCTAGCAGAAAAGTAAAAGTACATGCTTCGAACATGGGGTATCCGAATTTACTTGCTTAAACTCTCGTGGGATTCTCTGATTGCACTTGTTATTTACCCTAACATATTTTTAAGTTTCTTGTATACCTTTGTACATAAGAAACTTTGACTGCATAGCTCGTGCCTTTTTTTTACAAAAATGAAATTTCAAGTTCCACTGTGGCACAACAAACAAAGTATAAGCTCCACCTCCTTTCCAGCCATCGTGGAACATGTGTACCAATAAAAGCTCACCCCGCGAATGTGTATTTTTCAAAAGCCGAATTCAGTGAAGATTAGTAGGATCAGATTTAGTAAAAATTAGTAAGTTGGTTCTTTTTCTTCATAGTTGAGTTATTTAATTTGTTTCTATAATTGCATTAACTTTTCTTAATGAATGTTGCATGTTTATTTAATTCATGGCAATTAATTGGGTAATAAGATATTTGTCGGTGGCTGGTAATCTTTCTTGCGGGAAATTTACTGGGAATTATTTACAATGACTTCGTTGACATTTTCATTTGTTCGTACGTCTTTTAAGTATAATATTCAGAATTTCTGTACACAAATAATTTACTTTCTTATTTTAACATCCAACAAATATAAGTCTTGTGTGTCACGCAAGCTTATTGTGATGTTTTATTAACGTGTTTCGCAAGTTGTTTCTAGAAAACTCAAGCTATAATTTTACTTTCCGTAGATTTTGAAAAAATGCGACTCAAAATTTTCAAAACTGGAGTCAAAGTTGTCCTTGTAGTTTTATCATGTGAGAGTTTCATTGTGGCCTAAGATTATCATGGTTAGTAAAAATCTAGAGTGACCGAATGGGGAAGAAATCGGTGTTGAGATCCTTAGTTTTCATTTCCTGTAGTTTAAAGATTTCCTTTGACGAACGACAGTCACAATGTCTCAGAACTAACAGGTCATCAGCGAGAAACAAGATTTTTTAATAAACTGTTTAAAAATTCCTTTTTTAGTTTTCCTTGCTCCTATCACAATTTGGTTTTTCTTTTTATTGTGGTCTTAAAGAGACAAAATCTAGCTAAGAGCGAATTCCCTAGAATTCCCTTTTGTCAAAAATCCCTGATCATTTTTGTTTATAAAGCTTCAATTTAATAATTTGCTGCTTTCTTACATCCTTTAAGATATTAGAAGTAAAAAAATAGTTTAGTTAATATTGATTTGCTTATATATTTTTGGTCTGAGAAAAGCGTGGGCATAGCTCTCGTATTCAAACTACGCGCTAAAAGTATGCTTATCATTCAGCAATATCTGCCATCTAGCGTTAGTTACTAATGAACACGGATTCTCATTCCTAACTTCTGACGTCAACGAGTGATGTTTAGGGTTAGATTAGCTCTTTTTAGTTTCAAGTGAACTTTCTTAAACAGTGAAGATTTCTGGATTAATTTTCCTTACCTAGGTAACTATTTTGATTAGAATCTTTATTCTACGGTTATTATCGCTAAATTTATGGCCTGTGGCTACGGCACCTTTCAAAGTTTGGTTGCCGGCGTCGCGACGCAGCCCCAGCCCATTGAAGCGTTATTAGCCCACTTCGGGCCTTGTTTTGGCTCGTGTCCCTCCCTTGCATCTCATTGTAGCTTTGGCTCGGATCTAGTACGTTTACCACATTCATTGAGTGATGAGTGTTGAGTTAGCTACAGGTGTGGTCGTCGGTTAACGTCTTGTAATACAACACTTACAATTGAAAAGGATAGCGCGACATTTGGTATCAAGTGACTTGGAACAACTTTTGGTGTGTTTCTCTCGTTTTCATGGAATATTGCCTTTTCGGCTGTGTTTTATTTGTCCTGAGAATTTTATTTGCCTCACACTGTAAATATTTGTTAGTTACGGTCCGTGTTTGATAACAGGTTACAGTTGTTAGGCATATCTGTTCTGATTTATTCAAAGACTATCTTAGCCATTGATTATTTTCGAAACAATTTTCGACGATTTCCGAAGTAAAGAAAGATAAGATCCCAATGTTTGTTTTTCGCAGTAGGCTGCACTCCTGTAACATTTCCAAAACACTGACTATGAAATCTACAGAACCTCTAGAAGTGTCAAATCAATAGACATCCCAGACGACAGAAGCTAAGTTAGGCTTCATGCGAGTAAAGCTGTGTTGTAGTTCATAATCCCTCATAACCTACCTTTTTAACACGAAAAAACTTGCATAGCTCTTATAACGAAATCGCAAATTAAGGTTGAGGGTGCTTCCCTTACCCCACTTGCTTAATCCAATTATCGTAACGGAAAAGTTTGACGAGATCCTTAAATATCTAGTGACCACTTTTTCCCTTTTATTTCTAGTTGAGACTTTCACAATGTTGAAATTCATCCGTGGGAAGGGAGCGCAACCGACAGCCGAACGCGCTCGTTTGCAGAGGGAACTTTTCCTTTTTCAGAAGGTGAGATTTCTCCCGCTTAATGAACGTCTTAATCGATACAGTATGGCTAACTCAATCTTATCTCAACAGACGATTCAACACGGATTTCCGAGCAAACCTTCAGCTTTGGCATGGGACCCAGAGCTTCGTTTAATGGCTTTGGCCACCAAAACTGGAGCTATCAAAGTGTATCCTTTTTTTGCGAAACAAAGTAGAAATAAGTCCAGAGATAGAGTTAGCAACTATAAAGGCCAAAACCGGTTATGGAGGTTAATTTTCACGAACCCCACTAGCCACATACAAATGGAGTTTCTGAACTAGTGTGTGGGACTCGTGCGTAGGCGATGTTTCATAAAGGGCAATTGCGGGAAGTGAAAGGCCATCGTTAACTGAATACTTTCTTACTTTTTGCATTATTCTTTACACTTGTCAATGAAAACATGCATTATTTTCCTTAAGTCGTCGTTTCTCACTTGCAACAGTTTTGGAGCTCCAGGAGTTGAATTCTACGGTCAACACAAAAATGCCGAGTCGACAGTTCAGAAATTGTTGTTTCTTCCGGGAGAGGTACTTATGATTTTTCTCAGGTATAAACGTTTGTTAACAAGCCGTTGCTGTGTTTTGTTGCCAATAGGGGCGTCTGATATCCTTATGCGATGATAATTCGTTACACCTGTGGGAGATTAATAGCGGAGAGGATGGAAGCAATCCCGTTTTGGAAGAGAAGAAGCATCACTCACTGGAAGGAAAGTAAGCAATTCCTTCTGCTTTCTCGAATTCTCATTAAATCTTGTGGATTTGTTTCTAGAGTAAAAAAGGTGTCGGCCTTGTATGTGGAAAAAACGAAGGAGCATTTGTTTATTGGCACCGAAAGTGGCAATATTTATCTCCTTAACACCCGTTCGTTTGAAATGACGGAAACAGTTATATATTTGGATGTCGTCATGCAAAAGTAAAAAAATTCGCAGAGACAATCATGAGCAATTAGGAGTAGAGGAAGGGGTGTTTATTTCCTCTTTTGTTTCAGCGTGACAGAAGACTTCAAAATCAATCCTGGGCCAGTGGAATCTATCACGCAGCATCTTTTGCATCCCGAAAAGATCCTAATTGGCTATAACCGTGGGTTGCTAGTCTTATGGAACTTAAAAGCCTTAACTGCAGATCAGGTACGTAAGCACTTCCCAGCATTTATTGGATTGATAGGCAATTTTACGCTGTGCGTGCTGTCTAATTATGCTGTCTTTGCTGTTTCAGACATTTTTGGTGAATCAGCAGTTGGAAAGTCTGTCGTGGAGTGCTAGTGGTGACCAGATCGTGACGTCACATAACGATGGATCGTACATTACATGGAACATAGGGTCGAAACTAGAACAGAAAGCTTGTACGCCATATGGACCGTTTCCTTGCAAACCCATTTCTAAAATCCAGTATCATGGCTGCCCCGGGTAACTTGTCTATACATGTTGTCAAGCAATATAGCTTATCTGGCCTTACTGTAAATTGCTAGAGATGATTATTACGTGTTTATTGGAGGAATGCCGCGGGCATCTTATGGGGAAAAGAACACTGTGTCAGTCATCCATGGCGAGAAACATGTCGTATTTGACGTGACTTCGCGAATCATTGATTTCTTCACCATCTTGCCTGTCGAAAGTACACTAACCTTTCCAACCTTTTTGCTCTGGCAGCTAATTAGATATTGTTTTTAGTTGTTGGTTTTTAAAACAATTTTTGTGTGTGTGTCGCAGGTGAAACAGACAAGCCGGAAGCCGTAGTAATTTTGGCTGAGGAGGAGCTCATTGTGATTGACTTGATAAGCGACAATTACCCTGTACATGCCCAGCCTTATTTAGCTTCGCTCCACGCTAGTGCTGTGACAGCACAACACGTGGCTCGGATCGACCAAGCTTTTATGGAGCGAATCGAGGCGGCTGGCAAGAAACAGCAGACAGCAGCACTGAGCGAAAGGGTAATATCATCTTCTTAAACCTTCTTTCGTTGTTCGAATATTCAATTCACATGTTAACTCTTCATTGCATTAGCCATGGCCCATTAACGGTGGCGTTTGCGATGCGCCAGCGAATGACACGTCTTCCGTACCGCCTACGGTGTTGTTAACCGGTCATGAAGATGGGTCGGTAAACTTGTGGAATGCTTCCAGCCCCGCTCTTAAGCACTTACTAAAACTTACAACCGCTCCGGCTTTCATTACCGACGATTTGGACGGACCCCCGCCACCGGCTGAGGAAGATGAATGGCCTCCTTTTAGAAAAGTAAGCATAAAGTTAACGCATGGCATTCGCATGTCCTGAATTTTTTCGTTGTGTTGTTGCAGTGTTTTGAATGTTTTGTAGCCAAGGGGTGCCCTTTTTTATTTATTTATTTACTAACTTGTTGCTTGTTTGAGGTGATAAATTGTTGTTTTATTTTATTTATTTATTTTTGTTTATTTTTATATACATATATATTTTTTACTTGACCGTGTAAATTACGATGATTTCTAATTACTCGTTTTTGGTAGGTTGGAACTTTCGATCCTTATTCGGACGACCCGCGTTTGGCAGTAAAGAAGCTGTGGCTTGACCCCCAATCGGGTACCTTAGTTGTTGCAGGTACAGCGGGTCAGGTGATATTAGCTGCGCTTAAAGACGAAGAAAACAGTATTGAAATCCCGGTAAGTTAACAGAAAAGATTCGGAAGTACGAACCTGATCCTTGTTTGCTTTTTTTAGACAACTTTGATTAACATCGTGTCAGATCGGGATGGTTTTGTATGGAAAGCCCATGACAAACTGGCGGTGCACTCGACCTCGGTGACTTTCGTGCCAGGCTTTCAACCGAATGCTGTAGTGCAGCTTCATCCGCCTGCCGCCATTTCGGCATTAGCTCTGCAAATGGAGTGGGGTCTTTTGGCCTTGGGTACAGCCCATGGATTGGCTCTGTACGATATCGTTCATAAGAAGGCGGTTACTTCGAAATGCACACTCTTGCCCCAGGATCTTGCCACAGCCGGCGAGCATTCCATGACGAGGCGCAAGTCTTTTAAAAAATCTTTGCGAGAATCTTTTCGTCGTTTACGTAAAGGACGTTCCCAACGCGGCCGAGCTGGAGAAACGCCTAAAGCAAAGGATAAAGGGTATTTTTCACATTGTTTCGAGAGTGTTTCACTGAAATTAACTATGTGTGTCACGTCTAGTGAGAGCCCAAGCGGAGCGACGACGGCAGCTGAAGCCAGACCCGTAGAAAGACAAGTTGAGGCACGATCGGCTGATGACGCAATGGGATCTATGGTTCGTTGCCTGTATATGGCCAAAACGTACCTCGTCAACGGTAAGCTTTCATTTCCACATGTTTTCTAGCTAGCAATTATAGATTTCTGTACCACAAATGGGTGGGCGAAAAACCACAAATTACTTCTTGGTATCCAAGAAAGAGAGATATTCTTAAAAGTATTTCGTTTTAAAACAATGTAAGTCCTTTCTTTTATCAATTGGTAACGGACTCAAATATTCCTGGAAAGTTTTTCTACCCCAAGAAGAATTTTTAAACTATTGTTTGAAACTTTACATTTTTAAAACTTTTTACAGTTTTCTGTCGTTATTAATGTAGCAGTTAAAACAGTGGACAATAGAAGAATCTCGAAGAGATTCTAGAAAAGCACGGGTACTCAGTTTCTATTTATCGTATACCAGAATCTTTTGCAATAATTAAAATTTCACATTCAGCTGAAATTTTTCCAAAGATTCTAGACATTTTTGAGGGTTTTGCTTTTGGAAATTGCAGTAGCTGTAATTGCGTTGGGTTCTTTTTCCGTTTGGTTTCACAGCTCAGATGGTTAGTCCTACGCTATGGGCGGGCGCGAACAACGGCGCTGTGTTTGTATTCACGCTGAACGTCCCATCGAAAAGGGAAGAAGAAGATGTCACTGCCACCTTAGCGAAGGAAATCCAATTGCGCCACCGAGCACCTGTAATTGCCATAAATATCGTTGATGCCAACTGTGCTCCTCTGTACCACAGCAGCCTGGAGCAGAGCGCCAAGTCTGAGGGCGATAACCCGGGCCCTCACAGAGTTTTAATTTGTTCCGAAGAACAGTTCAAGGTATAAACCAGTCTTAGTGGAGTGGAACTTTGATTTTTATTTTAACCTTCATAAGGTGGTTTTAAGTAATGAAAGTTATTGCAATTCTGCGAGATTGTGTACTACGGAAGGTAGTTTACGACGAACCATATTTTTTGACTATAACTGTCTCGTCGGAAATATACTACCACTCTCAAGCAAACTCCGGCAAATTATATACAGTAACCTTTTTAATTATTATCGTGCAATCTTAATCTTTTTTATCTTTTGTGGGAACTAATAAAGGACGATTTTTTTTTTTTTTTTTTTTTTTTTTTTTTTTTTTTTTTTTTTTTTTTTTTTNTTTTTTTTTTTTTTTTTTTTTTTTACTTTGAAAAGTCCCTAGCGAACAAGGGATCATCCATCTCATACAGTTGATATGATCAGAAGTCTGCCTCATTAGACGAATAGATTTGGAGTACGTCTGTAATTATGCATGCTAACTTTCGTGTGCAGTTTTTTAGCTATTGTATGCTAAATATGTGAACGTCTAATTGAGTCTTTAATTTTTACAGATGTTCAACTTGCCGAACTTACGTCCTCATGGGAAAATGAAGGTAACGGCTTACGACGGCGCACGAATCCGACGTGTAGCGATTGTCCCCTTTGTGTCGTCCGCTGATCCAACATACGGTGAACATTGCGTCATTGGTCTTACAAATATTGGCGACGTGTCTGTTATGAGTTTGCCTGAGTTGCGAAGGCAAATTACTGCCAGTGCCTTACGCAAGGAAGACATCCAGTAAACATGTTTTCTGTTCTTTTATACCTTTTACTCTTTGTACGATTAATCATTTGGTAGTTCATGTACTGCATTTTAATTTTTAGACTATATATTTCCTCTTTTATTCACACAATTTTCCCCTAACCTTGCATTCATCTCACATTCTCAGCATAGCATAAAAGGTTCGTTTTTCTTAACATATCTAATTTTTTTTCTCTTGTCTGTTAATAGTGGGAATAGCAGTCTAGTATTTTCGCCAGTTGGAGAAGGCTTTTTCCTCCATTCCTCCTCCGAAATCCAGCGATTTTCGCTTAGCGCTCGCACATTCCTCAGTTTACGCTGCCACCTGGAATTGGCTGAAGGAGCACGCCCACCTCTCACGGTAGATGGTGAAGAAAAACCTACGACTCCTGTGCCGGCTTCCCCCACTGCTGAAACCGAGGTCCTGCATGTTGAAGAAAAAATAACAGAGAACGAGAGCGAGAAAAAGGATGAAGTTAAAGTAACCTTGCCGGAATCAAGTGATACGCCAAACGGTAAGGGCTCTCCAGCCCACACCTACGCTCCATCACCTCCATTGGAACATGACATGTCGGGCTTGAGTCTGAGCGATATGACGATAGACTCTGTTAAGGATCATTTGATGTAAGTGTTTATGTTTTTGTTTCTGTTCGTGTTTAGACTTTTTGTCACGGACATGACTTGCAGCTTTGCTGCTGTAACGTCTTGTGGTTTTGCGTATGTCAGTCGTCACATTATTGTTAACCCTACTTGAAACTGTTCGTTTTCTACCTTGTGGGGAAGATACGGTTAGTAGTACTCACGGCAATGTTTTCCGTTAGGGCGGCCTTGGAGGAAAGTCGCGTGATGGAAGTTAGAGAAGTTAAATCCGAACGCGTGATAGTTTCCAAAACTACAACTGTAACATCTTCAGAAACTCGTATCAATGCAGCGGAAGGTAAGCCCTACATACTCTTCACTTTTACGTAAACAGTTTTTTGTATGTGAAAGTGTACAACGTCAATGATATAAGCATTGTTGCAAAGTCCATTTTTAGGACAAAGATAGTGAAAGTAGGACTAATCAAGGTTGATACTTTATGTTACTTTACAATTCTTGTGTTTCTATAGTTCTAGGAGATGTCAAAGCCACGCGAACAGTTCGCACGCATACAGAGGTTAGTTTTCGAAACGAACAGGGCATGAGTTGGGAAAAGGAACGTGTCTGCTGGGGTTGTTTGACAAATGCCACGCTACTATTTTACTTGATGAAAGCATGCCTGCTAATTTCTAATGGGGTTTCTTTTCTAGTTCGGCGGCGCTTAACATTTAACATTACGAATGCGGGCTTTAGAGTGGTTTTGCAGTAGATGTACAAAGTGTGGTATTAATAATTGTGTACTTTTTTCCCTAACAGACCAAGACGCTTAGTGGAACCGGAACTATTGGCGCTCCTCTGGCCGTGGCTGAAGAGACCGAGACAACGGATAATATCGTTGAACAAATAACTGAAAGGGCAGCTGGAAAGAACTAATATGAAGAAGCCAGCTTTTTGTACTTCCCATGCAGCGAATAGCGACAGTTTTTTAATTCAATTACCTTCCAGAAGCGGGAAAGGCATCTTTTTTCGAAAAATACTTCTTGGCTTTTTTGCCATATAGAATATACGATATGATCTGAATTTGCGCAGAATGCATTCCGTTAAAAGGGAACACAAGTATTCGTTGAAGATTGCCATGGTTATGGGGCTTGACAATTATTTCATGATATTCTTGCTTATATTTGACTGATGACTTTTCATTTCTTCCTGTAAGTAAAAAATCGCGTAGATCATGCGAAAGCAACAGTAGGTGATGGGTGGAACCTTTTTTCTCTCCTGTGATTCCCTCGCGCCTTTCCTGCTAGTGTTAATGAAAATGATTGCAAAATTTTCGTACGAGCTCTTCTAAAAAAAATGAGAATAGTCAGTAATTTGAGTAGGGTATGTCCTTTGGCTTCGGATGAAGAAAAATGGGCGTGGTTATGTGCACCTCCGCTTTTCTTGCAAGCGTGCCTTTTTTTGCTGGCCTGGCTCCGTTCCCCGCCTCGCCTCTCCCATCTGTTTTGCACCCCTTTCTCATGTGTGGTCTCTGCTTTTAGAAATAAACAGAAGCGAATTTTATACATTAATATTTTGTCTTTATTTCAAGGGTCTCGTCTCAGTATATATTTGCTGGGGTTATTTTATTCAGTTTTCCTCCCTGGATCTTTGTTTTGTTGACCGGTATAAGACTGACATCCTTTCGCGTTGACATGACGGTGAACAAAAAAGCTTGTCCCCTTGTCTTAAGGATATTCAAATGCGACTTCGAGAATTACGACAGGCAAAAATTATTATTCTACGCATGTTTCATCACGTTTTCTGTGCGGCTTTGAAATAAGTGTGTAGTCGTGATGATGTGTTGAAGGTCCGTGTCGTGATGAGGGATCAGAATTCCAGAATGGCATACGTGTAGTTGGGCCAGTTTGTTAGAAACAGTTGAATTACGCCGCTCCGTGTGAAGTTTTACTAATTATTCTGTCGTTTGTATGCAGAAGAATAGCTACAAAAAAGGGCTTTGTGTAAAAAGTGCCTCACAGCACTAGTGACGCATTCCATAAGAGTGCCCGACGCTGACCCTGTTGAAATACGACAATGTTGTCGAATTGCAAGAAAATATACAAAATAGGAGTTTTATTCACTTTTATTTGATAGAAAGAGGTAGAAAAAATCAATTCACTTTTTGACTACTTTGGCGACGAATCAATTCTACTATACTTTGTTACTGCATTGCTAAAAGAAGTTTACTACTACTAGTGTGGAGAGACCCTTGGCTTGCAATAATTTTTCGGTCAGGTTCTGGTTCAGTTTGCGGCAGTGAGTGGCAATTAAGAGTTTTCATTCTCCGGATATGGGAGGATTAAGAGGACAGATATGGATATGGGAGGATGAAGGGGCAATTTGGACATATAACGGTTTTTCGTTTGTCACTGTGCGAGGTAAACTACATTCCCAAAATTCTGAAATCCATGTTAAGAGGTTTCCAAGCTCTTAGAAGACGTATATTATTATTAGGACGTTTTATTTTTTTTAATTGTCACCTCTGATACATTGACTAATCAGCGAAGAAAGAGAAATAGTTGGTTTCCATCGCTGATCTTAAATATTTTTAGAATTCCTTATCGGGACATGCTGTCTTGGATTCTGCACTAGCATTTCTTGCAAATAGTTTGTACCAGTGTCCATTTGGCTAGATGATACTTCACACGAATATATTAGTACACACAATTTGTTTTTGCTTTTTGTTAACTTCAGAAAAAAAAGAGTAAAATCCTTAGCTTGACCCGTTGTTCTATCTCTAATTATATCGTTTTCCCAGTTTGGCAGTATCTGCCATCCTTTTACCGTAGTCGACTTTTTATGACCTCTCGTAAAATATACCAATTCAAGTCCTGTTCTCAAAGTGCCACTCCTAGAGAAGTTCATGGTGGATCCTTGAGCAGTTTACTGTTACCTGACAAATCGATGTATCGCAATTTGGCTGTAGCCAGGGATTGTCTTCTATTTTTTACTTAACGGCTCCTGCGATGAAGCAACAAATGTCATTCCGATTCGTGACACTGCTTAAAATCCTGTTGTTTCTTCTGTAAGAAAAAAGACGAAGGTGTGCAAGAAAATAACGAGGGAAGAGGGACTCCTACTGAGCCGACGTCACCCCGGTATCCAATGAGGATTCCGGCCTGCCTGTTTTTTTTTTTTTAAATGGGAAGGAAATACCAGAATTTTGACCCTTAAGGAAGGAGATCGTTTTTCGCTTTGCGCGGCACCGGGATCTTCACGGTCAAGGTGAAGCCGAACCAGTTTGTTTAGAAAACCTATGCAATAATTCATGTATCATCTTTTAAGTTTCGAAAAATGACAAGGTAGAAAATAATTATAGTATAAACAAGCTTTACTACCTGTATCTCTTCTTTTCCGTAATTTATACAATTACTACTTATTTTGCTAGAAGGTGCTTGAGTGATAGTGGTGTTAGGGTCGGTAAGGGTAGCTTTTGTATATAATAGTTTTGTTAAGAGCAAAGACGAACTTCGTAGCTGTTCAGGGTTACTTCTTCGGGTATACAGTTGACTAATCATGTACATCTTCGTCTGGTTTGTTTTACGTTACAATTCGTGTTGCGTTTGGAAACTTTACCCTTTTCCTTGAAGTTCTATGTCCCCTGCGCCAAAGAAGATATGATGCAGATTGAACCATAAACGGTCAATATGTTTTGCATATTAAGTAGCTCTTTCGTAAGAGAACCGTTACTTTTAGAGCTGCCATGCAGAGCAAAGCGCAACATTTTTGCATTGCGTCCAAACATCGGCTTCGTTATCATAATGTCAAGCAGAAGCGAGGCGTCGTTAAAACGTTCTTGCCCAATAGGAGCTGTTTCCTATGACAACTGTTTCGTGGTGATGCCAAGAAATAAACTGGCAATGACCTTATAAGTTTTGACCTCAGTATTATTGTGATATCATAGAAAACTGTAATGGTTTTGCTTCGTCGGACGAACGCGCTTAGTCATGCTTTCTATGGTCATAACTCACCACCTTTTCTTACACTAGCGGTCGTGATGCGTTTTTATAGTGGTTTCGTTTGGGGCTCATAGTCCGTTTTTGGGAAAAGAATACTTGTAGACTAGGGGTTTTCAGGATTCACCCACAACGGTCTTCGTTGCAGGTTCAAGGCCGGCTGATTCTTTTTTTCTTCCAGCGGGGAATCAACCAGAAACCAGTGCAAGTGTATGTGCGCGTAATGCTTTGCCCGGAAACGAGCCATTTACGTCAGTAACTCACCGTGAGAATACACTACCGCAATTCAAATTCCGACTGGCTTCATAGAATTAGACAGCAATGATTGTGCAACATTCATAGTCAAGCTGATATTATCGTAACATAGAGGTGTCGGTGAGATACGAGTAGGGGGCAACTTCTTGACCCGTTCGTTCACCGCTATTCAAGTAAAATACTCATTAGCATACTAATTATCCCGAAGAAAAAAAAACAGCGTTGCTTTTTGCTCTTTTGTAGTCCGACTGACTTGGGGCGGGCGGACCACAGCAGTGAAACATGTTTTGCTAATACTGCATACCACACGGAAAGAAGGTGCAACCAACTGCTGCAAAGGTACAATATATGCGAGGGATGATGCTGTTCGTACCGTCTTGTGCCCTGGGGGCGATTCGTCCGCTAAACTTAGGCCATTGGAAGCCTATATCATGCTGTAAGAAAGGTTGTTGGACAGTCAGTCGAGAGAGAAGTATACAGCTATAAACATCCATAGTATATATAAAAAACACTGATTTAGGTTTTAAGTTGCTCTTTGTTATGGATCGGGACAGAAATTTTCGGTGTTTGATTTTATTAGGAGTTTTAACATTCGTTTGTTCAACTCCGTTAAACAAGGTGCAACAAGATGGTGTACATTATTTCTTATCACCCTTAGGTAAGTGAGTCTTACAATATCTAGCAATCACCTGCGACCGTTTCGATCTTTGGCATTAACAATGCTGTTTCTTTTTTTT
Source organism: Triops longicaudatus (assembly GCA_022885665.1). Taxonomy (NCBI): domain Eukaryota; kingdom Metazoa; phylum Arthropoda; class Branchiopoda; order Notostraca; family Triopsidae; genus Triops; species Triops longicaudatus. Next base: position 278,490 of record JAGQDJ010000117.1, read on the forward strand.
TTTTTTTTTTTTTTTTTGCAAACGGTCGTAGTTCGTACTCTGGCCGCGCAACAACCGAACTTACACTGTCCCGAGATTGGATCCTTTCCATACCCGGGTGACTGCACTCGCTTTTATCGTTGTATGCGCTTTTCTCCCACTGGCAAATGGACTATCAATGTCTTCGACTGCGCTGCTGGAACCGTTTTCGACGATGCGCTGGATATTTGCAATCATCCGGCAGTCATTGTGCCAAGACCGGCCTGCGTTAGCGAAGGACCTGGGGGAGTTCTCGTAATCCAGCCCAGTGGAGCTGCTTCTACCTCTAGTCCTGTAACAACCACCACCACCACGACGCCAACAACTACGACAACGCAATTTACCACCACTACGACACCAACAACTACGACAACTCAATCTACCACCACTACGACGCCAACAACTACGACAAATCAACCTAGCACCACTACGACAGAAACAACAACTACTACTACAACTACCCCCAAACCTCAACCGCACCCCGTTTCTAACCCCGAAACCCCTTCGACCCAAAGCACAACTGAAGTCGTAACCTCTACTACCACTGCCATTCCACCGTGTTTTACCACTCCTTCAACCACAACTACAGAAAGTGCCAATAATGTAACTCCGGCGTCATCGGAGTCTACTCCTAGCCAGGCGCAAGTAACCGAGCAAACAACAACAATTTTAACCATTATTGCGACACCATCGACCGCGGCCCCTATTGTAGTCAGTAATCCGTCAACTCCAGCAGCCGAAGTTACGTCTTCAACCACCCTGTCACCGTCGTCTGGAGAAAGTTCCATTGGATCTACCCCATCGTCTTCTGAAAACGAAGTTTCGACTTCGTCGTCCCCGTCATCTTCGTCGGGAGAAGGTTTGACTGGATCGACCCCGTCACCTGCGCAAAGCGAAGTTTCGACGCCGTCTACCGCGTCTTCTTCTTCAACGGAACCTTCGACATCATCGTCCGTGACTGAAATTCCAAGTTCAACTACTTCGTCAGCTTCCGTAAACGAAATTCCTACCGCTTCTACTACAACCATTGAGTCAACTACACCATTGACGACCACAACTACTGAGACTACTGTTTCCAGCACGACAGCTAGCTCCAGCACTACCAATTCAGCTTCGACACCTTCGGCAGCTGGTGTTACATCAAGTGGGACAGAAAGCCCCGTCTCCTCCTCCGAACAGCCGACAACAACGTCTTCATCTGCAACGGAGCCCGTAACCTCGTCGCCTGCTGCGACAACCACGGAATCTGCTCAAGTGCCATCAGGATCATCTGAAAGCGCTTTACCGTCAAGCGAAGGACCCTCTCAATCTTCGCCTTCTTCTGCATCAACCCCGACAACACAGAATCCAAGTGTGGCGAGCTCCTCGGAAACGTCCTCGGAATTTTCTGTGTCGCAGTCGACCACCAGCACGGCTACTACTCTTAGCCCAGTTTCCATAACGCCCTCTTCAACTGAAGGAACTTCTCCTGCCCCACCAACCTGTCCAAATTCACCAGCCTCTCAAATTCCTCCGGAGATGAACGTCTTCTTTACTTTGTCTTGCGCAACAAAAACGCCGAGCTATCATCGTCATCCATTGAACTGTCAAAGATACTATCAGTGTACTTCAGATGGGAACGCAAATGTTCTTAGCATCATCACGCTATCTTGCCCAAATGGACAAGTGTTTGACGAAGCTAGTAAGCAATGTACAGCTCCAGGTAATATTTTTTTCTTTTCAATCGTCTTTTTATTTCGCGTCGACTAAATTGTGCCTTACATTAAATTATCCTTGAAAGAGTTAACTGTCCCTTGCTTGGCTCCACCCGTTATGGTCATGCCGGCTCCTGGAGTCGTGCAGTCATCTTCTGAGCAATCTTCGACTGCACAAACCTCGACTGAAACCTCAACCACCCAGCAATCGACAACCGAGCAACCTTCGGCTCCACAAACCTCGACTGAAACCTCAACTACTCAGCAAACGACAACTGGGCAGCTGCCCACTCAGCCATCGACGACCCTAACTCCTTCTACGGAGCAGCCATCAACTGAGCAACCTACAACAACCACACAACTATCATCGTCAACGCAGCCTGCAACGACTTCAGAAGCATCAACCCAGACTTCAGCAACCACCCCAACTTCCACTCAACCGCCTTCAACCGAAGCTACGACTCAGGTGTCATTGACCACTGCCAAACCCTCATACACGGTAAAAACGTCTAACCTTATATGTATCTACAAAAACATCAAATTGTGCTTATGTTTTTTCTTCCTCATCCACGAGTAGGTTGCCCCTGGAAGCTTATTCCAGTGTCCTGCTCCAGGTCACTTTCCATACGAGTTAGACTGCATCCGCTTCTACCGATGCGTGGAAGTCCAACAAGGGGTTCTTAAAGGTAAATAGCTTACTTCCTCTCATATACCTCCATAACTCCTTTTTATTTCAAATCATAGGTCTGCTTTATCGCTGTCCGAGCAATTACGGATACTCAACTGTTACACAACGATGTGAGAAAACCGAAACCTTGCCACCTTGTGACCGTGCTCCGACTAGGAGCGGTATTAACAAGCCCTTGTATCATATCGCACTGGAAGACACGATCGAAGTCAAGGAAGAAGACTTGGAACGATTCTTCTCCTCTGTAGACTTTTTCTATTTTCCGAGGTATGCATAAGTCTTAGGGTTTTCCAACCTTGACTTAATGCTCCAGCGACGCAATGAATCACAAACTAATGGTGACAGGAAATGGGGAATTTAATTATTAAGGATATGGGTTGAAATTCTCGGGAAACGAGTTGTTGCTGTGATGCTCAATAACTGTATGTTATGATTGTGTTAGAGTTGATTAATGAGGTTTGTGATGTGATTAACCATGATTTTAATTGCCAATTTTTTATACATCTTTTTTTTTACCCACAAACGACCGTGCATTTTATGCTGCATTTTCAAAAAAACTCAATTCACAAGATTCGTCGATTAAGGACGTTAAGCGCGTCTAACGGCAATAGCTTTTGGACTCCAATTTCGAGCAAAGCATCTTTCGGGTTTGTGACCAAAGGGGCTTTGTATTGTTTGTTGAAAACAGCCTCGCGTTCCGCTTGGGCGAACGTCTCCAATGTGTCTTGTAACAATAGCGCGGTAGCCTTCGGTAACGTTAGAAGCAAGCACGCATCTTTCAGCCTTAAAAAAGGAAGGAAAAAAATAGTTTCCTACCGACATATTTTGGTTAATCATACTCGCGAAAGTAGCTCTCCGGTTTGGCTGTATATGGACTAAATATTGGGATGACATTTTTAGTCATATCGAAGTTCAGTTGTACAGCTCCTCCTTCGTTAAACTGTCTCTGAAGTACCAATTCTTCCAACAGAAACTGCAAAAAAAAAAGATATCTTGCAAGAGATTTCCTTTAAAGCCCAAAACGTACTTCATTTAAAAGATACGCCAATTTTTGCCACGTTCTATTAAAGAGTGGCAAAGCCAAAGCCTCCGAATAAGCTTGCAATCTCGAAACTAGGACTTGGAGCATAGTGCAGGCTGTCGGTGAAAGAGATTGCTGTAAATATGAATCAGGACTCGGCAAAGAAGCCCATCTGTACAAAATCTTATGAGCAATGGCCGTAAAGGACATATAGAATCTGACTTGTCCATTCGGTAAGGTTGACTCTTGGCCTTGACGTCTAACATGACCGTATGGATAAGTTTCTCAAGCATGTCGGAAGTCATGAGTTCAAACGCTTCCACAATGCTGTCAAACACGGTACCGTCTTCCTTCGCGGCGTCACAAGTTTCGCGTTGCACAGCGAGCAAGTCTTCCATGCGACTTATGTTAGCTTTTTCCGCCAACTCGGCCTTTCGGTTCGTTGCCTCACACTGTAATTTGTAATGCTGCAGCTGGAGAAAAAACTAGCAAAGATCCTTTATTATAAAGGAAAGCTTCGTTACAGAAAAAAGAAAAACTTACAGGTAAGTCTCGCCAGTCCTGGAGAACTTGAACGACGTAATTTATAGTATTCAGAATTGGACAGTAGTGTGAAGATGGAGTGATCGGTTCTTGTTTGGCTAATTGTACCATTCGCACGCGAAATTCATCCAACAAGTCTAACTGTAATTCCAAAAACTGCAGCCTGAAAACAAAAGTTACTTCATTATACATTACCTACGCTCATTAATAGTTTACCTATGACCGGGCTGAGGTAATGCTTTGTAACGTTCAGTCATCGTAAGCAGGAGAGTCAAAAAACCTTCTCCGCATTCCGTGACTTTTAGGTCATCCACCTCTGCTCCTCCTACGTATGACCAGTTCGTCTCCGAGCTTAGTAAGGAATCCATTTTTTCCACAGCATCTAAAGGAACCACCCCGTTAAGTTCGACAAGTCCTTTTGACCAGTTGGCCTATGCACCTGCCACAACTTACAATTTTTCTCCAAGGCTAACCAACGAGTGAAACTCGAAGCGGGAGATAAGACTTCCAATGCAGAAGGCTGAGATACCGGATATAGCTGATCCTCACGCAATTCTCGATCAAACTTAAGGGTCTCTTCTACAGTGTGAGAAAACAACGCGTCTTGGTGTAAAATAATGCTCATATCGCTATGTAGCTTTTCGACTACTAGCTGCACAAGTCCTCTTGAAAACTCCACCTAATTACGGAAAGTGGCTATCAAAAAACTTATATGGTACAGAAGGTTAAAGAATTACTTTAGCACTATTGGCAACAAATCCTTGCGCATTAAAAACGGGTTGGACCCATTTCTCTATGAAAGGCGTGTGATCTCTGATCCAAGTGAGAATCTGACTCAAGTACCACTCGGGTTTTTCTAATTTGTTTGTTTGCTTGTTACCACTGAAGTGATACGTAAATCGCTTCCGTAATGGCCCTAATAATGCTTGGGTTGCAAGCGAAGGCGGTTGAAATCGTGCTAAAACGGGTACAGTCAAGCTAGCAGGATATGATTCCTTTCTAGAAGAACAATATGCAGGACTAGGAAGTAAAATGAAATAGAAAATGTACGGTAACTGAAGCTGGAGAAGATAGCCTAAAAGCTCTTGAAATTTCAGCAAAGTTTCCTTCGAAGGAACATTGGAGATAACGTTCATATTGGTATTTACAAACGGCCACTGAATTACTGAGAAAACTTCCTGAAGCTCTCTGCATAAAAGAATTACTTGAAGTTTAATAACATTAACTTAGTGAAATACTTGGTGAATTTCTTCCTGAGATGGTCAAACCACAAGAGGGCAGATTGCTCGGCAAATGTTTTCAGATTTTTACAACTGGACGCTTGCAAAGCGTTTGAGTAGTAGAGTAGTTTGGAGCAAAGAGTGATAGCTTCCGTATCGTTTTTCTCTTCTACTGCAGTTTCTAGCGCTTTACTATTTATTAACAATGAAATCGATTTAGATGACTCATTTTATTGACTCTCATGAGTAGAAACTTTACCTGGTTTCCTCGATCAGTTTAGTCCACTGTTCGTAAGACTGCTGTTGTTTGGCAGATTCTACTTCTATCATTTTCACCTTTAGTTCCTTGGCGAACGGTTCTGCTTCATGCAAGTGATCCTGGATGTCATTTTTCAGCGTTTCATACGCCTGGACTAACTCCGCAATTTTCTCTTTTGTGTAAGCAACTTCAGAGAGCAGACTCTTAAGCTTGGTGGGCGCTTCTACATTAGCGATGTCCAGCTATGCATTAAATAAATATAATATTAAAGTATTTTTTTACAGTATTTTGGGTCACCTTTGCCCGTGTTGCATTTTCAACACTTTTGGCATTTGCGTACAATTTTCCTACTTTGCTGAGATTTTTAATGTCATTGCCAAGCTCATTGTTTAGCCACGAAATGACTTGCAATTTAATATCTGCATCGATATCTACAACATTTTCTTTCCTCTCCATGTCGGAGTTTTGTCAAGCCATCGCCAAAACAATTCGACAACAATAACATGACCGTCCTAGGGCGGTCCTTCCTACACATGTTGCCGTGCAAGGCGGTTCGGTTTCGTGCAACCGATTGGCTACTGGAAAATTGGAATCAATTATGTCAGAATCAATTTGAAAATAATTAAATTCGCGTAATAGGGAATTATTGAAATGCTATTTATATTGAAAACTGAAAAAGCGGAAATAAAATTCAGAAAACTTCCGAAAAAAGGAAAGGATATTCCTCACTTACGGGCTCATTTCTTCGTACAAATTTTGCGTCAACTCCGCAAATCCCGTTACGAATATATGCTCTTCAAAATTCTTGAAGTAAAACAAGGTGTCATACTGCCAAGAACTTTCATAGCGGATACAATAAAACGTACTGAATATTTTTTGTCATTTTGTACTTTTGCTACCGAACTTAATTTTCTCGGCTGTCGGATTTAACAGTGATCTCATCCGAAATGTTTACTTTTTACTGTTCTTCCACTCTGTTTCACCGTTTCTACATTTTGCTGATAATTATCGGAAGAGATCGATTACAGTGTTTTGAAAATGGAGACTTTTTCTTCGATAACAGCTGACTCAAATTGCACTCGATTCTCCTGAAAAATCGTCCTGTCTAAAATAGTTTAAGCCCTCTCGCTTCGGAAGATCACACTTGAAAGGTTTCGAGTTAAAATTTACAAGTCTGTTCAGTGGTCTTGGACTCACCTCTTTTGTACTCAGTGTTCAGTAAGAACGGCTTCCTGTACAAACAATAAAAGTAAAATAAAGGTTTTGCTGCGTTACTTCTGTTCAGAGAAAGTTCCATATACGTCAAATCAATAACTGAATAAGCGTATGTGCTAGTACACATGGACAACGAGAAAAATAAATTGCTGCAAACGGAGGTAAAACTTTTCTCGTCGTCCTATTAATGCGTATTTAAACTGAACAGTTTATCAAACCAACTGTTAAAACATTATGATGTGACAATAGTTATTTCACTAATTTCGTTTTCTTTTGATCGTACGATGACAGGAAACCCGTTTTTTTAAAAGTTCTTTATTCTCTTACTCTCTCTCAAGCATACACAATACGCTTCTTCCAACCCATCCCCAATGAAAAAATTAAGAACCTCCGACAGCAAAGCTTAACAATTTAATTTTCTTTCTCGTCTTTTTTCGAGCCCTTTTCTTTCTTTTGGGCCAAAACGGCTTCGTATTTGGATTTGCTGGAGAGCCAGAGCATAAGAGGAATACCTAATGAAGGCAAAGTCATGACGGCAAAAGCGATCCAGTCCAACTGAAAAATCAACCAATTAATAAACACTTTAAATTCTATATGAATTATTGCGTCAGTACCATATGAGCAGAGAATTTTTTGTCGAATTCCCTGAAAGGCACAATAGCTCCCTGACCAGGTTCGCTGGAGTATCCGACCTGGGGCTCGGACGCATCTTCAGAGGGGAGGTAGGACACCTCGGCAGCGGTGAAATTGAAATAACCGTATTTCAAAGGACGAACGACTGTAACATGGGTAACATTTGCACCAGGAGGAATGCGATCAATGGAAACTTTTGCACTGCCACCAACAACGGCAAAATCTTCGGGTAAGAAACCGTTATCTTGGAGCTGAACGTTCAAGGCAGCACTGGTACCAACATTGTAAAGGGAATACCTTGAACATTAAATAAAAAATACAAATACAGACAAGAGTGAGTAAAGTGTAAGTTTTTTAAGGGACAGATATTTACTTAATTACGACGTCCATTCCTTCAACCAAATACTTGTTGAGGATTTGCTTCGAGAGCAAAAGGCGCGCTGAGCCCTCTTCATCGGCACCGGAGCAAAACGGTAAAGCCAAAGCCAATGCGGCCAATAAAAGGTACCAGCACCGTTCCATTCTATAATAATACGGATAATCATATTAAATAAATCATCCTAAGCATGTGTCATAAAAAATATTAACTATTAAAGCATTATGAATAGTTTAGCGTATGTTACGCGAAGAAGCACGGACGATAAAAATTGACAAACCGAACTGCTAAAATGTTACACTTTTTCAAACAGCACATAAATTGCCGGTCAAAATACGCCACGTCTTACTTTTTTGGAAAGAAGCGTATCTTCTGCAAAATTAAGTTCGAAAAAGAGATTTTCCGACTGCCAAACTACACTTGTCTTGATAGAGAAGACAGTGGCGACACAACTGGGAAAACGTGTGAACTGAGCCACGTCATGGCTATCGACTCGACACCTGGTGTCGATTTACTGCACCGTAACAGCAACGCGAGGATTCACTGCGAACTCGCCTTTGATCGGGTTCAGTTTCGTCGAAAATTTTATTTAAAAAGAGCGTTCACCGATTATATGTAAGCACTTGATTTAAAAATGTGAAAATTTTTAAGCAAATGAGTGCTACATTAATAAAAATCACTTATTAATGTTATGTGGAGCTCACGGTTAAAAATTGTAAAATGCAAAAATTGTCGAGATAATGCGAGTTTAAAACGATTGCATCGCAAAGTGAAAAGTCTTCATTTTTCGATTTTCATAAAACCTGACTTTCATTGGACAGCAATGAGGAAAAATATCAAAGATAATTAAAATGGTTAAGAATGCGGGACAAGCGTGATTGAAAGCTAGCATAACGAGGTGCATCTCGCAAAGACGATATTATTGCATAAGATAACAGATCGTCACTCACGATAGTTCACAATATTCCAATTCCTCTTTGAATATGCTCTATAATTGAAAGAGACTTATCCGCTTAAGAAAAAAATTATGCAACACGCAAGCTGTGGTTTTCTCCCCACAAAAGAAGATAACGGAAGTGACTTCATTAATAAAGTGTAGTCTATTTATGAATACCGTCTGGCAGTCAAATAGTTATTTTTTTTTACTAAAATTGCTTTGCGCAGAATTCATACGGATAGATTTTACTTCTTTTTCTTCGGATTTGAAGTCGCCCAAGCCATTTACGGAATGAATTTATCATGAATGTCTAATTGTGAAGTCTACCCTAACGTTACATGTTTGCAACAGTGAAAGATACACAAGCCTAGCAAGGTTGCCCTGACAACTACTTTTGGAACAAGCTTTCGAGGAATACCTTCGTTCCATTGTTCCATTATTTGTTTTGAATTTGGTAAACGCACTATTGCTTCCTTGAAGATTAATTTGCCATAAATCATATTTTTTAGTAGATTGTTAACATGCTATAATTTAGATGTCTACAATGGCTCTTACCGGAGTTGCCGTTACCCCTTCAGATAAATCGACCTCTGAGAGCGAGAAGAACCTAACGAAGCTTTCGGATTTGCCTGTCTATGATCACCCCGAGAGGTTGTAAATACCTGCTAAACTAAATTTCCATATATTATTTCGTAATCAATATCTCTTCATAATCTTCAGGTGTGAGTATTATGTAGAACCTCCCTGTAGCTTGCAAGAGAAAGTTTCCATTGTCCGACAAACGTTAAACGGTCTTATTGAGGAATACACGCCCGTTTATGAGAAAGCAGTTCATGTGTACAATACTGGCCGTGCACACACAAAAGGTACTCGCATGTTTATTTTTCTCTGAAATTAAATTCCCATCACGTATTTGTAACGTTCTTGTAAGTTAAATTCCTGTTTACTGTCTTTTAGAGAGCATTTACTATCTCCGGGAAGAACAAAATATTGTTGCAAGAACAACAGCAATCGCAGCGGGTGGCTTAACTGGTATTTTATTTGCTCGCCGTCGTGGTTTCTTTAAGAAACTTTTTTATACTTCAGTTGGTGCTGGAGGTATTATCTAAGACTGTCGCATCTTCCTGAGCTCCACTTATTTTTTTTAATGATCATTAGCCATGGCTTCCGTATGCTACCCTAGGGAAGCCATAATCCTTAGTAAAGCAGCTGGTCTTTCCATACAGAAAGCTGGATTGATATCGTACCACTTTATTAAAGGAGGTTAGTCAGGTTTTTACAGCAACGTAAAAACTTAGTAAACCGAAGTTTCTATGCTTATTATTTTTTTTTTCAATTGTGTATTTGTTTCATAATTTTTCGTTTTATCATTTATTTTTAAGTTGGTGAACCTAAGGAGCCGAAAGAACCTAAGAAGCCTTCAATCCCAAATTGGATAACTTCGGAGGGAAAAGCCAATGGAGACGCATTGGACAAACTAAGTCAGATGGTTTCAGATGTTTGGTTATGGGGTTTCCGATTGGTATGTACGAATATATAGTAAAATCAGCTTAAGTTGTTAAAGACAACTCCGTGACCCATTATTGCAGCTTGAACGCAAACCTAAAGAAGTGACGCCGGCGAAGGAAAGCGAGATTGTCAAGAATGTAGAAATATCGGTGGAAAGCACTGTTGTTGCGGATGAGTCTGTCAAAGAAGTAGAAGTGACAGTGGAAAGTCCTGTCAATTCCGATTTTAATGAAGTCCAAAAAGTTGCTGAAGAAACGACAGCTGCGTTATTAGCATCCGTAATTTCTGAAGTGCCTAGCCCCGCGAAAGACGAAGTCTTAATTAAGGATGCCGAAATCGTTAAAGAAAACCAGCAAATCGAAGGTGACATGGGGCAGTCCAGTCTTGAAGATAAGGAACTCTATACCACCAGGACTTGATCACTGTCTATAGTTAAATGCACAAGCTGTGGAGCTTTTCTGTACATCGTAATATCTTAAATTGACGAGATAGTCAAACTTGTAAATGCCTTAGAAATAAAGGTGTGAAGAAAATAATCCTCTAATGAAAAGTTATGGCTATATATGGAATATGGGGGGAAAAAATCTGAAATAATTATTCCGTTATAAATTAAACATGTAAAAGATCACAATTTGAAACACGGAAATGGAAATGCACGCCATCTACAGGGAAGTTTCAGGAAGAGAGATAAAAACACGGAATTCTCAGGGCGGAGGTCCTAAGCAGGGGAGCTGTAGAAGTGACTGAACGGTTGATTCGCGTAGACTGCCCAGAGTCCGCGAATTTGTGAGCAAAATGCCCGAAATCCACAGTTTTGGAATTGACCCCATTACTTGTCATGCCTGGAATCACAACCGCACGCGTAAGTTCTGACTTTCAGCTTTTGTTCAATTTCTTTGCGCTGGAGTTCTGAAGATCGTTGTTCTTTGGCAGAATTGGCCATCTCTGCAAATAGTCCTGAAGTCCACATTTACGAGCAAGCTGGGCGTGAATGGCGTTTGCTGGACGTTCTTAAAGAACATGATCTCAGGGTGACAGGAATAGACTGGGCCCCAAATACCAATCGCATCGTTACGTGCGGTGCTGTAAGTATCAATTACTTATCCATTGCTTTGTTCACAATTAATGCCAATTAAATTGTCTTTCCTTTTCATTCTGTAGGATCGAAACGCTTACGTGTGGACTCAGGGAAGCGATAATAAGTGGAAACCTACGTTGGTTTTGCTTCGCATCAACAGAGCGGCTACGCATGTTCGTTGGTCACCTCTGGAAAATAAGTTCGCCGTAGGATCTGGAGCTCGCTTGATTTCTGTTTGCTATTTCGAGAAGGAGAACGACTGGTAACCCTGTCTTGCTCAAGTGGTGAACACACTATTAAAATGACATGTCTGTTGCCGTGCTTAGGTGGGTTTCGAAGCACATCAAGAAGCCTATTCGTTCGACCGTAACGTCCCTTGACTGGCATCCTAATAACGTGCTGTTAGCTGCAGGATCCACCGATTTTAAAGTCCGAGTTTTTTCGGCTTACATTAAGGAAATCGAAGAACGTCCTCAACCAACAGCGTGGGGAGCCAAGATGCCATTGGCACAGCTCATGGCTGAATTTCAGAACTCCTCTGGAGGAGGTAGCCTTTAAGGTTTGAAACTATGACATTATTAGTATTATTCCTATATAGGCGGCTGGGTCCATAGTGTGAGCTTCTCTGCTTCTGGTGATCGCTTGTGCTGGGTAGGACACGACTCTTCGATATCCGTTGTGGATGCTAGTAAGGGGATGTTGGTTTCCGTGTTACGTACCGATTTCCTCCCGTTTTTGGCTTGCAGTTGGGTCAGTGAATTCGGTATTGTGGCCGCGGTGAGCCTATCTCTTTATAACTAGACTTCATACTAAACCTGCAATTCAAAATTAACTTTTTTGTTGAAAGTGAAGAAAACAAAACGGAGGTACATTATCATTCATTCATAGGGTTATGGTTGCTGTCCTATGGCCTTTGCTGTTGACGAAAACGATAAAATTGAGTTTGCTGGAAAATTGGATGCTTCCCAAAAGAAAGAAGCTGGCAATATCAGGTAGAAGTTCTTTGCCTTCTTTTCAAAGTACCGTACTAAGTAAATTCCATTGGAATACTTTCTAGTGCCATGCGCAAGTTTCAAAGCTTGGATCGTCAGGCTCGCACTGAATCCACTGATACCAGTTTGGACTCTGTTCACCAAAATGCGATTACAGGGTTGTGCATTTATAAAGGGAACAAAAGTAATGCCGATCGTTTTTCCACGGGTGGTGTGGATGGCCAACTTGTCATTTGGGACGTGAAAGTATGGATTACATCATTAGTAAAAGAACGCACTAATTTTTTCTTCTTCTTTAGAGTCTTGATTCGGGATTAAAGGCTTTGCGTTTGTCCTAAAAAGGCAATATTCCTGGACAGACGTTCCCATTTTAATTCTACACAATGAAACTAATTTACTGGATTCCAGTTTTGCAATGGCTATAATTATGAGTTATTATACAATGGCTTCCGATACCAAATTCTAGTCAGTCATAATCACTCAGTGTTTAGTTACCCCGTTTCTTTGGAACAAATCGAACACCAAATGTGCAGAGACCGCGTCTTGGATAGCCATTCCTGCAAGTAGAAAATCAACAGGAGCTGTAGGATTTTTTTCTTTTTTTTTTTTTTTTTTTTTTTTTTCTTAAGCACCTAGCGATTTGAAGATAGTACGTTTCTCTACTAAAGTTTCTACCCGACCAGCAATGACTTCTCCGATCTCGGCGTATACAACAGCTTTATTCATAATAACATCGCCGGCTTCATTTTCAGCGGATAGTCTAGAATCAGCATAAATGGTACTGTTTTGTACAATCGTCTCGTCCATTTCGCGCCAGTTAGGTCTTGGAGCTCCCACAGCTAGAAACGATAACTTCGTAACGCTTCAGTTGCTACTCAACATATAATATTTCAGTAAACCATTGATATGGACGTTGGGCTTCAAGAAGCTCAAATGCTCCTTATGTAGGACTGGTTTTTCGCTAAAAGTGGCCAATACAACGCAGTCAGCATTGTCAACGCATTCGGACACCTGTTCGCAGGCTCGAACGACATATGAACTTGAATCCAATTCAGCAGCAAGCTTCTTAGCGCCTTCAGGACGATGATTCCAAATTCGGACCTAATATGTTGTTAGAAATCGTCACACTTCTTTTCTCGTTGCTTCCATTCCTACCTCGCTAATGGGAAGGAATTCGGCAAAAGCTTCGATGTGACTTCTTGCTTGTACTCCTGAACCCAGCACAGCCAAAATATGTACTTTTGGAGCCAAGTACTTTGTTGCAATTAGAGAAGCTACTGCAGTTCTTCTGGCAGTTATTACCTCTCCATCTAGTATCTGCATTTGAGTCAGAAAATCGTAATTAACAACAGACTATTCACCGCTTTAGGAGCTCCGGTAACATCGTCGAACAGCATGATTGTAGCCATGTGTGTTGGCAGGTTTTTCGTAGCATTTCCTGGATAGAAGCTAACAAGTTTACAAGCTAAGGCCCCTGTGTTTGCGCTGTACGCTGGCATCGTTCCCAAAAAACTGAAGAGTTGTGGAGAAATTAAAGATAACAAACTTCAGTAATTAAATATGCATTACCCGCCATATTTTGAAACTGGGACTGTAGATCTCAAAGGCTGTTCGATACCGTTTTTAATTGAAAAATCTTTCAACGCTTCTTCTATAACTGGCAACAGCACTGCTGGTTTAAGTAGCGAGCTAACCTCCGCCGCACCAATGTAAGGAACGTTCATCTTTCTGTGCACGGCCTTGGACGAATGTTACCCAGAAACACACTAAGGTCCTGTCTCTCTATCGCATATAAGAACTGACATATAGTATGATTATTTCTATGGTGACTTGAAAGTTAGATAACTACTTACTTTTACTAGTGAACCAAAAGAAATGGGCACAACGGGGCGGATCGCAGCCTATAGTCCCTCCCACCGCTTCTTCACGTAGTCTCTCCGCCCTCTTTTAAGCAATCTAGCAATCTTCGCTTCTACCAAACCCTGGTAATCGCTCGAACATCATTCACCCAAAATCACGAAAACTGCACGTTCTTAGAAGCTGTTGATTGACGCGTTTCGAAAGATCTCGAAAGCGAAGCGAACTTTGAGTCTTATACCACATGCAGCGTCATAAGCTACAACAAGTTGCACGGAATTCAGCTAAATTCAATTCAGTAAACCGTTGCCGTCGTTTTGAAAAGTTATATTTAAGAACGCTAATTTACATAAAACTTAATACATTCAATTGATCATCACTGATTGCGCTGACGTTCTTCAGGGTTGCCGGCTTCGGAAAAGTAACGATCCTTTATGTGCTGAGGCACCTCTTTCTGTACTACTTTGTCCTCAGGTATCATTGGTGACTTGTACCGTCCCGGTTGAAACCCGGCTGTCTTCTCGGCAGCATCTTTCAAATGCTCCGACATTTCCCGGGCTTCTTCTCGGCTCTGGACTTGGTCCTACGAACACGCTATAATACTGAAATTCGCTAACCTTTAATTACTTACCCTTGAATCTCGTCCAAAAACCCCGGACAATTTTTCGCCCCAGTCGCTAAGCAAACCAGGGCGCTTACTATCGCTTGCCGCGTGTCTGTAGGCCACGAAACAACATACTCGTGAGAAGCAAATACGAATTAAGGTAACCGCACTACTTACGGAGCGGGAGGCTTCTCTTCGTAGGGCACTTTCGAGTTAGGGTCTATATTGGACGCAAGACTTCCCTCTGGCTTTTCAAAACGGTATGTCTCAAGAGGTGAGGTGTCATTTGTTTGCAGTACACTCCCGGAATTTTTTCCCATAAACTCTTCAACCACATCTGCTTTCTTTTCCGACGAAGCTGCAGTCCCGTGTGGTACGCCATGGGTTTCGATTCCTGTCGTTGTGCCTGTCACATCAGGGGTACCTTTCACGAAGTCGGTCGCTTTTTTCGTCGCTACGTTAATGAATTCGCCAAGTTTCTGGCCGATGGTCTTCTCGTTCTCTGCCCTGTTTAAATATATCGAATGTTATCTTCTAAGACTTCAGGTAGCTTGAACTTTACAAATGAATTTTACATAGTACACTTGGAAAAGTCCAACTTACGGATTGTGTGGATAATCGGTAGGCATCATGTCGAAAGTCTGATGTGTTCTAAACTGGCTTGCTTTCGTTGGGCTCTCCGACGAATGCAGTTGTTTTGAAGGCAGCGTCGAAGCAACGTTTTGCGGAGGTCACTCGCTATGGGTATTAGAGTTCTGAGAATGACTGTCACATAATCAACGGGCTTTGGGTACCTAGTAAAGTCTAGTGGAAAGTAGTTTCATAAGATGAATGCCTACGCACAAGGGCACAGCAGGAATTTTTTTCGGGGGGGGGGGCTGAAACTACTTTAGACTTTTTTATACTTTTTAGACTACTTTAGACTTTTTTTCTTTCTTTTTCTTACTTTTACCAGCGTAGGCCGATGCTTATTGCTGGACTTTTTATATACAAACGTATTTATAATGTCACTATTTGTTTTACAAGTACATTGGACAACGTTTGTGCGTTATCCATAGGTCGTGGAGTATGTACAGTTTGGAATTATTCAATACACTACATTATTGAAAAATTTACTTGTTGCCGTTACATACAGGTTTTGATTGCGTCTGACATACATCAGGTGAGAGGAGGGAAACCTTTTGGGTCAGAAACAATGACTTCCGCATTGAAATGGACTTGGCTAAAGTCTCTAAGAACAGCACAAAAACTTATAAAAAACGAAATCCGACAGCAAGAAAACAGTGAACGTGGCAGGCAAATTACTCAGCGGCGTCGTAAAGTACTGCGGAATAAACAGCGTAAAACTGGAGCACTGTTGCTTTGTTAATAGCTCGACGAACCGACTTTGGGCACATTTTAATTGTACACGTCATAAAAATAAATAATAATGTTTTACTTTCCTGTAATTGTATAAAATGAAATAAAACCTGTACGAAAGACCATAAGGTATAGTATTTCATTTCGAACAAACTTCTTGTCAGAAAGAGGTCTATACATAATCAAAGAACAGTACTAGTTGTCATCTGTGACAAGTCGCATAGGTAACATACTATCGGTATAATTTGTATTGAAAACAACTTATGACAAATATATGTGCTGTAGCCGAGCGGTCTAAGTCCTGGACTTGTGATCGTGAGATCCGGGGTTCAATTCTAAGTGTCTGCTGTTTGGTTTTTCCGAGGAAAAAATACCAACATCCTATGCTTCCTATGGTACTTGGAATATTCCTTATAAAAGAGGATAGCCAAGAGTACTACTGGAAACAGCATGGGACACAGGAGAGCGGATGGGAAAGGGTGAACGAGACCTCGGAAAGCATGATGCTGGCATCGTGCATTGCACTTTTTCCCATGCTATTCCTTATGGGATTTCAAAATTTTTGGCTCCTGAGGCCCTCAGGGCATAATTTCATATTCAAGCTAATTTTTTTCGCTTATTTGAAGGGTTAGCGCAATAATTCTCACAGATTCGGAATCCTCGCGCGGAGGGGAATAATTTTCAAAGCTAATTTGCATATTCCAAACATTCGGTTAATTGGAGTACGAGATGATAATGGACATCTTTGCCCATACTTGAATACCGTGTAGGTTGACATGGATACCCATATACCGAACTCGATTACGGATGCAAAATGTTATGAATTCGTCATTGGTGAACTTTAATTATAATACGGCTCCTTCCAAAATCACGAGAAAAATTAGATTTTCTCGAGGCAATTGTTGTTTTATATTCAATAGCCCTTGTTCCAGTATCACATCTGATCTATCGGACAAATAATACCTTATTAAAATTTTTACTGCAGGACATGTTGCGCCAAAAATGGGTTGCCTTGTGGATGTGAAAATACATCGCGAGTCAACCAAATGAAAATTCCATTTTTTCTCTTGTTCAATACTTCCAGATGTTTTTTTTTTTTAAATTATTATTAGAAAACACTTCCTGGTAAATTGCGACCTTCTTGGCTTATTAGTAGTATACAACATTACTCCCCCCACACACACACACAATAATAATAATAATAATAATAATAAAATAAATAAAACTGCAAGCACTCGCTGACTCCCATGTCACAGAAAAGTAATTCAGTGAGAATAGTCATAACTGAAGTCTTTTGTTTCTAAAATAAGTATACTACTTTTTTTTTCATTTTCGAACGACTTACCGTTTTCGTACATACCGGAGGACGGCGAGTTATCCATCAGCAACACATGGAACAATGCGTTTAACTCAAAACGCACTGAAGACATGCACAGAAGGTTCATTTGGGATGTATCTGTAGCCCATATTTATAAAAATATCCTCAACTGAACACGAAGTACGGCACCACCATGAAGTATGGGCTTACCATAATACCAGGAATACATTTCACGCTAATTCCACCTTACTGTACATATCAAGGCAAAATCATCTCATTTCGCGTTTTATCATGTTTTTCTTCGCCGTATCTTCTTAGCGCTTATCGTCTGTACCGCTCCTTATTTGCGCTGTGATACCAATTTTAAAAAATTGAACACTTTTATTTCTAACGAATAGATCATATGCCACGAAAACCAAATGCTACATGCAACAGCTTTAAATCGAAACACGGTCTTCGGGCTGCGTGATGTCCGTGACAACTTCCTCAGGGTCCGGCAAAAGGTGACTCGCTAGCAAACGTTCGTGTCTTACTTGTCGATGCTTTTCCCTAGCCTCTTCCGCCATGCGATCTATATCATGGGGATCGGTGATCTCTCCTTTAGCAATAGCAGATGCCTTTTTCCACCCTTGTTTCAAAGCGTGGACGTCTTCGACGGTAGCGTCAACACCAGACTAAAATACCGAAAGAAATGCAACTCAACTTCTGATCGGTTGCGCCTAATATTGTTACTTTGGCAGATCCGAACATCTTTCCAACCTTTGTACCCAAATATCCCAGAATTCCCCTCTTGAATGGTCCAGGTTCCCTAGAAGAGCAACGTTCTTTAACATCCACCACACCTACAGCTGAACAAACGTGCGAGGGGAGGAACAAGTCGAGCTGTCCATGTAATAACGCGTTTATTAATATCCGTAAAAAAAAAGAACGGAGCAAAAATCTACAATATAAACTTTTTTCAACTTAGCAAGGGTTCTATCCAAAAAGCGCAATGCCAATCGGCCAGAACGTAAAAACCTAGCCAAAGCAGGGCAAACAGACAGCATACCTGTTCTACCCCTTCCACAGTCGAGTTCTCCCAATCAAGCATGGCAAAAAGGGGTGCGAAACAAAAAGAAACAAATTACGCGGCACGGTGGTGCTCAGTCGTCTGCCATTCCGTAGTCGTTGTTTCGGGTTTCGTGACTTTGACTTCAGCTTGAATCTTCGGGGGTTGCTGCCAAGCTCCAAGATTTTCCTTAGTAGTGGTTTGCGTTTGTCCCACACCTTGTCCAAATCCTTTGAGCTTTTCGGTGCCTTGCTGAGCCGTGTCCTTACTCTGCTCCCAAGCTCCGCTGATAGTGTCTTTACTCTTCTGTCCGGCTTGTTGAATGTTCTGACCGGCTTGCGAAGCCAAGTCACGGCCCTTCTCCAAACCGTGCTGAGCAGATTCCTTACCACTTTCCCATGCGCCTTGTGCCTTTTCCTTGCCGCTTTGCGCTACGTCGGAAGCTTTGTCACGAGCAGACGATAGGACATCTTTGCCTTTGTCAATACCTTGCTGCGTAGTATCCTTCGTCTTCTCCCAGGCGCTCTTAGCGGTATCGCCAGTAGCTGAAGCAGCTTCCTTGCTCTTGTCCACTCCCCTCTGAGCCATGTCCTTGCCGCTCTCGGCCATTTGCTGGAATTTGTCCCCGACAGCCGAGGCCATGTCACGCCCTTTGTCCATTCCTTGCTGAGCTACATCGCGTCCTTTATCCATGCCTTGCTGGGCAATATCACGCCCTTTGTCGAAACTTTGCTGGGTAGTATCCTTGGCCTTCTCCCAAGCGTTTTTGGCGGTATCTCCCGCCGAAGAAGCAACATCCTTGCTCTTGTCCAATCCTTGTTGAGAAATATCCTTCGTCTTCTCCCAGGCACTCTGGGCGGTGTCTCCAGCAGCTGAAGTAAATTCTTTGCCTTTATCGACGCCCCTCTGTGCCATATCTTTACCGCTCTCGGTCGCTTGCTGCAGCATATCGCCAGTCTTGGAAGCGGCTTCTTTACCCTTGTCTAACCCTTGCTGAGTAAGATCCTTGGTTTTGTCCCATGCTTGTCCGGCCGCTTGCTGACCACGCCCTGCGACATCCTGAATGGTCTCGCCAGTGCTGCCAGCTACATCTTTAGTCTTCTCCCATGCAGAACCTGCCATCTGTTTGGACTTGTCAATCACATTGCCAGCAGTATCCATGGTAGCTCCTGCAGCTTGCGACGTCATATCCCTTGCGCTCTCGAATCCTTGTACGGCCGAATCCTAGACAAGAATAGGAAACTTAGCAGTCATTGCGATGAAATAAGGTGATGCACGCATCGTACCTGAGCAGAGCCGGCTAATCCTGCAACGGTATCTTTTGCCGACACAGCCAAATTCTTCATGGACTCCACTGCAGACCCAACCATACTTTGGGCAGTATGGGCAGCAGACGATGCAGTATCCAACGTTCCATGGTACACCGTCGAAGTAGTGCTCGACGCAACATCGGCAGCTTTCTGGGCACCGGACTGGAAAAAATAAGCATTAACAGAACCGTGTAACAATGGAGCAAGTAGCGGCCAGTAAAGCGTCGTTACCTTAGCTACACCAATACCAGAGCCAATGGTGTCAGAGATCTTGTGAGCAACAGATCCAACAAGTCCAGATGCTTTGTCAATAATTCCTTCTTGTTCTTGCCTGTG
Organism: Triops longicaudatus; assembly: GCA_022885665.1. Classification (NCBI taxonomy): domain Eukaryota; kingdom Metazoa; phylum Arthropoda; class Branchiopoda; order Notostraca; family Triopsidae; genus Triops; species Triops longicaudatus. The sequence goes on from JAGQDJ010000117.1 coordinate 298,505, forward strand.
AACAGAAGTCTGAACTTCAGCCCCAGTACCTACTACCGGTTTTTCCTCAGCCTTAAAATGTTCAGTAACATGAACTTCGGTGCGACCTTTTCCAAACTCGTCACTACTAAATTTTTATTGAATTAGATGCAAGCAGGTTAATGAAAAAAAAAAGATCCCTAGCCCTGGCTGCGCTCCTACATTGCGTATTGGGTTAGCACATTTAGGCAAGAAATTTACATACGAAGTTTTAATATCGGCAGGCGACTTGGGGTGCACTGGTTCCCGTTCGGGGTTAGGCACAACCCCGGGACGCTCGAAATTTCCTTTTTCGTCAATCGCACGGGTCACTGAAGTCTGTAATGCCCGTAACGGTTCGACCACACGATGAACTGGTGTTTGTTTAATCGCTGCACTTACAATTTTGCGACTTAACATGATTGCGGATATGCAACAATACTAACAACGTGGGAGCACAACCTTCTCCTTCTAGAGCTAGGTACTGAATGAGGTACTTACGGCAAGTGACGGGCTTTTGTATCTCCGGCTGGATCCATCTCAATGCAATTGCGAAATCACGGATATATTTAGTAGTCAAAATGTACGAGTTCTTCTTACCTTTGAATCTCACGATCAACTGTTGGTCCTGTATAGTTGAAACCGGGCTTTTAACAAGGGTGCACGTGTGCCGAGTTGGGACCATCAACGTTGAGGTTTCGACGTATGGGGTGAAAGAAAAGGTGACAGCATAGAGAACTGTTTAGTAGGCTGGCGTTGGTATGAAAAAAGGGCAATATGGGAGAATCTACTATGCATTCCAAGTCTAGCAGATCCCTCCGCTGTACCAAAAGACTTGTGTTGACCTCGCAGCCGGATACGAACCCGTGGCACACTATTCGGAGAACTCCGACCAGGTCATTTCCCAGTACACTTGGACTATTCAATGTAGCAGGGTTGACTAAGACCTTTCCAAGATGTTCTTTTCACCTAGCCTTGGCGAAATAGCGTATCCCCTACTTCCTTGGCGCCTTGATGTAACCAATGCTGTTCTAAACTGTTCCGAAGAATCGTGAGAGATCACTAAGCCTTTGTGCATTATATCGGTCCCCGAAATATTTTACCACGTCTTGAACACTTGAGAGGAATAAGTCTTGAAAATAGGCTTACCAGCAACGTTTGTTTGGTTGTAATTCTGGGAACCCTCCTGTTGTCCGCAATTTGCGAGGAACAGTCTACAAACGTCGCTACTTCGAAAAGTGTTCCTTCGCGCAGCCTTAGTGCATTCACTCCAGGCTGGTAGCATTGCTACCGTACCGTTGGGTGATATTGTTGTGGTATCTTATATAACAAGAGTTAATCAAGTTCATTAACAGAGTGAGAAGACAATAGATTCCATTTTATTAGCGTTTTATTCCCTTGTTGCCAATGCACCCTGGGTAGCAAACAGAATACGCCAATTGCGCTTTAATATAGAGAACAACTAAACACTTGATAAAAGAACAGCATTGTTTCACATGAACTCGCTTCCACATAGAGATGACCGTTCATGTGCTAACCTGTTTACTAGATACTCAACTGTAAACCAATGTGGCAGGACAAGTAAATTAATAAGTTAGACTGCAATTAGGAAACAACACTCTTCTTCCTCGCCAAGATATAATTAGACACCTTCAATGCACAATGAATCCTACGTTACAAAAATTAACGCTTCAACATCATATTTTGCATTATATTAGTTCCAATTCAGGAATATTTGACGCAACGATTGATCGCTTTAAATGAATAGGGAAGAAGGACACCGCTAGTTCGGGCAACAGCTATCACATCAGATCAAAGAACGGCTCGTTTTGAAAGGGGAACGAAGACAAGTAATGAAAGGCAAGAAGAACGAAGTATATCTGTATGGAAATCTTTAAACCAATACGCATATGACCGCTTAGGCGTAACCGTAATAACCACAGCTCTCTAAGGAACGCTCACAAACATGGTCGTACTTGTTCGGCAAAAAGGCTTGGACGAAAACGCAGACGGAAAGTGAAAAGGTGACTTATTAATAAAATTATTTTCTTTGCTGGGAAGTGGGCGGTTATCATTCAGATTTCCGAAGATCAAGTTCACTCTTTAAGACAGAAGGGTTTTGTCAGGCTGCGTAGGCGTGGTTGTGGGTGTAGAAGTGGGAGTGGCGGACGCGGGAGCTGCCCTCTGTCCTTCCATCTCCTTTAAAGCTTCATCTAAGTCGTGGCTGGAACTGGATCGTGAAGTCACCACTTTGGACTACGAAAAAATCGAAAATTAGTGTTCATAAAATCTTACAGTTTAAGTAACTTACCTTTACGTTCACGTAAGCAGATCCAACCTTTTCTTCCAGCGACTTAAACGTATCCGAGTTTTTCACCTGCCCCAATTTCGCACTGAGATTTGATCCCAACCCGCCCAAGAAAGATGTAGTCTTTTCAGCGGTTGTCTTCAAAGCTGACTCGGTTTTCTGGTACCTACGTAATGGAATAAACAGTGTCAAACCAATGTCATTAATGTATTAATTTGTGTTAAAAATTGCCACTTTAAGTTACAATCTTGTCACTGAATAATGTTCAATGTTAAAAAGATAACACACGAATACCCTGTCAAACCAACCGCAATCACTTTGACGCATCCGTACCGCTCTACATTTCGAAATACGCGTACTGTTTTACAGATAACGCGTCCTCTAATTAAAGGATCTGTCGTTTAGCTCCGGTGGGCGTTAGAAAGTGACAAGACCTGTTCTACCCATGACACAGGACTTCCGATGATGCCTGAGAGATTGGCGACGCTATACGTAATGTCAACTTTAGTATATTACGCAGTTCTTTCAACGCGAAATGAATGCCTAGGCAGCACAGATCAGATTCTTCCGAAGAAACAACTCTTTATCAATTACAACCGTTTTAGGGGAGAATATTTCTACTAAAAATTTACCGAATAACTAAAATAACAAACATAAAAAAGAGAGAGAAAATAGGGAATGTAGTATGAGAGTAACCTTACAGATTATAAGTGAACAGGGCCGTAGCCGAGGGAGGGTCCTATGCAATTTTTTGGACACTTTGTTAGTCGCTTATGCTTAACATTACAAAGTTAACATTTCAGTTGGGTCAGACCCTACACTCCCCCACCATGGGTACGGGGGTGTTACTGAACATTACGCAAAGGACCGGATTCTGTTTGGGAAATTTCTGATTTAAAACACAAAAATTAAATTAACTCTAACAAAATGGAACGCTTAACATTCGAAAACACATCTTTCCTGCTTTCTGTTTGTTTGTTGCTTTTCTTTTCCCTTTATTTCGTGACCCTACTCAGGGTTTCCCAAGGGGAACCCCTCATTGGATAGCAGTATACATAATGTCAGATTTTGCGTGTAGCAGGATCGAATAACGGAAGCAACATATGGCAAACAATCAACAGTTTACACAGAGGACAGTGCTACTTTAAGTACGTATAATCCATTATTTAAGTCTTTCTCAGAGATTAGAAACAAAATGCATCAGAAAATTTCGCGGTGGATGACAAAGACATTCCACAGCCAGTATACTGATTCAAAAATGTTGGCGATTAGCTACTAATGACATCCCAAATATTCCGGACGTAATAAAGACTTCGTTAAATTCTTAATACAAAGTTCAGCACGAAAGAATTAGCTTAAAGGCGGGTGTACGACGTCTAGCGTCGGCTTCTACGTGGAATGTACATTTTCCAGCGAAAAAGTTATATTCCAACGTCAGATGACCACCCGACCATCCATTATCTGGTTTCAGCATGCTGCACCATCTAACTTAAAATTGTACTGATCTGCAATAGGGAATGTAATGTGCAAGCTTCAGTAGAATATATGAAAAACAAAAAGCGATTACTATCGTACGAACTACACTGGTATACAATCCCACTCATCTCAAGTTTCAGACCGCAGTGGCAAAGAAATACTTATTCGTAGGAGTTTTAGCCGAATGTTACTATGAAGTTTGTGAAAAGGTGTGTTATTTACAAACTCGACTTCACTTTCCTGTCTCGCCTTCCATTCCGCACTGTGCACGTAATTTGGCCTTTTGTCTAACTGCTGTACACAGCACAATACATACCGTTCACTAGTAGGCTACTACAAATGATTATTGCCAGCTTCAATCGATATGATTTTACGTAAAAGGAGGACATGGCAACCCTTCCAAGTAGACTTGAAAGACTTTTACTTTGCGAGGGTGTTGGGAATGAGAATGTGCAAGCTGGAGTCGAAAGCTTTCCCCAGATCAATACGTTGCATTATGTGTCTTCAACATCCCATTCCTTGCCAAGAGGCTGGTAAGGAGATACGGCGGTGAATTGTCCTTGTTACGGCGACAAGCCTCGCTTCGCTTGGCGTTCACACCATACCGTACCAGAAAATAGAATGCCGCAAGCTTGCAAGGGAAATTCACTACTTTCTTAAGCCCATTAAAACCGTTCTTGGCATGTGATGCGCTCATCGATAAAGCTAAAGACATAAGCACTAGATGTGCCAAGTCGTTAAAGAGCCATAATGGACAGCTTCCGATCAATTTCATTGGCAAAATATGTTCATGCAATTTTTTTTCCCAGCGAACAGCAACCCCAATTGTCATAAAAACCTCAGCTAATGAAGTCACTGTGCACAAATTCTCGGCGAGTAGCTGTTGTCCTGCATGAGAAATTAAATGGACCCCTGATTGAGAACTACAAGGGAGAAGGGCGAACGCGCGGGCTATCCAAAATCAATACAAGAACGCCTAACTGGGGAATCGAATTCTTCCGTTCTATTCAAAAGCCTTTTTCGATAACACTATAAAATCGTTAAAGATATTTCTGATTAACTGAAAGCAATGTTCCAAAGATTCTGAATGAACGACACGCAGCGCTGATATGTCACAGAAGCTAGAACATGGTTCGGGGTTCGTTTTAATTGCTGCTGACGGCCCGGTATTCGGGGAAAGCACACCATGGGAATTAGCGTACGAGGGGTAGCAATGGGTCAAAAGTTAAAATGAGACAACTTACATTTCCTTGGCAGCGTCCATTGCTTCGTTAGAGAGTTGAACTACTTAGCTAACTTGATTACAGGGTTATGTGAGGGAAGTCGGAGTCGGCTCTACCACCGTATCACTTTAGAAGTACTCTCGATCCTCACGCTGAAGTCAGAACGTTCGGAAAAGAATGAAAGGGGTGCTAGAGGACTCGTACCACGCAAACGCTTTGCGACGCAAAGAAATGCGGTTGCGTGAAACATACGCGACCCTATTTTAAAGGAACGGCAGAATAGCTTGCATTGGCCTAGCCCATTTGTAAGGTGCGAAATACAAGTTGACTCTTTCAGACTACTCATTCAAGCAATAGCAACTGTTAAAAAAAAACTTAGAGAACCAAAACCTTGGTGACGAGCAAAATAACGGGAAGTAAGCAAACAATAAAGTAGAAAAAAACGGTAACTTACAAGGGTGCATTGGTAATTGCTTTAGAAACTTCTTCTACCTTCTCCTCAATAGTGTGAACCCTGTAAAGCAACAAAAGTAACAACTTTCAAGCATGAATGAAGAACACAAAATAAATGGAGTTGCAAAAATTCGCAAGCAAACTAAAAATACGCGGTATGACATAAAAAGCGGAAAATGAGATAATTTCATGGATCAACAATCGAGTTTAACGTTCAATAGGAAAGTATAGTGTGCTTTTAAAGTAATAATACATGCAGGGCAATATTCAGGGTGTTGTTTCGGGGGGGGGGGGGCATGATCTTTCTTTTCTTTTTATCATTTCTCTTATTTTACGCATTATAGAATAAAAATCTTGTGCTGTTCAACCCCCTAGTTATGGCCTTTTGCTTTCAAGTGCAAGAAGTGCAAGAAGTGCGAGCACTTTAATTTAGTAAATCTACTCACGTAGTGGAATCTCGCACGTTTTTAATGCCTTGAGAAACATCATCTTGCAACTCGCGCCACATGCTTATGCCAAGTTTGCGTTTCAGTTCCTGTGCCTTAGCAGTCTTGGCGGCCAAAACTTGACGAATGGTTTGGATTTCGTATTCCAACTATGAATTACAATTTGTGGAACGGGGCTCGCATTAAAAAGTTTCCTTTGAATATCCTTCAAACCATACCTCTGCTAGTTCGCTTCTCCATTGGTCTTTCTTTAAAGCTTGCTCTTCAGCCGATAAATTCATGAATGATGCACTCATGGGGATTTCCCCATCTGGGGTGGCCAATGGATCGTACCCATTATCGCTACCTAAAAGCAGAAGATTTAAGGAAACGATATCGCCGACTGCGCAGAAAATTACTTGGTGTATTCGGGATGCTCATTTTAAAAGCTGAGACGTAGAGCCGACTGCGCTTGCACCCAGAAAAAATATTGCCTGTAAAGAAAAGGTACAAAATCAAGACGCAAATATCAAAGCCCAACCCTGCGCTTTTCCTACTCAGAACTGCTATTAAACGGATAGGAAAATATTTAATGCCCCGCCTGTAAGTTATTTAGAAGGTTTACTTACGTTTGATTTACTATATCTTTTCAGACACTGGATTTGTCACAAAAGTTTTACACAAATTAAAACCTTGCAGACGGATTACCACGTCACCTAGACATGTTTACTAAAGCCAAGGTTATCGATTAATCGAAACTTCAAAATCGATCGCGGTTATCAACGAGCAGGTTACGGACCGGGAAAAACATTCACTCTGTAAATCGGCTAAACCATGAAACTCGTGAGTATTTCTTCAACATAAAAGAACTGATAAACCTGACTAAATTGATATTAGTATAGCTTGTCTGCCCACCCCAACAAACCGTGCTACATATTTCACTTCAAAGATGTAACGTTAATGTTGGATTGTGGCTTGGATTCATCATCCGCGTTACATTACCTTCCACTCCCGCTTATACCGAGTCGAAAACTATCCTCCTTGCCCTACTGGACACCAAAGGAGATCAATGATCCGCAGTTGGAAGGGGTATTTCATGTAAACTTTGATTTCGTTCTCAAACGTAACTTTCCTTTTATAGGAATTGAAAGAGAACCCTATTTCAGGGAGACTGTTTCTGGACAGCCAGCTGGAATTTGCAGTCCCGCAGAGCGGCGTCATAGATTACTCTACAGTCGACGCCATTCTCATTTCAAATTATACATGTATGCTGGCATTACCTTTTATAACAGAAGGAACAGGCTTCAAAGGACGGATTTATGCGACAGAACCCACGCTCCAGATTGGAAGGTAGCTTATTGGTCGCAGCTTTGCAATGATTTGCTTATTGTGCCATGAATTGCCTTGTCCAAGGTTGTATATGGAAGAGCTGGTTCACTACATTCAGAGAATCCCGAAACCTCGTCGCGCAACCCGTTGGAAGAAATATTTTCAAAGTTTACCCTCACCTTTTTGCGACATCTTACGACCGCACACCTGGCGCGCGCTCTATGATATGAAGACAGTAAATGCAGCACTCTCCAAAGTACAGATGGTGGGCTTCAATGAAAAGATTGTAAGACACTACTGCACACACAATTTCAGGTCGTAAACCGCAGTCATAATTATCTTTTAGGACGTATTTGGTGCCGTACAACTGACGCCTGTGAGTTCGGGATATTGTTTGGGGAGCTGTAATTGGTTAATTAATTCTGGGTATCAAAAGATCGCCTACGTTAGTGGAACTTCTACGTTAACAACCCACCCTAGGTAGATTCGCGTTTGAAACTTACTTGATTCCTCGAAAGTCTTTATTTTTCGGTCCATAGGCCTATGGACCAGAGCGCGTTAAGGCATTCTGATTTACTCATCCTGGGTGGTTTAACCCAAACACCTACGGCCAATCCAGACTCCATGCTAGGAGAATTCTGCATGGCAGTAGGTAATTGTCCAAGCTGTTTTCTTTGCAAACTCTTTCGAACATTAACTAATTACGGAAAATATAGCGTTAACGTTACGCGGCGGGGGAAATGTTTTGGTCCCGTGCTATTCGTCTGGAGTTGTCTATGATCTCTTTGAATGTTTGTCGTCTCATTTGGATAGTTCTAATCTGTCGCAGATTCCTTTGTTCTTTGTGTCGCCTGTAGCGGAAAGCTCCTTAGCGTATTCGAATATTTTTGCCGAATGGTAAGTTCAAACTATTCGATTAATTTTGGGTCTATTTGCTACTAAGTTTGAAGAATTTTTCTCCTCCAGGCTGTCCTCAGGGAAGCAAAACAAAGTGTATTTGCCTGAAGAGCCGTTTCCTCACGCCCAACTTGTGAGAAATAATCGTCTAAAACATTTCAAATACTTACACGAGGAGGGTTTCACAAACGAATATCGCCAAGTGAGCAAAGTTCATTAATTAATTTTAATGTATTTTTTCCTTTTAAAGAATTCCAAAGTTGTCATTATAAGTTGCGTATTCTTGTCACGTAGTCGTAATATTTCCCTTTTCGCAGCCATGCGTCGTATTTTGCGGACACCCAAGTTTACGCTACGGAGATGTGATCCATTTCTTGGAACTGTGGGGGAATAACCCATCCAATACGATTGTATTTACAGGTAACACCGCGTATAGAGCCAAGTTGCGAAAAATCTATCCCTTCTTTACTTTGTAGAACCCGAATTTCTGTATTTGGAAGCGCTGTCGCCGTACCAGCCCCTAGCTATGAAGGCTGTGCACTGCCCTATCGATACGAGTTTGAATTTCTCTCAAGCTAACAAATTGATCCGGGACTTGAAACCTCAAACTCTGTTGGTCCCCGAACAGTATTTATCCCCACCCTTATCCGCTCCTCTACGGAATGACTTAGTTATTGAAACGGTAAAATTCAAAGTACACATTCGTAGTATTCTTGTTGCTATCGACATAAAGAGGATTTACTCTGCTCGCAGGAGGTTTCTTGTTTGCCTTTGAAGCCTTACGACATTATCAGCTTGCCCTTAAAACGGAAACAGGAAAAATTGTTCCTACATCCGGCACTGGCTTCTCAATTACAACCAACTCCTATTAAGCTGGGACTTGCCGCTACCACGGTAACCGGCCGACTCGACTCACGAGACAATCGCCACACGTTAAATGTACAGTACTTCCCCTTTTTTCTCGCTATTATTTTCATCGGATATTATAGCCGATTGCGTGGCTAAAACCGTTTACTTTTAATTGTTTACGGCCTATTGGTTGGCTTGGATTAGGTTTATGAACGTACCGAGGACAAATACAAACTGAACCTCGTCGCGCACCGCAGCGAGCATAAATATCCATGGGGGCCTCTCGATGTAAGTCAGTTGGTACAGAAATTGAATTACAACGGGATAACGGACGCTAAAGTAGAAGAAGGGCCTGAAGGAGTGCTTGTACATTTGGTAAATTCTCGAACAAGATTCTGTAATTGTATTATCCAAGTTTGACCTATTTTATCTTTATTGAATCTTGCAGCCAAGAGAAGACACACTTATTCAGATGGATGCGAGTTCAACTCACATCTTTTGTCAAGATGACGCGTTACGAAGGCGTTTGAAAGATATCTTGCTTCAGTGTTTGCCAGCTTTGTAACTTTGAAATACAATCACTTCACATATAGCTTGTATTGTGCTACAATTGTTCGCTCTTTATTTTGTCACGAGTGTAATACAAAGATGTTCAAACTGACAAGCCTCTTGCCTTGCCCATGTTGAGGCGTGCAATTCACATACAAGGTACAATGTCACTGTCAATGAATGTGAACATCCAAAATCTCACAACTCGGCGTTCTTACTTCCCTATCGCGAGTGAACATTTCATTTCCGGACATCACAGGCTACCCGTTAATAGACATTCCGGCGTTTGTCAAGCCACGTGGCATGACCCATTATGGCTCATACCCATTTCAGATAACGCTTCTGCCTCCCATTTCCTAGACATCCTTTCTTAGATTTGACGTCTGCTGGTGAGTTGGACTTTCCGTCATTAAAGCGGGTGCTGACATTCCTTTCAGAACCATCAAACCGAGCCACGATTCTGTAGACATGATAAGTTGCAATAACATTACAGTACTTTACGCTAACTTGGTAAAATGGGTAACGACCCAAAACTTGTCGCGAGTTTCCCCTCTCAGGCCCTTATCAGTTCTCCGTCCAGTCTACAGAATTCCAACCGGACTGGTGAATGATAAGGGAACGCGAGGGAACGAAAATACCAGCATCATTCTAATTATCTACGGAGACGAAACTAGAAGTAAATTTATAAGAAAAATTAGCAGGATGTTGTGGAAGAATTAAGATATCAGGTCTGGTTTTGGTTCAATGGCAGAGATTAAAAGTTCCACACATGAGGGCAAGTTGGTGAGGAATGCGCGAACGAAACGCTGCAGAGCTACGCCATGCGTCGAACTCCTCCAAATGACGAGAAATTAAAATAAATAATAGAAGAGAAAAGGGAGGGGGATTCAGAATAGGGGAGAAAGAGATGCTGCAGGCTGGATAGGGATAGTCGCCTGGTCTTTGGCTGTTGGTTTTGTCTTCTCTCTTCTGGTTGCCCTGTACTGATAAACACCCGCCACGCCAAGCAAATTCTGACGTTGTGCGTCCGTAGGTTCTAGCTAATCCGTTCAGAAACTCGATCCTTCTCGCCAGACGGGCGAATATAACACGGAGAAGTTCCCCATTAAAAGTGGGACGACTTACTCGTCATTAGTATCGTTGTCGGGGGGCAAAAGCGATGGCGATTGACGAGACGACTAACTAGATAGGTATACACTTTGACGTTCTGGCGGATGTTCAGCACCGTCTTCACTTCCAATGACTAACGTAAGCGAACTGAACTACGAGCCTAGTAAAGGAAGCTTCTGGGTGTGGAAAGAGCAAAGTACTAGGCTGATGGTGATGGTCCTGGCATGGACTATCACCACCACCCGTGTACTTTATGAATGTCTCCCCTCTTTTCCCCCTGTTCTTTTTTCAACCACTATGAGGGTCAAGGGTCGGGCTCCAGCTGCCGAATCCGCGGGGTAAAATGCTCTATACGACACCCGCCTTCTCATCCCAATATGCCCCCTGCTCGAGAAAAGCAGCTGCCTGTCCTGCAACCTATTACTCAAACCTATATAAAAGATCGATGGATGTATTAAACCTAGAATGACGGGCACTCCAGACACCTATCTGTTATAAAACCATACCCCGAAAAAAAATCTGAACTGGAACACTGGATCGTCTCTCTTAAGCTGCAAAAAACATTAAAACAGAGCTCTGGTTCACTTATGTCACTGCCAAAGTTTCACTCCACGTTTCAGCACACTTGTTCTGTTCTCACTCCCTATCTAGGGACTAAGGTCTTGAGCTTGGGCGGGGTGTGTGACGAGACTGGGGTTGAGACAAAATGTAGTGTAGGGTACCTACCCTCCCAATATCGACAAAATCGCGGAGCGTTGGCACGCACCTGCATCTTTCTCTATGCTTCTCCAGCAAGGGTCTAACTATTTCTTTGGCAAAACAGTTAAAGTGTCAAAGGTGGTAAATTTTTTAAATGCGTGATTGCGGGAGAGCGAGAGCGCAACGATGCGAAAACCAAGACTGAACAGGGAGAAAAGCAGGGCAACAGCGAGAACAAGCTTGGTACACAGCGTGGAACGGAAAAGGGGCCGCTCCCTTTATCGATCGGACTGCAACTTCGGACTTCGTGCGGGGAGGTTTGGTTGTTCTCGAGTACAGCCCGCTGGGTTCGACTTGCGTATACGAGTGCTCATACGGGAGCTACAGCGCCGGTGGGTGGGGTTGTAGTACCCTCGTATCACCTAATACTTTTGGCCTATACCCCCTCCCCTTCTGTGACTAAGGGGTGGACGCCGAAAGGTGGAGCCTGTACAGACTAAGGTTGCTTAGAAAGGGTGATTTCAAGGTAGGAGAAGACGTCCGCGATGCCCCTTTTTGGATTACGGTGCGCTCGAATGCATGATCTATGAACAAAAGCGAGCAGGCCGAGGATCACGCGGGTATTACAAGAGAGAAGCAAGGGAATAAAATGACTTTGAAAACATACTACGATAGCTGTATCTTTGCGAGGAAAATTTGTCAAGTTTGCTCGTTGCAGTTCACGCTGAAAGAGACTACTTCTCTAGCGATTCAATGACGTCTCCGGATATGCGGGATGACCTCATTTAATCGCCATTCCTTCTCCTTTCTGCCTTTTTCTCGCCTTAATGTTTCACCCGCTTTTAACCCACTGTAACTTCCCTCCCCTTAACTTGAGCTCTTTCCTCCGCCTTTAATGGCAGATCCCTCTGTCACATGTGGGAATGATGATAAAACATAATCTGGAGCAAGCGTTCGACTATCAGTGCCAGAACCAGGATATATGATGATAAAAAACAAGCGTGACGGACGATCACACAAAGTGAGCAAAACATGAAATCATTCGTTTAGGCTGGGGGATGTCTAGAAGAAAAAAATATAAGCATTAATTTTAATGGAGCCGTGGGTACGGGGAAAAAAACTTTTGATATAGCAAGTCTTAGTTTTTACTTCTTCGTGGGGAAGTGCCCTGTCGTCGTTCTGGGGCTATTGCTTGTGCGAGTTCATACAAGCACACCCTGCCGAAACGCAAATACGTCCGCATTATGGAATATTCTCACTAAAGACTTGCGATTCAATGGAAGCCATTCTTCAACGTTTGACCTTGTTCACAACTACTTCAGCACTAGTTTTTGAGCGGCTTTCCACAAGTCACTCGGAAAGCACGCTTCAGAGAACTGTGCAAAACTGAAAGTACAGCGTGATTTCGGACGAGATCGCCAAGTCAGGCTCGCCTGGAGAGGCGTCCAGCACCTCCAGGCACTGACTGCGATCGGACTAATACTCAATGGTTTTAAAAGGGCGTCGACCGTCTTATTTCTCCTGGCTCCCAAGGCGAGTCATGTTTTAATGTAAGCGACGTCGCACAGCTAAGGCGTCGACGCCATCCCCATCGTTGGGCCTCTTGCGTGCGAAAGGCAGACTATGGCAATGCTGGCCAACCCAGGAGCGAGCTGTTTGGTCATTTCTCATTTGCCGAGCTTACCGAAAGGGTTACGTCTGGAATTTCTGTTCTACATTGTACACACACACACAACATACTGATACGTTCATGGGCAAAGCGATGCACCCATTTCAGCACCAGGCATCTGGAATTTGAGGCAGTTGACGAGTGTCGTTAGAGAGGATTATTTGGAGAACCTCATCCTTATACCTACAGAATCATTTTCTCTTAACTGCCAGAAATACTCGAAAACATGTCAGGCGTGGGGACGTTTATGCGAATGAGCATAGAGAAATCGAAACAGAAACCTTGGTAAGGGAAAAAAATACATAACTGTAGAAGAAAAGGACGCATTATGCCATGCACTCCTTCACTGTTCCTCAAGCTAAGGGGCTGTCGAGAAAAGCGACAGTAGAAAGAAGAAAAAGCTAAATGATGAGCCACATGTTGAAGAGTAAAATGAAACCTAACGAGTTCGCTGTCCCAAGGAACGAAGAGCAAAGCTTCTTTCTTCCAAAACGCCCTAAATATCTTCCCTTAGACGTCTTTTCTTCCATATTAAAACCAGAAGAGCAGTAGGCGATAGGCGACCTAAACATACAAGAATTTTACAGTAAAAAGCTGTCTGGGAAAGACGATATCGGACACGCACATCTCACACACATACATTGCACAGAAAGACGGAAGATCTTTCACGGGCGTCTAGGACTTGGAATGAATGGAGAAGATGAAAGAACAGTCCAATCTTCCTCTTAAACCACAATAGAAAGTCTCACAATTTGGTGAGGGTGGAGGAAGGGTGGGAAAACCCCACGGTAAAGCTGGATTTGGACGAAGCATTACTTTAAATCTTGTTGACTATGAATCTATGGTTGTTAACAATAGTTCCGGGTGTGTATAAGGGAAATAGGCGTTGCTCACAGCAATACAAACTAATACAGATTTAGTCCCCCACTTTTATCGCTCTTGCAGTCAAAAAAGTCTTTAAAAAATGGGACGTAGACCTCAGTAGATTTCAGAGCATACAACGTGGAACTCTATGCGACCCAAACACGAAAACATAGCACATACTACTGGTATGCCTTGATTTGCTTTCGCTGTTTATTCATACGAGAAATACGACAGATTTGCAAAACGTAACAAAGATCCAGCACCAAGATGCCTAAAGAGTAATATAAATTTTTTTCATAGAATACGAAGCAGTTGATAGCGATAGGTAAAATTCGGGGGAGAAAGGGGTAATATTACGCCGCTGGGGGAGAATTTTAAGGGAATGAAAATAATCAAATAAGACTATGTAGTTTTAGTTTAGAGGCGATGTTCTACACTTGGCTACCGTCTGTATTGGTAACTTCAATAACTACGACGTGACAGTTAGGCGTTCTTCTCCGTTTAAATTTTCAACATGACAAATAAGGATCCGGCACCGAGGCGGAAAGCCACAAAAAAACGTCAGTGGTCATGTTATCTTCCTTCATTTAATGTCGCTAATTCTTTCCTCCCAGCAGAAATTATGAAAACTTTCATGCATACGCGAGTTGGCATATTGGGGAATATCTGTCTTCCTGAGAAAATTAGGAGACATGCAACTCATGTCTGAAAAAAAAGATTACTTGTGCCTTTTTGCACTAAGTTTTCATTACAGGCTTAATAAATTTTTTCAGGAGCTCCCTTGGTGAAGTTAATAGCAGGTAGGAAACATCCCCATGTGCGTTAAGCTTTCGTGTATGCCACTACAGTCAAGAGAGGGAGACCATATGGTAATTTTACCTCCTCCCTCACACAATTCTGGTCTTTTCCCCGCTAGTCCCCAATGCATAGTATCGCTCACTCACACACTCCATTTAATGATAGCAAACGGATTTGCAAAGCTGTTGGGCTAGAAGGGATGCTGCTGCGTAAGAGTCATATTTCTTCCCCTCCATTCCCCATTCTATTGCCTTCTTCAACCTCTAAAAACCCCCATAGTCACTGCCGTTCCATAGCAAAATCTTGGCGCGCCTGGAAAAGTGGCGCACCTGAGGCTTCCTACTTCATCTTCGGCTTTGCATGTTTTCCCAGCTGGCATTTTACAATAGCCGAGATTGCTAAGAGTGGGAACGTGGGGATTGCCGCCTTTTTTTAATACTTCCATTAAGGAAAAAATATGCTTCGGTAGGATTTGGCAGAAAAGGCGGAAGGATTTTGGTGCTTGATCGTCTGTTTGCAGCATGTTCTCAAGAGTACTGGCGAGATTAGACGATCGGTAACACCCCCTTAAAGAGAAAACAAGGATGGAAGGATAGGAAGTAGAAGTGCGGCACAAAACTGAAAATGCTGTGCTTCTTTATGACAGCAGCCAAAAAGGAAGAACATGGAAGTAAAGGCGAAAACTGGAAGTAAGGGCGAGAAGCTTTCCCATTATTTGTCGATCAATGCGGAAGAATGCTATACCGGCTCCTACTGGTAAGACCTTTTGGACTTGGGAGGCTTTTTTCCTATTATGCCTAGCATCAAGGGACCGAGGGAACCCGAAGTCCTCCGTTTCTACAGTAGCGAACCGAGATGTTGCGTTCACGGACATACTTTTAAAAGCATCCCTATGGCCTCATTTACACCCATAATTGTCCTCGAAACGTTTGATTTCGCTGGACAACGACACCCCCATTGCCCATTCCGTACTTTCGAACATCTCTGATCTCCTAGGTCTCGCACCTCCTCGGTGTTTTTTTCGTCCTCCAAACCTAAAGCTCTTTGGAACACAAATTCCATTAGAGCAAGGGAGTAAGCGAGTTTGGTGGTACTGGACTTTCGTGTATACTTTTTCTTACAAGTATCCAAAAATTTGGTGCACGACCTATTAAGTCACTCAACTAATTCACACAAAAACTCCTTCTGGAACACTACGTCAAAACTGATGTTTGCTTTTCCTTCTTTCATCTTCAGTCTTCTACCTTTTTTTTAAAGGAAGCTGCAGTGAAATTCGAATTGGATAGTCAATGTGAATGGTGGTAGCGGATGGAAGGCTACTCAAATCCGCTGATGCTGTTTTCCGAGCCATTATGCAAATCTGTTTCTCTTTTGGTCTAGCCAAAAGTGTCTCCATATGCGCATCCAATGTTCAATCTTACTTCGTCCCCTCTTTAAGCCCATCGTCATCACCGCTCCCACTCCCGACGATCGTGCTATAGTATACAGGAGTTCTATAATACTCAAGAAAATGACAAGGGACGCAAAAAATCGGTGCCTGATGTCATGCCTGGTGGTGCCACCGTTAGACAACGACAAGGGTGGTGGTGGTGGGGAGAAGACTATATCAAAAAGACTGCTTAATGCTTCGAACCTATGAAAGCGTAAATGCTTTATGAGCTCGTCTGTTGGGATAAGACCAGGATGCAATCTATCGAACCAGCTTCTGCATAAAATGGGCATAAAGTCCCACTTTACTACACATTTCCAAAACCCAACCTTTTAGTAAGAAGACAAACACACAAGTATCAATCCCCCTCCCAGAAACCTGGCAAGCTGAACGCTAATGCCAGTTATATCATCTGGCATTTTTCTGGCGTCCACCGCAACTACCTTGAAACATGTCTAATTTCTTTACAAGGGCGACGGAATGTGTGTACGTGCACGTGGTGTGTACTGATACGTGAGCAGACATGAGGAAATAATGTATTCCATAAAGAGAAGAACAAGAGCCGCTTTTCATTAATCCTAAGCTCCTCATTTGTCGCTAGCACTGCAAACTCTTTCCCCCGCTCTCGTTCGTGTTTTCTTCATGCTGGATGGAACAACATGATCAACGGTTGTAGTAAGAACGATTAGCGCAGGTCGAAACAGAAAAGATGGCTGACAAGCCTTTGCTCTACAGATTTTTTTGCCCTCCCCAAAGGGAAAGAAAGGACAGAAATTATGAAGCAAAGATAAAAATTGTACAGTGTACTTTTTCAGGAGTTGAGAAGTTCTGTTTTTCTGCCTCACTTTCCGTAGGGTTAAATGTTGAGGAAACCACAGCCACTAATAAAAAAATATAAATAAATAAAACAAGCTTTACAAGAAGAGAAAATGTGAGCAGGTTGGTTGTGGGGTCGAGGAGGAAATATCGACGTTCTCAGCGACCGAGCTTGGTCCTGCTCTTGCACCGAGTTCCGCGTCTTCCGCTACAAGCATCGGAATTTACCTTGGAAAGAGCAGGCTAGTGATAGCAAAGGTAAGCCATTCGTGGTAAAGCTAAGCCAGTTGCAATAAGCACCGCCGTGGTGGGTGGTAGCAAGGCGATAGGGTGGAAACAAGAGATAAGAAACCAGCAGAGCAGGACAAGCGACAGAAAATATGCCCAGAACGAAGAATAAAGTTTCGACTCGGCGGCCGCCCGTTTACCCGAGCAAGTTTTACTTCGGCTGAGGTGGAAGGAAGGTTTTCTGGCCGAGTCCAGCATGCAATATGCATGACGCCTCTGAGGGAACATACGACGTCCAACTTGGGGGTCGCTGAGCCTCCCAAAGACGACGCCGGATATTGGATGCAAACCTAAAGAAACGAGTAGAAGTTGATCTTACGGACGAAGGGGACGAGCGAAAAGAAAACCTCGACGCGGAGAAAGAAATACTTGCACCAATACATATTCTTTCCTTTTTCTTCTAGTCTCATTGACCTTCCCTAGACCTTTCTCCCGCTCGCTCACTCACTTAATTTACTTGGCGTCACGATCCCTACCGGAGGTGCTGGACTAACTGGGCGCTGAAACAGAGCCAGTTTGGCCTAACACAATTGCCCTCTCAGTTTCTCTACCATCCCGAGTATAGTGATTCGGCTCGGAGGGGTGCGGGAAGGTGAGAAAAGAAGGGTGCAACTAAAGTGAATTTTATTGTTTGGTTATAAAACCGTGCTAGATCGGCTTCGCGGAAGGAATATACCTTCTGGGACAAGTTAAGCTGCTCAAAAAACTTTTCAAAGGAGTAGAGAGAAAGGCAAGAGCTACGGAACAGACAGGCAGCTTTCTGCTTCGGTGTCCCATAACTCAAAAAAAGACGAAAAAAAAAAAATAGCCGTTTGGGAATCTTGTTTTGAATCTTTTTCGCCTGGACGTAAGTACCGTATCATATGAAGCGTATCAAGTGATGATATAGCCTACGAACTACCTCCTATGCGAGCACAGCTCGAAGGGATGTACAGGCAAATATGTATTAGTCAAACAAGGATCTAAAAATCTGACACGAAAAATTTGAGACAGTCGCCGAGACTTTACACACAGCGCTTCTAAGACTATGTAGATCTCCTTAGCCGCAATTAATGGAGTGCACTTACCAAGTTAAAAATTGGAGTCGACTTCCAGCTGGTTCGTCACGGATTTTCTAAGGTTTAATTGGTACCGAATTGGTAAAGTTTGAGCGGGCGCATTGAAGGAGGAAAAGTCAAGGGAGAAGACAAGTGTCCCACCATTGATCGAGGAGTAGTGGGCAATCAAGAACCCAAGGTTTTAATCACTTTCCATCATCTAGCGCCCGGGTGTTTTATTAAAGCTTAGTCTAGAGAAACAGCGAAACGAAAGAGACGCAGAGACAGCTCAACGAAAGAGACCGAACAAGAAAATAAGACATTGTGCACTGTGTCCCTTGCCTCAACTCCCGTTTGCATAACCCTTGTAAAACTTAGAGACCGAGAGGTCTTCAATCAAGAAGTTTCAGACAGCTTCTCTATAACGCATTTACATAGTTAGACGGAGAATGAGTCAAACTAATTCAACTTTTTTAATAGTACTCCCCGTGCAATTCCCCTCAATGCATGAAAAACTAAGAGTTGAGGGATGATAACCATTCCATAGAACAACTGGGGTTAAAATCTTTGCTTTTCAAAAGATAGCCCCAGTGAAAAAAACGAAAAGAACAGGAGATAGAACAGCTCTCTTTGCCTGCATCCCGTACACACTGAAATGCATATTGAATATGGAGCACGTGTTTCTTTTCGCACGGCTCAGCAGCTCTCATTTGTCTCCGTCGTTGCCTGGGTCGCGGCTAATGGTAGTTAGTAACCAAAGTACAGCATTGCATTCCATATCAAGCACTACGCGGTCGGTTCGTATAAATGCGCGTCTTGAGTAACTCAGGTCGATGGGACTATGTAGTTAAAGCAAAAGTACGCAAGACTACGGAAAAAGAATCCCGCACATTGCAAATGGCCTCCAACTAACATGAAGTACCTGTAAATGATAAACTTAATAAATGAATTTCTCCTGTCGGTAATTTAACCTACACAGATAGCAGGGAACTCGAGAGCATAAACACAAGTATGTAAAGCTTGCCAATTTTCATTTCACGTATAAAGCAGAGAGAAAGGCAGCTTGCAGCTGCCTACCAATTCACGGCTCAACTGCAGCACTACAATGTAAATTGACGAGTTGTGTTACAGTGAAATGTGAAAATTCAGACGAGAAAGCATGAAAAGTGGTACCCTAAAATTAATTGCAATAATTTCATGTAATACAAGATTTATAGTTCTCGCACTTCAGTTTTTCCGTTGCCTTTGCTCAAAGCAAATGTAAATGCATATCGCCTCCTGGTTTGAACAGTCATCTGTTCCCGATAACCCAAGTCGGCAGATGAGACCGAACAGGAGGGAGCACTTACCTAATTTGGGCAAATGCATCTTGTTACTGGTACCTAACGAAGTAAGACTTAAGTCGCTTAAACGCATTTGCCAGTCTTATTGTGGCCAGACTGAACTAATACAGAAACGAATAAAGGGCGCACTGTGTTTCTCAAATTGTACAATTAAAATAGAAACATTTATTTCTCCCTTCTAAGTACTATCGAAAGATTTAGTGGAGGTAAACAGAACTAGAGCACTATATTTTTCCTTTCTATTACTGTACTTGTAATGTGAGTGTATGAATCGGAAGAAATAATGTAAGAATGAACTTTAGGAATGTAATTTCAACTTAAGATTAATGAAGAACTTTAATGAATGACTTGAAAAATGTTCAGGAATGATGGTTCTATGAACTACGTTTTTATAATGCTTAAAAAAAGAAGAACATTTAGGAAAAATCGTAAAGAATAAATGAAAGTCAGGGCTGAATATTAAGTACAGTGATTAAGTAGAGGATTGAATACTAAGATTGAATACTAAAAATACTAAGTACTAAATCCCTTTTATCCAGCCTCAACATTTCTGGACATAAGATGATGAAACGATGCTTAATATGCAAATATTTATCAACACTAAAATAGTTAACTAAATAATCGAAACTTTTTATGCGAATGTTGGCGTTGCCCTCTACATAATATGCACTGCATTGTTTCCTAGTAAGATCAACAGAGAGCCGGATTCGGAGAGATAGTCTTGCCGAAATCATGACTGGCTACGGAGAGGCTTTGTAAGAGGGTCTCAGACTATACCTTACTGGAATTTGAGTGCCTGTGATATCATACAGTGAAAAAAAATAATCACTGGGCCACTTAGGAATCTTAAGATCAGATCTCAGTTCCGCTGAGCCAATGGAGCTGCTGCCTCTTTCGGTTCAACCGGCTGAGTTCATTAAATTCTCCTTTTAATGGCCGAAGGTATGTTTCATACAATGATCTACGGAGTTTTGAATTATGATACCCTTCGATTCAGAAGTCTTTGTTTTTCACAGCGCTTTCTCAGTCAAAAGTTTTTGTAGCCTAAAGTCTGATTTGGAGGAAACATTCTACATTTGAGAAAACAAGAAACTTGCAACTGCACTTTCAATCTTAGGGACTTTTCCACACAAGACATGGGACTGGGAGAAGTGGAACTTAAGCTCGCTAAAAGCATTCCCTGCATGTCCTCGAACCAACGTTTCTCCTCTACAGATTTTGTTTGGTACTACCACTTGGCTGAGCTTAGCTGAGTGAGAACATGCACACCACCCGCGCCCTCCAAAACTTTGAAATGTCGCAATTAAAACCCCGAAAAGCCACAAGCTTTTGCATATTACTTCTCTAAACCCCTGTTGCATATCTCACAACACGGAAGTTGTTAGACAATAATGGTGCGGGCAGCAGATTTCCGTATAAGCTCCCAACCAAACCTTTTGAACGTGTCAACAGCACTTGGCAGTATAACTGAGGAAAGTCCTTTCAGAGGGGGTTTCTTTAGTATTCGACTCATTTTCTTATTTACTAACTCTTGCTACGCTTTTCTCATTTTGGTTACGGCTTCCGGCTCCCATGCCTTAATCTTTCAAATGGTGGAACCGATGAATTAAAGGGGTTTCCGGCTTGTTCTTTTCACCAACGAAAGCAACAATCCTTCATAACGTTATGGCATTCCTTAGTACCAGCTAATCACAGCCTACTTGTTCACAGCTATAGCCTGAAATGAGGTACACATATAAAAAATGCTTCAAATACGGTTTTGCCAGAAACAAGGGTGTAAAACATACTCTTAAAGATTATCACTGAGGAGGAATGTGTGAATCAAAGGGTAAAGCGAATTTCCTTACAAGAACAATTGCTCCGCGAACGGGACGATGATAAATATTGCTCTGCAATGCACGTACGATCATACATGCACCGTCTTGCAGCAAGTATAAGAGACTTGCTGGGTTAGATTACATTGTATGAGCGTCAACAGCTTTGCACCCCTCTAAAAGGGAAGGCCATACTGCGCCTGGCATTTCTAATTGCTTCCATCCATCAATGAACAACTATGCACAATTTCTGACGGCCTGGGCTTTCACAAGCCGTTCTCTAGTACGGGATACCAAGACAGAAATCTCAAAGCAGATACCAGCGGCAAAACGAGAGTTACACGTACAGGACATAAAGAATGTGATGTGCCAAAAGTGGATGTAAGATGCTTGCGCAAAAAAGGTCGGTGGCAATAGCACAAGCTACGGGCACCGAGCATTCAACTTTTATATCTTCAAGTCCTTTTCTTAGCTGTGGGGGAGCTCTGTGTGGTGCGGTTCTGGTGGGTATTACCTTAACAATGGAAGAAGGATTAAACGAAATTGCGTGTCGGAGGTGATAATCTCCTCCTGGCAAGAAGGAAACACAGACGCGACGATTAAATAAAGGAATTACGTTTAGCTCTCTCAATTTTATGGGTATCCCTTACTCCGAAATGTACTTAAAGGATCAGACCGTCAGTTTATTAGACTATACTTATAATCTAATACAACGGAAACCTCGTTATAACTACCTCTTGGGAACACAAAAGCTGTTCGATATACAAAAAGTTCCTTATACCAGAACTTTTTCTGTACATTTGTGTAACTCCTGACCTTCCAACATGGTTTACTTTAACATTAGTTTGCATTAAACGGGTTCGGAACATGAGATTCTAAGGTAGAAACTCGGTTAATTACAAAGAAATATACAAGGGATAAATAAATATTTTCGGGTCTGATACGAAAATCAAAGCCTAGCAACTAGGCCTTAGTTCAATAACGTAGACTCAAAAATAAAGACTCTCGATGTAAATAATAAACAAAACTCAAAATTGCATTAAAATAGCTTAATCAGTTCAGTTACAAAATGTAGTTGTACTCTAATCATTTTTACACTATTATTAGTGTCGAAAAACTTAATAAATATTTTCTATTTATAACTTAAAAATAAACAATTTAAAAACTTAACCATAAATTTTACACAATAACTTTATTTAAAACTTAACTAACCAAGCGCGATGTTCAAGCACGAACGCAAACAAAGGTTTTCCTAACAAAATTACAATCCTTCTAAAAAGAAGTTAAGATACAACGGTCTATCCAAAAGTTCCGAGAAATGTACTGCTCTGCTTAAACGGACTGACTCAGAAAATTTCGTTTGTTGTGTAAATGTTTCAGTATCATTCATAGATAACTCTGCCGATTCTAAGCTTTAAAAAAATAAAATAAAAAAAAATAAAAAAAATTCAAATAGAATGGATTGCACCTCATCTCCAATCATGCTGAGAAGGCTAAGGGATTTGACTTCCAGCACTGTATCTAGTAATTGAAATTTAACGATAGATTGTGCACAAATTCATTAAATGGTGAATGTGAACGAGAATTCGTACAGGATTTTTAATAGGGGTGAATGACTTTTAAAGAATAATTTCTCGGAACTTTTCGATGGGCCTATGTACTAATGATGGAGCTTACTTCAATAGGTTTTTGGACAACTACTTTAAAGCTATCTAGTTTCGAAGATTATTTTCTCAAATAATACACATTCTAAGAATGATTACGATTTGCCATTCTTAAGATTAAACACACAACTCAATGTTATTATCGGTAAGAATCAAGGATGCCGCACATTCCAACTGGAAATAAAGTACTGATATTTTATTTGCTTAAAATTTTTAGTTTATGCCAAGCTTTCATACACGACATTTTTGTCTAAAAATCGGAGTAAATTAAAATTTTCAAAAGTCGAATGCTTCTTTTTATGGATTACAAAAAGTTAAACTCCTTCTGCATAAAGGCTGTCCGAGGTAAACTAAATAAGCGAACACCGATTTCCTGGATCATTCGTAAGCGTAATGGTGGTCTGTAGGCAACCATTATCCAGCGTCCCACTACCACCACCACGCATCATTTCATCTATATTCTCACACATAGCTTATTCAGAATGCGCTCTAGCACCACACAAACATCCCTCCCCCAAAAAGGAATACAATAAATAAAAGGAAAGAAGAGAAAAAAGTGAAAAATGAAGAGGAGAGAAGATGGTGGGGAAGCAGCGAATAAGAAAAGTGGGGCATAGTATGCGACGGGTTATATGCACGAATTCAGGAGACCTTACTCAATATGCTATTACGGGTGTTGAACGATTTATGGGTTACTTTGCTTGAAACAACTTGATCGTGTAGTGTGGCCATAGTGGAGCGGTAGACAGACCCAAATACCGTAACACAAGCACAGCAGCTACTCAGACTCAAATTCATTTCCGATACGTCGGAAGTCAAGGAAACGGGCAGGGGCAGTGTGATGTGGTGTTGAGAGGCAAGACAAAGATGCTCATCAACCTGAGTGCATCTTGAGCTTCAACCAGGCCATTGTCGCCTCCATTCGGGGGCTTTTCAATCTAAGCAGGAAAAATCCAGCAGGAATATGCTCCCTATGTGGAGGATCAGTCCAACTTCTGATAATAAAAATAGCGAAAAGTTGGACAGAATGGTATACGCTTGGACTCGTACAGGAAATACAAACGAGCCCTCCAAAATCATCAAGAAAATAAAACGGTACAATGCAAGACAGAACTGTTCAACCGGCAAAATTTAGTATACAGCAAAGAAGAAAATCACGGAATAAAAAAAGAGTACTTTTTGTACCCTTGCTTGCGTAGGCATCCCAGCCGAAGAAAGCTCAACAATACCTAGCGCTGGAGATGCAATGGCCTTTAATTAAAAGCGAAACAAAATTATACGACTGTTTTTGGCCTATGCATGAACAGAGGCCAGAAGAACGAAAACATGTAGAGTTAGTCTGGTTGTCTCCAACGAAGAGGCTTCGGCGAGTCTACACGTTATGGACAATAAGAACTGTCTCCGTGTTGTCATGAAACTTGACAATAACCAGATCAACTTAACAGACGTCTTATGCTCCTAGCAACCCCTCTTGCCATCATTGGATATACAGCACCTCCTGTGAGTATAGCCTTATCACAGACGCACTGACAACTTAATGCCCCAGCTTGCGAGCAACAAGTTGACAGTTGTTGCAACACGTCCGTGCCATCGCCCTCTCACACCACGTTAGACCAACTGCTCGAGTTTATGTACCAAGTTAAGAACGCCAAATTAATACTCACAACCATAAACTCTGGTTTCAGACTACCCTTCTTCTTCCGGAAGTTGAAACTCGCCTGCGCGAGAAATTGCAGACATGCACCGACTTTCTTGAATTTCTGGTAATCTATTGTTCCTCTGCTTACTATCAAACGACACAAGGGCAAGAACTCACACATTAAGAACAAGCGCACTGATGTTTCTCCTTATAGCATACCCTACCGTACAAAACCCGATAGCATAACCTTATGCTTCTGAGTACCATTACATAGCATTCTGAACAGTATTATGCTTCGAACGACTAACAATGAAAGCTCGAACTTTCATCAATTTTTTTCACGGATTTTTTTAACGAATGAATTATAAAATAAAAACAGAATCATAGGAACAGTAGAAAACAGACGTAATAACCTATACCAGAAGCAATGAAATAACCCCCCAAAAATACACAAAATTAAAGAAAAAGTAATGAAAATAAAATAAAAATAAAAAAAGGATAGCTCACACAATTTCAGAGGTAACAGTGGGGAAATGGACCACGCTGTACACGACCTGGGTTACCAGCTAATTAGGCAGAATGTCCGTAGGGCGTGGGTGACGAAGTTCTTCCCTATCTAAATACGCAAATGTCTGCGTGCCTTCAGTACACCCCGAAAAATTGCCTTAGGGAACAAGGGTTGTAGTGCTGCCTATCGACCCGCACGCAAGCTATAGGCTAGGTTGGATCTATTACTTTTAAAAACGGCAGCGGAAAGTAACATTACTGCAACGGTGCGATGAAGTAACACGAGGACGCTCCCGCGTTTGCCAAGCTCCTCTAATCGATACTTGCATACGCCCGTTTTGTAGTTCTACCGCGGTTTTCCCTTTTCAAAAGTATCGTTACGTCCGCTCTTGAGGTGGTACGCACACTTACATCCATGCGTCCATATGTGTTCACGTATTAGGAGGCCCCTTTTGCTCTTTTCTTCCCCAAGTCTCTTTCAGCATAATAGACCCCCCAACAAACAATGGATCCCTATAGACCTAAGAAAGAAGTTGACATATGGGATTACTGTTATGAGCCCAAGTCGAATGGCTAAAGTTTTCCGCAAAAAGTATGAGGACTAAGGGAGTCAAGCATATGCAAACGAAGTTGAGAGACAGCAACAGGAAGTCCAAAGCGAACTCCTCCCCAAACACAGGAGACAGGGAGAATTTGAGGGATAAAATACACTTGGTCCTCGTCCATTCCACTTCACCATCCCAGCCACCATTCGCTCCTCACATTTTCCTTTCGTATACCAAACATCCGATACACCTTCACATAAAAAGCCAGATAATCCCGCGGAAGAGAAGGTGTCGGAATTTGTCGTGCTCCCCGAGCAAGGTAAATTCACCTTTCTTTCCCCCTTCTCTTTGCTCTTTTGCTTTACTTTGGGGAAGTTTTAGGTGGTACCACAGGGGCCCACTATACTTGGGTTATGGCCACTACTAGTGGTCTTAGACCATGTTGCTCTAGGAACCCAACTTAGTAATAGACAACTTTTTATCCTTTTTTTGTGGACCTCCTCGTGCGGGACTAACTAGTATAAAAGAAGTCCTATCAAATACCAACCCTCGCGTCTCCCTCCTCTTGCCATGATAAAAAATAGTTTGCCGAGATGAAGCGATAGAATCGGCAGAAGAGTATTAAGAAGGAAAAGTGGAAAACGAACGCCGAGACAAACCGCTCTTCTGGTGGAGAAAAGACCTCGTCTACATGGGGAGAAAATGTCGAGAAGAACGTAAAACCTCCAGACAAAAAAGAATAAAACATGGACGTATAAACTAGGAGGTAAAGTAAAAACGGCCGGACAGACGCAAATGAAAATCACCTGAAATTGTAGCAGACACATCAAGAGAGGGAAAGAAGCGGACTAGCGATACTTCAGTGTTCAGACTTTTTGATAACTTTTTTGTCAATCCTCATTCTTTTTCGTATAAGATACGGTTGAAAAGCGGCAAAACGGCAAACCAGAGATAGAATGTCGAGAGGAAAAAAGTGTCTAAATAAAAAGAACAAGACTTGGTAATGAAAGCGCGCCGGCCGTATCGGGCTCAAGCGCTATTGTTAATCAACAGATGCTGCACACACTTATTGATTAGTCTTTTCACCCCTCCCCTCTCCTTAATATAAACCGCTCCACTAATTTGGATTCCGAAACCACCTTAGCCGGGCACTCTCTCTCACACTCAACCCCAAAGTTTAGCATGAAATGCGCGCACAGCGACATTTCTGTATTATAGGATTGAGCAATGGTACTGGAAGGCTTAAGCGATGGCCTGTGTCATTTTTTCGCAAGTCTTTGACTGTTCTGCGTATATAACGAATCCAAAACGAACGTTTCATTTCGCTTACTATACATGTACCAACTGCGAGGCTTAGCTACGCAAAACACTTGCGATCAACACTTTCAAATTAAAAAAGGGGACTTTCTCCGTTTAAGTCATACAGAGGCTGACCGCGAACCAAATGTAACAACACAGGGTTTTCAGGGGATGGGGGGTGGTGGGTTGAGATACTATTTAGCTTTCCGGGTATTGCTCCTTGGTGCCTTACCCCGTCCTTTGGCACTGGATGTCTCTTCCGCTGAAGATTCAGTTTTGGCCTTCGATCCACGACCTTTTACAGGAGCGGTTTTTTTCACCTACAATGTAAAACGAAACAAAAATTCCTTAAGCGAGAGCAAATCCTAAATTATAACCGGATAATCGAAGATCAGACGCACAAAATGGCCAATAAATGTGCTTAACGGAAGCCGTACGAAAGATCTCTTAAGTTTGATTATGGGAGAAAAAGTGAACAATTACAAATAATGAACAGAACGGTAAAACAAACAAATAATTTCTCTGGAACAAGAGATCGATCAGGAAGTTTTTAAGCATACCTTTATCATGGCGTCATGGGTGACATCTTCGTTCTCACTGCCGTTGGCATCATCCAGTAAATCTTCTTCATTTTCAGCTAGGAGTTCTTCGACCGAAGCAGCAGCCCCTCCGCGGCCTTTGCTAACTCCAACACCAGCAGCGTACGGTGTCATATGATTCTCTTTATTATAGGCTCGAGTAAAGGCGGCTTTAACCTGAAAAATGCAAGTTGAAAACAATCCTATTTCACCGTACCAAAATAACTTTGTAATTTTTAAATACTAATCGAAGTAAATTTCCACTTATATATGCGTAAAACAAGATTGTAAAACGCAATGCTCAAGCCGGACATTGCTAAATAAATATTTAAAAATATTCGTAACAATACACACAGGTTTGGGTTTACCTTGGATTCCACTGACGCCATAGGCTCAGGCTTGCCAGGCCATTGAGTTATCTCTAGTAGAGAATCAAGATCTTCACGTAGTAAATCATACGTTTCCATGATCTGGATAGCGGGAGCCACGCCCTCCGTTCCTTGCTGCAACGGACCCAGGACGGCTTGCCGTAATTGCTGGGCGTAATCCAAATTAAGAGCTCGCTTCCCACCTGAAATTCTGCATAAAACAAAGAAGAAAGTAATTTTCGGGAGTTCTAAAGGCATTTTCTTTGTTAATGGAATATAAAAAAGGCTGCGAAAAAAATCACGGTCTAACCTTAGGCGCATGTGCACCTGCAGCTCCTGAAGAAGGCGATCTATTTTGTTAGTACGCGAGTTACGACCCAACCAGGTTGGGAAATTGATTTGTGCCGCCATATGTCCTTCCATTAACTCGCCCGGTATTACGCTGGAATACATGGCCTATAAACATAAAGCAGGGATTCCACATTACCGTTTCCAGAATGCTTCTTTGACTACGGATAAAATGGGGGACATTCACCTGCACCGTTAATAAACTCCAGGCATTGTTGCTTCTAATATTCCGCTCCACAATATCGCCCATGCTAAGGCTATCCGCCGTCGCGCTTACCAAATTCAGTGTTTTCTTCACATCACCTCTACAGGAGCGGGCAAGATTAAACTCATTAAAGAACTCGAATATTTAACGTAAACGTTTTACTTGGCGGCATGGGGTACGACACTCAAGTAATTTTCCTGCACCATTAAAGGTCCCAGGCTGTAGTCGTGGAAAAAAAGATCCGATTTGTCTTGCAGCGACATGCCTTTATGTTCCGAGCTCGAAAAAACTGTGCGAACCACATCCCAAGGACCCTTCAAACGCGAATCCGAAATAGTTTGCTATAGCAACAAAAGTATAGTGTTACCATTTTCATGTCTTTCTGGGCTTGTTTCGCATCTTTCTGCGTTTGTTCGTGAGTCATTGTTTTCTCTTTGGCCGACCACATTGACAAGTTATGTAAAACTTGTCGCACATCCTGATTTGCGCCTAATATGATTGAATCCAAAACATCTGGCTTGATTTTAATCCCTTCTTTATAACAAACGGACATCATCGCTCCCTAGTAATAAAAGTCAGTTGATACAGAAAAAGAAAGCAAAAGGAGAGGAAAGAAGAAAGGCTTCCAAGCGATAAGACAATGCGTACGCGAATTTGTTCCAAGCGTGGTCGCTGGAACCTTAGATCAAAGCAGTAATTGGATAAGCTTCTCATCTTGGGATGACTGCGGTCGTTGCAAGTGCAGATGATAGGAACTTTGGAGCTTTTTATAAGCGCGATTAGCTCTTGCATGCCTCCCCTGTCTTCGTTCCCTGCCATGCCGTCCACTTCATCCATAAGCAGGACATGTTTACGACCATCGTCGCCTTTCCGACCTATTCACACGCGTCACGTTAGGCAATTTTGAGTTTTTCCTACTCTTTTCTGCCGCTTCTTTGACAAACTCATTTTAAAACACTTACCATGAAAGAAATTGTTGATGGATTGGTTAGAAATGAGCTCGGTGACGTGTTCTTGCAATAATTTTTTCGAGCGCGTGTCGGAAGCATTCATTTCCACAAGATCATAGCCTAGTTCCTTGCAGACTAAGTAGGCAGTCGTAGTTTTCCCTAAACATACAAAGAACACAAGCTGTCTCATAGGGCCAAAGAAAAGCTTCCACGCTTTCGGTGGTATTTAAACGGCGATTACCAACTCCGGGCGGGCCAGATAAAAGCGCCGCTTTGAAAAAAGCTCCATCATCATTCTTCGCCCAAGGACCTACAAAATAGGTAAGCAAAAAGCAAATATCGTTAGAAAAGCGGAACTAAATTAAAATCAATAAACCTAGATCGCTCTCACTTGGTCGCTGCAGCTTTTTCCCACCAGAATGGTTTTCGTGCCAATGCTGGAGCCAGTGCGTCAATTTTTTTACGTTGCTTTTATCTCCTTGTTGCCCGATAATCCCTTTAGTCGATGTCGGCTTGTACTTTTCGACAAAAGGTACAGACACTTGGCCTACGTTCGACTGCGTGGCCTTCACAGTCGGTTCCTAGACAACAAAAGCAACCCCATATGTAAATCTCAACTATATGCGCAACAAGTTTAGAGCTTTAAACCGACAACGATCGAAGAGGCACTTTCGCCCTTCTCGGCTTCCTTTTTCACTGACGATTGCATGGTAGGTTTATGGGACGTTGTAGGCACATGAGGTGTGTCGGTTTTCTCTTTCGACGCTGCAGTCTTTCCCTTGGGTGCGGTCTTCACTTCAGTAGCACCTTCTGTTCCCGGTCGGGAGGCTATCATTTGCAGGAAATCATCCTCATTAATGATTGGGGTACCAAAGCTTTGAGCCTACGACAGATCACAGATGCATATTATGCCTAAATGTCCTCCAGTAATGTGAAAGGATGGAGTTGCTTTTACTTTGGCAATCTTCGCCGGTCCAGGCTCGTCGCCTGCTAAGATGTAGCTCGTTTTCTTGCTAACTGCATGGGTAACTTTGCCCCCGTATTCACGAACCAAACTTTCGGCCTGCTCCCGTTCTAACGAGTCCAAGACTCCGGTTACGACAAAAGTTAAGCCTTTCAAACAGCTTTCCTTGCCCTGGTGAAAAGTCAAAAGATCAAATGAGCGATTAAGCAAAACATTTTATGGCCAAGTTCCGTATTAAAATTTACTACAGACTTGGGGAATAGATTTGGAACCCAGATGCTTCGGTCCTTCTCTGTGAAGATACTGCTGGTAATTAGCGCCTTTCCGGGCCGGAGTTTTACTTTCTTCTGGCTTGGGTGGGGACTTGGCGTGCGTCTCCTCAATTTTAGCTTTCTTTGGAGTTGTACGCGAGGCTGTCGATTCCGCACTGACATGGCTGCTTTTCGGTTCGGTTTTAATTTCCGTACCGGCTGGCTTCTTTTTCAATGCTGTAGTTGAGTGACTAACTTTTGGAGGCGTTTTTTCGCGAACGCTTGTGCGTGCCGTGCTCTGGGTACAGACTTCCGATTTTCTCGGTGAACTGCGCACCCCTTTTGATGGTTCTTTGTCGGTTTTCTTTTCGGTTTTCTTTTGTTGTTTTCCGTCATTTGTTACAGAACTTTGCGCACTCCTTTCAGAGCACCGAGTGGCTGGCGACGTTTTTCTTGGCGACCTACGCAAGCTTTTGTCAGCCTGACTTTCAGATAAAGTTTTCTTTTCCTTTATGGCCGTTTTCTTAGGCGGGCTTTCAGTATCTTTTGTAGGAGTTCTAGGCTCGGGTCGAGGTTTCTTGTGGTGAACTACACCAGCCTTATCAAGCTCCTCCAATGTTGCTAGGAAATCTTCGTCATCATGTTCTTCTTTAGGGGGCTAAACGAAACATTTCGTAAGGAATATTCCTGCTCTTGTTAATACCGGAACAAATACCAAAATACCTCTTTTCTCTTAGTAATTGCAGGACGCTCGGATTGGTGAATAGGATTATTTCCGAATACTGCGGCAACATCAACAGGTTTCAATACTAGTACAGGTTTGGGTGGAATTTTAGATTTGGTTTCTTTTTGTGTCTTAGGCTCTATCATCTCCACTTCGTCATCTGAAGTGATTTTCAACAGATTAGTTAAAAGATAATATTGTAATTAAATTTTTACCGGAGTCTACTTTATTTTTCTTTTTATTCGAATTTTTGACCGGGAAGAAATTATCTTCTTCATCGGAGTCTATAATGGGACGCTTATTCACGGAGGGTTTCAAGCCCTTCGCTTTCTTGTCATCAGAAGATGCTTGTGAGGTCTGGGGTTTAGCGGCAGGTTTTCCCCCAAAGAAGTTCCGAATATCTGTGGATCCACCGGCGGCTCGTGCAAACTTCTTGGGTGGCTGCGTGTGGAAGTTAGACAAGAAGTTGATTACAGAGTTTACAGCTAGTGAGGACACTTTACCATTTTAAGAAGGAAAAGACGAATATCACTCAATTTATGACTCACAGTAACATCAATAGAGAAAGGCACCACGTTTTGTTGACGCTTGAACTAAACAGTGACGCGCGCTTCGACGTTTCGTTTGTGTTGCGGTTTTCTCCAATGCGACCTAGAGGGCAAACGATACGAGCACCGCGCCAAGTTTCAAACGATTGCGAAATTATAGCCCACCTATTTTTAACCCACCTGTTCACATTACCTAGAAGTCTATGACTAACGTAAAAGAAAAGGATACATATTATTAAGCTGAAATACCCATTTGTCGTCAGTACATAGATCCATATGTTAAATTTCGTATAAAAAAATAACTTTGAAAAATCTCGTTTCTAGCGCGACAGAAATGGGGTTGGATAAAAGGGTTTCAATAGTCGTACGTGTATTTGTCAATAAAATTCTCGTACGAGCGATAAATTGGGACTTCGTACCAAAGGATTGAAAAATCATTCGTCTGTCTAAAAATCGTAAGCAAATGTGGCTATACGCACAATGAAAAGATATTAAAGTTTCAAAAGCTCGTGGGGACGCTTAAATATAATTTATTTCCACTTCTACATTCAGCTGTTTTAAAGGTGTTATAACAAATAACGCACACCGAAATTTTTAAACTTCCGTGCTATTACGCAAAATACGACATCCGTAGCGGAACGGTCAAGTTACATTTTTGTATACTTTGGTTAGGTGATCAACTGTGACGGATCCAAGTAAGCCATTCAACTTTTTTTTTCCGTCCAGCCAACACGCCAGTTGTGTCTTTTGTTCTCTTTAACTAACCATTTATAGAGAGGGGCATAATACTCTAGCAAAGGTGCGGTGCTAATTTCTCGCTGTCCGGTTATAACAAACAGAGCATCTTGCCAAGAGCGACTGGCACCCAATGACATCATTGCCCTGAAAGAACAAAACAAAACAACAACAAAAAAACACATTATTTCCGAAGAATAAAGATTATTAATTTACCGTAATTTAGATCCAGCTGCCTTCGAGCCGTACAAATCACACTCGTGCAAAGTCGAACGTGGTGAATTGTAACCAGCAGCCTGGCAGAGACCCT
Organism: Triops longicaudatus; assembly: GCA_022885665.1. Lineage (NCBI taxonomy): Eukaryota > Metazoa > Arthropoda > Branchiopoda > Notostraca > Triopsidae > Triops > Triops longicaudatus. Next base: position 331,513 of record JAGQDJ010000117.1, read on the forward strand.
TGAAAAATTGCAATTGCAGAATTCCACTAAGAAAGTACCTACAAACAAAGAGAAATGGCGTTACGTTTTTTTTGATTTCACTTCGTTTCACTACCTAATGTACGGCGTATTATCTGATATGTGGAACTTGGAAGCCGGGTCGAAATCGCGCTCAGTGCGGAGTACGGGTGGCTTTACACCTTGCAAATTATATCGTAGCTCCCACCATGCTTTATTGTAATCGTCCGGTGTCACATTCCCTCTAAAGACATCCCAGCGCCATTTATCAACCAAGAGACTAAATGGTAACAAGGGTATCTTGGCTAGAGCTTGTCGCAGCAAGAAAAATTCTGGAGCTACTACACGGTCCGAAGAGATCTCAGTAATAAGAGGTTCGTAGTACATAACGAAGAGTAATACTGTTCATTTACTTGGCGGGTGGTCGGCATCAATCCTGTAGAATCCCAACCGGGCGCGATGCGAAGGAGACAAAACGCTGTAAAGAATACTATCTCCAATGGCTTCGTGAAAAGCCGAATTGGCTCCCAGCTACAACGCCGTAAGCAATTTTTACATTGGTGTTAATATAAACGTTAAGTTTTACCTTGAACAGCTGAGGTTGATGTTGATAAGCTCGGTAATACTGGATATGTCCCATTTCATGGTGGATGGTGTAGAAATCTTCCTCATTTACTTCAGCACAAATGAGCATTCTTAAGAAATACAGCAGTCAGAAACTATACGCAATTATGTACAGAACCCACAGAATTTGTCATTTACCGGAAATCGTCCATATTGAACATGTCAGCCGCCGAACCGTGACACGAGCCGTTGGGGTTTCCAGGCTGTTTGACAAATTGCGATTTCGTCCAAAACTTCGACGGTAAAGGAGCAAAACCCATTGAAATGTAAAAGTCCTCTGCTAAGGCCACAATGTCTGTGACGTTGTAACCATTACGACGCAACGCAGTTCCCAAATAAATACTATCCAAGTATTTTTGGGGTAATATGGACCAAAGCAAAGGCTCCCAATTTTGAGCCCACATATTTCCTGTGTGGCGTAAAGCAACGTTAATACTGAGCGCAAATAAAGGGCAGGTTTGACATTCTCCCCAAATATTTTAGCAGGATTATAGGATAACTGACAAGCATCCAACATTCTACTCTTCCGTGATTACAAGAGAAAGAAAAGGGCGAAAGCGTTGGACCAGAAAAACAATTTTATAACCCGCCATAAATGCTTATCTAAGCTGTGTGCGTCTCGATTTCTTACCTAGCAAATGAGCCGGGAGAGGACCATCCGGGTCGATCATATGAGGGCCATACAGACGGACCAAATGACCTCGAACAAATGCGTGCAATTCTTCGTAAAGCGGGCGAATTTGTTCATAAAAGACAAAGGTGCTTTGCTCCAAATTTTCCATTCTCAATTCCTCTCGCCACGCTTCTCCTAAATCGTGGTAGCCTGAAACACACGAGAGAAGTTAGGCGAGAAGAACAATAGCGAAGCCGAAAGTGCTACCGTTAGCTTGGGCTCCACGATTGAGAGTTTCTACTAATTGGCTATAAAGCGGACGTGATGGTGGGCCTACTGCATTCCTCCACATAAGCCACGTTTTCAGCAACGTTCCGTAATCCCGCGAATTGACCATAACTCTCATGGTCTCGGTTTCACCAACATAAGAAGTACCATTCAATTCCACTTTTGCAGTGTTGTAGATCAACTCCAGCTTAGTGAGCAATTCGAAAACTTGCCTGGGTACATAAAGTGCTAGGAAACGGTACGAAAAGTGGCTTGAAATGTTTTACTTCATTTGCTCAGATGTAAGAACTGGTCCTTTGCACATTAGGCTGAGCATCCGCTGCTGGTCAGGTCCAAGATATTTCGGGTTGATTATTCGCACTTCTTCACATTTCATGTCATTCCATTTCGATCTCCACGTCTCGAATTCCTATCACAAGAAGCAAAATTAGAGTCTAAGAATAGCAACACACGAGTTTTTGTCTTATGCGAAGCCCATAATAGTAAATACACCTCCTTACTTTTAAGCTTTTAACCGTTTCTAAGTTCATTTTCGTTGTCATATTCCATGCGAGACTGGCCGCTTGTCGGTCAAACCAGGCTAGGTTTCGATTGTACTCCCGCAACCAAATTGAAACCTTTCCGCGATACTGCACTATAATTGTGGATAAGAAGACAGGCCGCTTTAGATCACTCAAGGTGAAATAAAATTAACTTACAAACTTCAGGGAGCATTGCGTGGTTTGCCAGTGCCAGTGAACACATAGCACACAAGTAAAGAGTAGAAATTTGTCCCATCTCTCCTGGTTAGTGTACGAGTCATGGCACAACGACATGTGGCAGCTCATCCGACAATTTCGTCTGCTTTATATCCCCAAGTCCCACCTTTATTAGGACAACCTCTTGCGCTCAGTATTGGTCACCACCTCAGAAATTAACCTGTCTCGCCTTGGCTGAGAGGAAAATGGTAAGAATTTTTGGGCTACATACGGGATTCCGATATGTCCAACCATATGTTCCATGAAGCTTCCATGGTTTATCACGTCCTGCTTCACAAAGTTGTTTTATTTTCATCTGTGTTCTTCTTGTTACTTTTAAGTAAGTCATACTATGTGAAGCCAAGGAATCTCTCGGGATGTCTGAAACAAAATTCTAATCACAAGTTTTTTGTTTTTTTTTTGTCAATTGCTCAGACTGGCTTTGAAACAACTTCTGGAGGGAATTTCTCTTCTCCCTTAAATACGAACTCGGTGGTTGCCCAAACAAAGAAACACGAAAAACAGCATTTCTTGTTACAGGCTTGACATCAAGCTAGAGTTCTTGTGCCAATATTGCCTGGGAAAGAATGTCATGTTAATTAAAATGTTCCACTCCCTCGGTGGGCGTAAGAATTGTACCTTCATAAGAGTAAATGCCTGTATTATTTCCGGCAACACGATAAAGCTCCAAGTAATTCTTAATAAGGTACAGTGTTCCACATACTATTCATTACGACTAGTCAATCAAAAGGGGTAATAAATACAAATGATAAAAGATATTTTCCAGAAACAACGCTATTTAAGTAACAACACTAAAATAAGGACACTTGGTTTAACAAGGTACAATTATGCACAACCGGGAGAAGATCAACTCAAATTATTGTTTAAGGATTAGTGCCAAGTTCCTTTAAGATAACTCGCGAGGAAAACGCAATCAGTAGCCCAGCAGCGAACGTTCCAATCGCGGAATAAGACAAAGGAACACTGAAGACGGTCATCTCAGGTGGGGCTTGGTGCATGACAAATAAGGCACTCAAGCGTTCTTCCATAGGGCATATGCACTGATTTAAAAAATAAACGTTTGTTCAGAAAAAATGGATTGCTGACCTTTAATTGGCTTTGTATACCGTGGAAGTGCAATAAAAGGAGAGATAAAAGGAGCTTACCTTCACCAATCTTCTGCCTTCAACGTTGACTTCTGCGTAGGCAGAGCAGAGTAAGGGCAGAAACAAAAGAGGTAACACAACTTCGGCTATTTCAATAGGTAGTGGGCTGCGTGACAACCACTTGATTAAAGTTAATGCCACAAAGGCAATTGCAAGAGTCATGACAGACATGGCCCAGCGCTGGAATGTTAATGAAGCCATGCGCATGGCGCACTATCGGGCGAAAAAGCAACAGAGCAAGCTACTACCTGATTAACTTTCTGAAATCGAATTCTTATCTATATTACACTGAGTTTCCAATAACGTTGGAGAATAACGGCCGTTGTCATTGTACAGTCGAAGGTTTCTTGTAAAGGAATGTCAGTTTCAGGTAAAGGTGCAGCGGGGTAGTTCAGCGGAAACGAAGCCGCCGAGGTGAGTTCTTTCGGCACGGAGACATTTTCCGCAGTCGCCCGCCTTTGACGGCCCTAACCATGAAAAGTCAACAGCTACAAATACTCAATGCTAATTTGCGCGAACCTCTGTACTGGAAAAACTGGACAAGATCCTCCTTTTCCTGGGATTGTCACTATCACTGTCTGAAGACTGGTCTGCATCGCGGTCACTTAACCACATGGTTTCTACCAAAAATGGATGAAACTTCGGTTTCGCAATAAACTTGTTAACTCTTACCGCTAGCGGGAGCGTTGCGAAATCGATTTTGTTCGTAAATGGCAGCTTCTTTTTCTAAGTCTTTAATAAAACGGCGGAGCTCTGTTAGGACAGTCAGAAAAATAAATTTAATTACAACTAGAAATGAAACCTGGAGGACGTACCTATGACGTTCGTACGGCAAACAGAAAAGATAACCACTCCAATTAAGCTGTGATAAAATAAGGCGAAAACCGAGAACATGCAAAGACTAGCAAACCGAATTTGGCATAAGGCAGGATGGATTTCAACAGCAACGCACTTGCTTGGATTCAGCACCCATTCTTTATAAGCTTGGTAATCATTCAAGACGATAAATGCAGTCAGTAAAAGGAACAAAAGGAAGGCAGCGTTCACTTTCAAGATGGTCTACGTTTTAAAAAGTCAATTAGCCTTCATCCATCAAGGCAAACCAAAATGCTCCACGTACGAAAACTTATGCCAATGATTACCAATCATTCTCACCTTTGCATGGAGGCGCACCTTGTCCAGGAATCTACTCGAGCTGTACAACCGATAAGCCAAGCTGTTTGCATACAGACCTAGCATGCACCACGAAATCGTGAAAGCAATCATAATTGTCTCATCCAGCACATCACCCTTCACAGGGTTGCCAGAGGGTGTGGTAGCAAGCTGAACTGTCCGTTGAACAGTTCCCCCTCTCGCTACAAACCATGTCGTAGTTACTATTAAGCCTACAGGAACACACTTGACAGGTGAGTTAACCCTAAAATGCCCGAGTTCTTACATGCAGCGGATAATATCGACAAAGTATACAAAATTGTGGCCAGTATCGGCCTCTGTTTGGGGTGCGTTTTGATTCCCAGGCTAAGGGCGATAACTAGCCACACCCAATAGGGCAGCTTTTTTGACATCTTTGTGCTGTACTGTTTCGCTGCGGTGTCGACACCCAGCTGTCCTCGAGGGTGACGCACTTCCATGTTAGGATTCTACGAAAAACAATCACATCAAGTGTCTATACATACTCGGTTAAAGTGACAATACTTGTTTGTTGTTATCCAAAATCGTATACGGCATTCTGATGACCCATGCGACGGGAGTTTAAAGGCTTCTTATTCCGATAAGCCCAAGAACCCCGACTGGAAAGGCCACGATCCAAACGCACCTGCGAAGTAGGAAAAAAAAAGCAATTAAATGAAGGTAACCTCCCTATTCATGCAGTCCTTTTTGATAATACCCATTGGTACTTTGTATAATGCAGGTAAAATATGACGTACGTCTACACATGTACCCTACTGTTTTCAACATTCCACACACTTCATTATACACGCAGGTTAAATGACACCGGGCATCAATTAGGGCTCGGAAGTTCTACGGGTAGGGGGAGAGGGTTACAAAGAGTAATGATTCAAGTGAAGGACAGCAGTTCACGCTCTATGGTAAAGGAAACATTTCGCACATTCGTTATTGGAATAGCATACGCGAAAGTTTGTCTCGCGCGTGCAATATTTTCCCATCTGTTGGTCTCGAGTACGTTTTAATGTGTTTACTCCAAACACGTGCATCACCAGGGAATGAAAAATGAGACCACGTTTGTAAAGGGAAGGTACTGTACTGTACCTACTACTTGAGAACCCAACCTTACTACAACTCCGCCTTCGTTACCCTCAGTCCTACACCGAAGTCGTGCCAAATGCCAACATGTGAAGGGATGGTCGTAAGAGCCTGATGCAAGCAAAAGGGCTTTCCGCATCGCTGTCGCCCCTCTCGTAGTCGTATTTCCATTCAGACTCTCTTCCATAGTGGAAGGATTTGTGAGAATTTGCCTGTGTGTATAGTTTGTTGCTTGGTAAGCTCAGAAAAGACCTAGTTTTCAGCTGGGAGTGTGGCTTACGTATCGAGAATGCATTAGCGACACCTGCGTGCAGATATCTGCCATTTCTTCACTAAGTGGCTAAAGCCTTACACGTAAGTTAAACTAAACATCATGCAGCCATTTATCATAACGAAATCACTCGCATTTAAAATGACCCAACAGTTAATGAAGTCAGCAATACATTCTATGTGAAGCTGCGCTGCATTAAGCAATTAGAATTCGTAACACGTCAGAAGGCGACGCTTAACTACCTTGCACGGCTGTTTGGCGACTCTCCGTTGTTGACTGTATCTGTCATGCACCTGGCAACAAATACTGAAATTGTCTCTAACGTAGGATAAGCAAGCCAGCACGTTTAAGTTTTGTCATGATCTCGAAGGCCATGTGCAGCGTTTAAGTATTGTTCAGTTCCCCTTTTTGGCAATCCCCATGAGTCCATATGGAGCTTTTTTTTAATGAGGCGTCACGACGCCTTGCTCGCATCTCCCCCACGACTCGTATACATTTCCGTCACACGGGGCTAAAGGTTATGTGAAAAACTCCGTAAAGCCACAAAGAATAGTTCGTAAAAAGTTACTTTACCCCACCTAAGTCCGGTTTCATTCACAGAAGTGTCTCTACTTTACGTTACTTACGATTCAGGAATAGTATTGCACACGGGCACCACTGAGACATGAAAAATGAATCAAACTGTGTAATGTGACGGTATATCATACCCACTATTAGAGCTAGAGTAGGTCACCTTTTCATCTCCAAAGAGGTGGAAAGCAGAATCATGAATGGAGACTAACTTATGCATGATTTCAGCATTTTTCGGTGAAAGCCTATTGTCCAGAGCCTATGTATACGTAAAAGCTGGAAAGCATAATCGAGAGCGACAGTCGAGTCAGTGGGTTGCTATTCTTTTCAAAACTCATTCCACATGGGGGACACTGTGGTGCGTTTCTTATATCATACGTGACTCATACTAGGGGCAATCTATTGCCCATTCCAGCTGCAAACTGGGACGAATCAATGGCTCTTGCTACGCAAACATAAAGGAGCTTGTAGGCTTCGCTTGTGATAAGAGGTTAAGTGGGGAGATGAACCATTGTTGGGTATACATTTGCTCCTATTCGGCATTTGGCAATCGGCAGCAGTGACTATGTTCTTATGTATATTTTGAATTGCATTTTGCTTGACATACAGTTTGTCTCAATGCTTCTTTACTAATAGAAAAATTGCACAGGATGTTTTTTTCGCTAAAGGTCTAATTTATGTACTGTGATTTTGATTATTTTTATTGAACCCTCTTATTCTTTTTTTGGGGTAAAAAAGTTAGCTCAGCTTTTTTATGGAACATATTTCCCAACGGAAGTCTCACGATGGAGAAATGTGATTGCGAGAACAAATTTTGCGCGTTCGCGGAACCGCTGGGTGTACCCATAGTGTCACACGATTTTCTTGAACCTCTTTCGTCACATTGGCTGCACAAAACAGTCTACGCGCGGTGCAGCTCATTAGCATCGACGTAAATTCATAACTAGAGTTAGAAACAACCAAATACAAGCTTCACTGTGAAAACAAATTCTGGTTCCAGTGAAGCCATGACAAAGGGGGCTAAATTTAGGAAATTAGTTAATAGCAACAAAAAATCTCAAGATGAAGACAAGCAACAGCCTCCATCGCATCACTCGACAAGTGAAGGTCTTTCGTCACAGTTTGGTCACGGCTTTTGAGCTCGACAGTCTTAAGGCAAGAGTCGCGACTGAAAAGGATTTTTATCTTTGAACATTTTTCAAGTGGAGGCGACGAAGACATCCGTTGATGGGAGTCGGAACGTCGTTACAACGGGACAAGCTCTTATTGGAAACATATTCTCCCTCTGATTCGAAAGTAATTTGAGCTTCCCTGCTCCAAAGTTTCATCTTTTGCTATTCTGACGCTAATGCTACGGCACAAGAGATCCGGTTACCCATGTGAACTCCACTCAGTGTTGCAGTTGACCTTGTCGCTAATTCTTTTCTTTTTATTCGTTTCAGGTCGTTTCACCGTACTTATTTGACGAGAAGCCGTGCGCGTTGTGAAATTAGTTAAGGTAAGCCGTTACTGCGGAAACAGAAAAAAGGAAAAAAAAATCTGAGGAAGCGTCCAGTTACCTTTCGGTTAAACAGGAGTATCAGCTAGCAGGATTTTCTCGCTATCTTTATTTTACAAAATAAAAAGGAAGCGAAAGCAAAGCCGCACTTCGCACATCCTTTACAAGCACATGCGCAGCGTGACAAAACCAGAAATATGATGCGATGTTACAAGGCTAAAAAAGTGCCGTATTAGGACTAAAAAAGATTAAGCTTAGAAATAAAGCCGGTCTTGTATAATCTTCCTCTTTTAACACATTTGTCCATCGCATATTCGCTACAGATGTGTTTGGTGATTGTCACACTCCAATCCCTGGGATGGACAGTAATGACGCTAATCGCCACATTAACCACGCTTTCCGCCGTTGTCACACCGCGATGGTTAATAGGTCGTCCGACACAACTCGGACTGAAATCCTCGCGAAAATGGAGCGTCGAGCTAATCAGCGAAGTCGCGTATGAAGAAGGTATACTTCCCTTTACTTCCAGAGAGGTAGACAATATTTCTTGAGACTTTTTTCTTTTGCGTTTCTTAGGTACAAACTTTGAAGACAATGAAGTCTTTGTGCCCACGTTAGGCATTTATAACAGATGCACACGAATCCGCGGCTATTCTGCGGATCACTGCGCGCCGTTTATTCACAGTTCCGGCGGAAGTGGGGTCAGCGATGGGTTTCCTGGAGCTTGGCAAGCCTCACTCGTCTTTTTCGGAGTGGGACTCTGTTTATTAACTTTATCGTTAATTGCGGCCATCTTAAGTGCCTGCATCCGAAGCGTTCGCCGAAAAAGTTTGTTTACCTTGGCTGGCACCGTCCAGGCTTCATCAGGTATTTAACAAACATACGCAAACCCAACACTCAGTATACGTGAAAGATAAGGGCGAATTCGTTTACCTCCAATCTTTTCGTTACAGTATTGCTGTTCATTTTAGCTCTGGTTTTATACCCTGCTGGATGGGGTTCCAAGAGAGCCCAGCGGATATGCGGAGCTAGTGAACCCTTCAATACAGGCCACTGCTCACTCGGTAAACAAACCTATATAAACATATTTTTGTTTTGAATTCGATTTTTAAAGTTTTTTTTTTCTCTAGGGTCGCCTTTCTATATCAGCATAGTAGGAATCATGTTAACCTGCCTCTCTGCAATTTGTTCCATTAAAGCCGACGCATCAACCTCAACGGATAAGATTCAAGACCATATACTCGAGGGTAAACGAATCATTTGTTTGCCCTGAAAGGTTCAGTCGTTCCAGACTAACCTTTGCAACATAGAACCTGATACAGTCACAAAACTTAAAAAAAAACTCCTTGCGAAAGTTATCTTATCTTCTTAGCTTGAAAGGTAGGAAGCGTGCGAAAAAGTCTGACTTGCTTGTACAAATGTTATTTCGTCTACTGCCCCTTTCGTGCACATTCCACTGCAATCCGATCTGCCCAGCCCACTCCCCCTTTTGTGACTTTTGACACTGTCGTCTTAATTATTGTCTTTGAAATGTCGCCTGAGTAACAAGTGTGTTAATATAATGGACAGATTTTTTAATGGAAAATACAACAAATTTGATCGACGAACATGTCGATGATCCTGGGTACGCACTATTAGAAGGGTTTCTGTGGGCTAGCAGATTTTCGAAACAAATTTAAAAAGTCTGCATTCAGTGAAAACGAGTACAGAACTAAGAATGAACATGACTGGAAAATACCAACTTACTTGGCTTCAAAGTTGGCTCTATTCCATTTAGTTTTTCATGATGCTAACTCACAACACCAACGTGAATCCTCAGGTAACACCAGACAGTGGAGCAACTCGCGATGTGTACATTTGAGTCGTGAATGCTGTACGCAAGATGGCTGTAGCGTGCATGAGAAAGGCGCATCTTCGAAGGATCAGTATCAGAAGGTCCCGTCCGTTTTTTCCGTTACTGAAGGAATCGAGTTTCAATTGGAAATTCTAACACCATCCTTTGCGTCTACTGTATGCTTTCCGTCAGATTTTAATGAAGAATGTATCTTTAGGGGTTTAACGGAAAAATGAAAAGAGCATTTCATATATGGACGCACCGAAGTTAGAAATGTTGAATATTGTGTTAGAATATAACGTCTCCGTAGAGCTCTTGAGACATTTTCTTCTATCACGTAAACGGTTGCCTGTGGCAAGCTTCAATAGATAATAGGATGCAATATTGATCCCAGTAATTGACAGGTTGCGAAATAAAATTACCTCGAATTTCAAATTTATAAGCAAAATTATCTTATTAGATACACAATAGACTTGTATTGGCTTGATTATCTAGATGTTTACAGAGAAAGAAGACTAGATTTAAAGATTCGGCATTGATCGTACCACAAAATCTGACTATTGTTGACTTTTAGAATGCGTCTTTGATGTCGCGAAGGGAATGTACGGCGAGGTTCACAGGAAGATCAAACTTTAACGGCGTCAGTCTATCGAGAGATTTCAGGGTATCGTCGAAAGCTAGAAAACAAACAAACAGAAATATTAGATAAGAAAATAGGCCATTAAGTATTGTGATAAGACTAACTAGTTTTCGCAGCGTAGCTCCACTCATGATAATTTTCTTCAACCAAAGACGGAGAACGATAAATAAGTCGCAGCCAAGAAACCAATTTACGACCGCTAGAGAAAGGGACACAGAAAAGAAGGGAAAATATGGCCAGTTGCACGATCTATACCGATCCTTATAAAACTCACTTAAGTCCAGCACACACGAGAGCTTTCAAATGTGAATTCTGACTACGTTTATAAGGTCCATGTGTGGCAATAATCTGCCCGATGGCTGCTAGCAAACTCTATTTGAAGGATTATTAATAAGAATTAATCACACGTTTTTCTGATTGTAATTACAGTGAGGCAGTATATACCTTTCTAGCAGATCCAACATCACTTTCTAGTTCAAGTTGGAAACTTCTGGCCAAAGAACGTTGCGGAGCGGCATTGAATTCCACACCTTTCTTTGCGTGGTAAAACGCCAAGAAAAGCTGCCACGGGTGTTCGCGCGAGCGAGAGTCATAAGACTGTGCTGCACTCTTCGCAAAACTACTACCAGCAAGGGCTAATTGGGTTGAAGACTGCGGCAAACAACCCAAGAAAGGAACCAAGCTTCCGCTAGTTTTCTGCGGTATGCACAATCCGGAAGACATCAAAGACATCATTAGTTGATTGACAGATTACAGATGGGTAAATTACTGTAGTCAGTCCGTGCTGCATCAGGTCTTTCAGTGCCATACAAAGATCTTTACGCACTGCTATCACGATCTCCGGGGAGCATTCATCACTACCGTCCAACCAAAATGAATCCAAATGCCGATGCCTACGGCCCTGGGCACGAGCGAGATCGTAAACTCGACTAATGGCTACCTCTACCCTTGCACGAAGATCGCTACAAGAGAATTCCATCTAATACCGTAATGCGCCCAAAACTAACTCTTTACCCCCAATGCCTGAATCCAGCCGTTGATTTTTTGACTTTATGTCGGGTTTCGGATCCACAGCCAAACTGGGCTACAACGATCATTTGTAGCAAGCTAGAGATTTTTCGCATTATTTCTTGACGCGCCTGTTCCGAGAATCGTTACTTACAAAAGCTTAAAGGAAATTACGATCTTTACCTCCGCCTGTGGTGTACGGCGCGGGGCTTTGGATGCTTGATCCCGCTCATTAATCTTTGGTCTCATCTTCGCCGCATCTGATGTCTTAACTACGGTACCATGAACTGGACATTTGCATTTGCAATGGCACGCTTGACTAGAAGTTTCACCTAAAATTGTAACACAAGTATTACAACGCTTAAGATCGGTAATTCGTTTGTACATGGTTAGTTTCTACCTTGTAAAAATTGAATAAAACGTTCCAAATCGCTAACTTGCGTTTTAAGTTGGACAACCAGCTGCTCTTTCACTTTTAAAGGGTTAATAAGCTAGGAAAAGTTAATTTGTTAGTTTATGTGTACGGAAACGGTTGCGCACGTTAATGTGTATGTACAGCATATTAGTTAGGAAGACAGCCAAAATAGCAGCAAAACACCCGGTAAATGGAGCCTCACCTGCCCAATAGCTTGATCTACTTGTGTTCGAAGATCTTCCAGCGTCATACTCCCTAATTCGTCAACATCCAAGTTCAATTTGTTCTTCAACTGGTCTGTAAAAATGGACAAGATGAAGGATCTACTTTCAAATTGCATGCAACTCGTTACCAATAATGATCTTTTGCCTTTCCATAACAACAGTTTGGGGAAGATCGGCATCCCCTGTTTCATAAGCATACCGCTCCAAGTCCTCTAGCTGACTTTTCAGCTGGGCAATTAGTTCTTGCTGCTTAGCCCTGTGAGCTTCCATTTTCGCCTCATGGTCCTAAGCGAAACAAGACACACAGTTAGTTCGCAAAGTAAAACTCTGTATTTATTACCGCAGGCTCAGGCGATAGAGCTCCTTCTACGGATCGTAACGTAGACTGAACATCTGGGATTCCTCTGAACGCAAACTCTTCCAGCTCTTTCAACAATCGTTCTTTATCCTCAGTGGGAGCATCAACAATTTGCTTCAATCGAAATTGGACCTTGAAAGCAACTTGGATCAACTCCTTAACAGTAGATAGCTATTTACTAATAAGTACTTGTCCAAAGTGAGACGTGAGAGCCATAAGAGAATAGTTGAGCTGTTCTTGCTCCTCTTCCAGCAGTTTGAATTTATCAAAGTCTTGCCACCTACAAACGAGACTTCTCATGTAAATCCGAATAAGTCAATTCTTTATTTATTACCAGTCATCATGTTCTTGAGATTCGAAACTTTCCTGACCATAAAAAGTACTAACAGTTTTGTCCAGAATTTCTAAGTCTTGGGCGTTTGCACCAACAGGTGCCCAACGTTCACCCCGAGGAGCAATTCCTTCATCAAAATCACCGAAGTCACTCATTCCTATTAGTAACAATGCGTAAAAATAACGAAACTAGAATTTTTAATAATAAAGAATTCCGGGGAAAAAAAATTCCAACACAACAATAGATAGGATGGTAACAGCATAGATATACTTGTTATCGAATGCTCAGTAGCGCTTCATGCGGATTATTGACTAGCGAACGAGCCAAACAAAAATGTCGTTTTAGGTACATAGATGTCCTACATGTCAGTTTACTTGGCGAGGATATTCCACGGAAAACCCCGCGTTGCTCTTGCATGGTTTATGCATGGGCAAAACAGTTTTTTTAATCTAAGGTCACATAAGTGGCTACTATTCATGTTCAGCTGTAGTATACGACGTCGTCAAGGGATAAGACTGCCAAGAAATACACATTCTTTCTCTTATGTTCTTAAAGTCCAAAATACTCCAAGTCGATGTTTCCGGTACAGTATTTCTCGCGCGTACCCTTTTTCCCTACGCTTCATTATTATTGTTATGAACCAGTAGGAAAATAGTATTAATATAGCACGTTGTCATTTCCAGGACACATACTCCGAAGTGTTCGCTGTAATGTTCAAACTCCGTTTCCTGAGCCTTGTCCCTTCCGGTCTCGAGAATTATTTTGCACAGTGGTCACCTTTTTCATAGGACAACGGTTTATAGCAGTAAGTAAACTTTATTTTCGGTTATTTCAATTTACAGCCAAACTTTCCCGCAAGGCACTTAACAAGGGACGGGAAAACTCTTTGAAAACTCTGGGTTCGATATAGACAAAATTGTTCCGTGATGCACACAAGTATTTATACATTGTCAAGCTTTGATCTTCTCTCGTAAACAATAAGACAGCATAGCGGCAAGTGTGTTTCGTACATCGAAATTAATTTAACATCGATTGGATGCGTACTAAACACACAATTTACGGAACATAATTTACGTATGTTACTAGTTAACTACGCGCCAGAAATGCTATGCAACGACGTTAGACACGATAATGCCAGAGTTAATGTTAATATCATTGTTCGCGACGATGGTTATATTGCAATGTTCTAAAGAATGTGAATGTAAGAAAAACGTACGATAGAACGAACTTCGTAAATATCGAACAGTTTTTCAGTGCCCACTAGGTTCGATATAAATTGATTCCACCACAGCAAAGCTATATTGAATGACTCGCACACTGTTCGTCAAGTTAGGTAGAAAACCAGTTGTTAGTAATTGCCGGTTTGGGTAAAAGTGTGAAAAATTGTAGACCGATTCCAGCTACGATTTGATCACGAGTCCATTAGTGACGATCTTTTCTTACGTGCTCAGTCATGTTATCAATGTGCAATGGAGAAATCAGAAGCTGTGTGTAACAATTAATATTGCTTTCGGTACCTTGTCTTCGTGTTTTAGTATTGTGTAGTAGTTTCTTGCAGGGAAAGAAATGACGCGTCTAGGTACCCAGTAAATGCTTTGAATGGGAAATGTATTCCAGCAAGTTTTGAATTTGTAACGTTTCTTGTTTTGCTCTAATCGCTTTTTTTGGCCTTAAAAACTTGGTAGGAGTGTTCCCCTTCGAGAAATCAAAATACGACAAGCCAGTTTCAAAGCTCTGCTTTCGAGCAACAACAATTTATTGCGAACGTTCGTATATCCACGTAGCAGTAGCGGTAAAAATAGGGCGATAAAGCAGCCGACTTTATCTGGAAAAGAGAATATCCAGTATAAGTGCTGTATAGCTATGCTCAAACAGGGGTATATAATGACAGCAACACCCTTTCCTTCCTCGCCCCCCCCCCATACATATACTCCAATCGTTGACTGTTAATCCATCTCTGAAAGTCATATGCAAATCAAGTTACAAACTATGCTCCGCTAACGCTCGTGTATTGATTAATGTCTTATAATTGCGAAACGAAGCCGTCATATTTATAGGTGAATTATTTATGTACAAACCACGAATGTCAGAGATTCTCTCCGACTTTAACAATTGGCCCCTTTCACTTTAAATTCACTATCGATCCCATCAACGTACGTCCCAACTTCTCGCCGAAATTTTCTCAGTTGTTAAAACTTGAGCAGGCATAAGTTATATGATGCATGACTATTAGCAAGGTAAAAAAATGAGATCTTTCTGAAACTTGTTTGGAATTATAGTGGATAGTGCAGTTCGTTGCCGTGACAAGACAGAAACAGGAGGAAGTGATGTCACAGTCAAGTGCGGTGAACGCTAAACTACGGTGAAGAACAGACGCGAGATACTTGTACAATTATAACCTTTCTACAACGTCAGTTATCACGCTAGGGCTGAGTAGGGAAAAATAGTTCTATGACTAAAAAAAAACCTTCCGGAGTGTTCTTGATATGGGAATGGACTAGCACCCTGCATACTAAGTGTAATGAACCCGTCTCAACCATTACTCAGAATGTTCCTTTGCTCAGCATTCTAAGCAAAACGGGAGAAAAAAACCTAAAAAGTAATATGCTGGCATGGCTGTTACCATTCTATAAAAATGCTCCAATAGATCACATTAAGTACAGCAAAGCTGACGGGAAAGACAACACGAGACACTCTGTCAATAAAAATCGCACGGTCTCGCCGTAACTGTTGGAGACTCAAGGATGGGGGCGCCGCTGGTGCTCTACAATGGGGCGGATGAGCCGATGGATAAATGTGAGCTACGTTGGCCTCCGCAGATTGAGTTACAGGCGTAAGAATGTTAGTGCTAGGTCCCTGTTTTCCATTTTCACATTTCGTGTTAAGAAGCGCTGCCCCGGATGAGGTTGGAGTCGCATTCAATGGAGCTTGCGTCGGTGATGTAGTGGCGGAAGTCGTGCCGGTAGTGACGTCCGGAATGATGGCATTTAAAGAAACAGCACTCTGCGGCCGTTGTCCGTGAGTTGTGCGATGACTGAGGCGTTGATTATGCAACTGCACTGCATGCTGTTGGGGGACCGCTGATGCTGTCACGTGCTGGTTTGGTAAAGGCAATTGGAGGTGGCTGTGGCTACATGAAACGGGTACAGCCACCGAGGTATCCTAGAAAAGAAATCAGAAATATTTTTTTTTCTCTGTACCGGAACTCCCATTCCTTATTCATATTGAACTTACCCTAGCCGTCGTCTGTTTCGATGATATTAATCTGGTTGCCATAAATATACTTTTCATTCCCCGTTTGAGTGCACTCTCATCTCCGTCAATCACGTCCCCCATTACTACGTTAACCAAAGCGTATTCCATAAGGGAGCAGAAGACGAAGATGGTACACGAGGACATAAACATATCAATCGCCTGTAGCGAAACACAAAAAAGATGCCTTGAAACGTTCAGCGAACTTGAACAATATAGGCCTTTTGACAATACCTTTATGTACGACACGGGAGGCAGAGCTTTCTGCGAATTGGCATGCTGAGTAGAGAGAGTGAGTAAAGAAGTGACGCCTAATGTGACACGAGCAGGTACAGCTTCAGGACGAATCCAAAAGGATATCCAGGACATAATAACAATCAAGCATGTCGGAATATACGTATGAAAGAGATAATAGCCCAGCCGCCTCTTGAAAGTGAAAAGGACTTGCAGACAAGTGAAATTGCCCGTCGAATACACTTGGGTGCAGTCAGCCGTCTCATTACTCACTAAATCTAACTGCGGTAGCTCAATTTTGTCCACAACAAGCGGTACAAGGGGGTCCCTAAACGGAGATAACAAGAGTTAGTTTGTGATCTTACACTTATTCATCAAAGTTTACCCACCATACGAATACGAGATCATCAGTGGTATGCGAAACTGTTAAAAAAAGTGCGATGATCGTAACTGTACTGTGTATAACTGTATGTACAACTGTATTTTATTGGAAAAAGGATACTACCGAGATTTTACTTACGGGATTCAATCTTCATTCCACAGACTTGCTCGTCATGAGGATACCTATTAATTTTCCTTTCACTATCAGAGAATCGAATTCGTAGTTCATGTTACCTTTGAAAATTCATTGCGCAACTTAAGATGAGGGTTAGCTTAACCATGTACAAAATGGTTTTGTCTTGGTACAGCCAGACGTAATGATTTGGAATGGTCATATCTAGATCCCGCGTCATAATTAGAACAAGCCGTATCACAAGATGTGTCTCAGTTACCTTGAAAAGTGACTTTCTTGGCATTCTTGAAAAAACTGTCCGGCCGCCACATGTCTTTTAACCAATTTACGGGAAGTAAACGATATTCCGACGTCATGTTATCAGGTAGGCGCAGTCGGTGGTCTTTCCAGTTTTGACCAAAGAAAATGTCCGCAGCGTAAGTCTAACGAAAGGGACACCGGAAAGAATTTTTCCTTAGTGCGAGACTCGTTCACAGAATGAGCAAACCGCTTCACTAGAGCAGCCAGGCTTGTTTCGAATTTAAACAAAAGAAAGGAGAAAAATGACCACTAGCCAATTTTCCGAAAGGATTTATAGTCTGCCAAACTAACAAAGTAATATTCTACTGTAGATATAAATGTTCAAGTTGACGGTGCGTCCCTGAACCAATAACAAAAATATAGTCGAACTAATAATTGAAAAAATAATCCCCCGAGGTTTCTTTCTAAATGATTTGATTATTAGGAGAAAAAAATCAACGTGACCTACTGTCTCTGTTTTGGTAAGTGTTTGCGAAATTACAGGTCTTTGTGGCTTTTCGACTTTATAGAGGAATAATCGGACTCACCATGGAGCTCTCGTCGATCGAATCTAAGCTCATGACTGTCACATGGAAAAGGACCGTGGTCGGGCGACCTGGAAAGGACAGTTCTATGAGAAACGGCAAAAGGCCACTCCTACGAATGCTCAACGTGATTATTTTTTCCTTTCATTTTGCATTCTTAATATCTCTTCTCCCCTCTGCTTGTCGTCGAGCCCTAAGTGGAAAAAAAGTTGGGAGTATACATTTTGAGAGCTTACCATTTTCTTTTGGCGGCTGCATTTTATCGTATTCTTTCGGGTTTTCTGGCAAGATGTCTGAGAATTCTAAAGGTCCGTCGCCTGATGTTGGTGACCTGTAAGAAAAAAATGGAAGAAAAGAACGACGTAGTAATGTGGAGATGAAAACAGGAGCTTTCAAGAGAAGACACTGCAAGTTGAAGCACATTGATCGTTGGATGTATTGGCAAAGAAAAGTAACCAGATGGGATGGAATGGACTTACACTCGAGTCAAGGCTAGTACTATAGAGCTCTTGCTCAGTAAACAACTGCAGTACTCGATTAGCAGCCCTCGTCAAGAGTTTTGCCAATTCAGAGGCGAAAGTAGTTAAACATCGTACAAGCTACTTTCATTCTACCAAGTCGTTCAGTTTGCTTTTCGGGAGTGCCATTGTACCAAAAATATTCGGTATTTGTTCTCTTTTTTTGTGTCCAAAATCGATTAACTTTTATATTGCTTGGAAGCATCACAGCCAAGAAAAAACAAGAGAAACCCCCCAGTGAGGCAGAGTAACTACTTTTTTACGGTTATCTCTGTGCCCTTCGAGGTTTCATAGCATAGCCAACTATTGTGCAGAAAGAAACAACAGTACTGTACCCAAAGAACTTTCCTTTTCTCTCACCTACGTATCAAATTATCGAACGTTGAACATCCGTAGCGAATGTCAATACCAAATGTCAGGCTGGTGGGGAGGGGATGGCCGTCTTGTGATAAGCGATCATCTGCCGACTAAGGCAAGACGGTTCTCTTAGAGACCTATCTACCGACTACACCACCATAGAGAAGTTCCCATAAAGAAAGGGAGAAGAAAACGCAATAGCGATAGAGCCCGTTAATTACAACTTCGCCTAGTCCAGGGGCTCTACCTAGATCAATTCATTGATTGGTGGCATTTTTACCCCATTTCCCTTATTATCTGACGCCAACAAGCATTTAACACTAGCGCCCTCCTTTTGAGCAAACTGCCCTAACTACGCGATCGCCTCTTATATTCAAGCATACTCGTTGCGCTGTAAAATTTCATTATCCACATGTAGAGCAACAACGATTGCGACTCGTCTCATCTTAGTATAGCAACAAAAAGTGAAGCATTTATCTACCGATTATCTTTTTCAGCCACCTGTGGGAATTTAAAATCCCACCTAAACCGGGGGGGGGGGGCAACTCCTATAATCCTCCTGGGTACAGGGGGAGCATGGATGGTACCACATGCTCATTTGACGGAAAGAAATGTTTTCATAGCACAGCGTTTTAGACTGACCAAAGATGGCACACCGAACAGAACGTTTTCCCGCCAAAAAAGGCTTGTGATGCCATTCAGTTATTTCGAGAAAGAATTGAAAAAGAAAAAACTCAAATAAAAAAAATGCAGTTTAAAATTTTCCGGAAAGGATGACCGTGATTGCAGATTTCTGTCCAGTAGCTGGTTTGCAAGATTTACAACTGCGAATATTTTGTTCGGGTTTTACCTTTGTAAATAGTAAAAGTTTTCGGAATCCTTTTTTGTTGCAAGGCAAACTGAGATTTTACACATCGAACGAAGAGCGGAAGAAAAATGCGTGTCCTCCTTGTCGCGGTTGTGCCGAGGACCAATACAATATAAGCTTCCTTGGACAAGATGTCCCTGAAGAGGAACTTGTCTGCGAACTCCAGCTCGTCACGTCGCTTTCCGGCCTTTCGCTTGACAAGTTATCGGAATTCGGCAGTGGCCGGCACTCCTGAGGCTTGGCTAAGGGACACGTGACGCCCAAGACGCCTTTACAAGTCGTGGCCTTTTTTTCCTCGTCGACCCTTTCTAACTTCTTGCCGTTGCGTTTCGGTTCGTATGCTGTACAACAACTTTCAAGCATCGTAGTCCAATTTTCCGGTCGCATCCTCCAAATTTCGTGATAAAAGCGCCAAGGAAACAAAAACAACAATCCATTTAGCTAAAGTAGAGCCTTTAAACTGAGTTTCCGATTTTGTTCCGTCGGACAAAAGATGTCAATTTTAAAGGTGGAGAAAAATGATTCCACGAATTTCAGCCGAATGAATGGTGGATGTCTAACAGGTTAATGCCCTACTGTTATTCGAAAAATTAGGGAGTGTCAAAAGAAACACTGTTCTAGACTGCCCTGTGTTAAGTTGGTGTTCACAACTCAGCTGAGCTTTACAACTTAGCAAAATTTTGAGGGACTTTATAAAAGAATCTTTCATTCGCTTATTATTTTTCACTGCCTGCATTCGTTCGCTCTTTTTTCCACCCCACTGATGGGTGAAAAGTATTGCTGCCAAGCCATTTCAAATAACCTGTGCTATTGACACATTTTTAAGCAATAGTTCACTGCGCGTCAGCAAAAGGGCCAAAGAAAGAGCGGAAGTTATATGAGGGGCGTAAGTAGGAGCAGATGCCAAGTTCTTCTCGATTTCTTCGTATTGTACCTAGGCTTGGAGCATGTACTCGAAAAGAAATGTCTGCTTCGAAACGCGACTCCGGAAACGGAATTCACTTGATCAACTCCAAGCAACGAAAGTCAAGGCTTGCAAATCACGAAAATTATTCCTTCAGCAGTTCCTGTCGTCGACGACGACAGACTGGCAACCAAAGAGCTGAAGAAAATGAAATTATGATCAAAGACTTGTCATTCCCACCGATCGACCTCATCTTTGTAACAACTCTGATCTTCTATATGGGACAAAAAATTGGTTTCTCCCTCGCTATGTGAACTGTTCCATGCCTGTGGATGAGCTGGATTTGGCTATTGTCACTTCTACAGCTTTTCGATTTTGTCCGGTGGTGGGAAGTATAAAGAGAACCCAAAGAGCAAATTATGACGCTACCTTGCATCTCCATAAACTACTCCGAACTTGGTGAGTAGCAATATAAGGAAAAGTTGTAGAGTGAGGAGGGAACTTCGTTTTGCCCTGATGCGATTTGTCGTGAGGACCACGCCAGGAGTCGAGTTTGGTGACACGTAATACCTAAAAGCATAGAAAAAGAAGTTAAGTTCTGATGGTCGTAACATCGATCTTGTATAAGCGATAAAAAAAATCCGCAAACATGTAACCCTCAGTGCAATAGCGACGTTACGAACCCCGTAAATCTCTGCTTGGCGCCGATATAAAAAACAGAAGGTTTCGCTATCCGTACGTGGAACATTAAGGTAATGCTCGGCTTCTCACGGCTTAGACGAAAACCCTTTCTCTGTATTTTTTTACTGCACGAGACATTTTTCTCGCGTGAACTAATAAGCTTCTGCAGTGTTCCGTGGGAAATTAACCTCCTATGTTAGAATTACACTGTTATTAACGAAATGCAACAGCTATAACAATCCCGTTTGAATATATGTAGCAAATATTGGTCTCAAACAAGCTCTTGCATGAAACTATTTCAGTACTTTTACTATATTAGGCTGTCAATTTGTTGAGTACTTTTTAAATTTGATGTTATTATGTCTTCTTTTACATTTACTTAGGGTGATGACAGCATTTTGAAGGCTTTTTAGCTTATTATAGTTATTCCTATTCAGATTTTTTTTACTGTACCAGCGTAGGACGGAGCCTGTTGCTGGAATTTTGTGTGTACAAACTTATTTACAATGTCACTATGTTAAACATGCACAGAGCGTGAAATTTTTACGAATACATTTTACACAGCGTTTTTACGCGGATGTGTCTGTGAACAAACTTGAGAGGACTTGCTGCAAAACAGACAAAAGTAGTGCTATAAAATATACCAATAAAAATATACAAAGTGTTTAGAAATGTAATAAACACAGAACATTGTCAAAAATAGTATCGGACGGCTGACGCTGAAATTTAATCATGAACTTTGTAATAGAAGTAAACGACAAAAATTCTGCGAGCATCCTCATCATTTAGTTATCAATAAGCCGTGACAAACGGCGCAACTCCAAGTTTCATGAGTCAGTCATTTTCTTATGCAGATGAGCCTTTCCAATACCGTTGTGACAGAGGGAAGATTGGTTCGAGGAAATTACTTTTCGCGAACTGTTCGAAATTTTGAGCTCCTGTTAATGTTGAAAGAGACAAAACTGGAATTTGACGAGTTCTGTCTCTTGCGAAAGTGGCAAAACTTCGCATGTGCTCGGGGAAATGTTAAATATCTTGTTAATAACAGAGAAGCGACAAATTTGATTTACAAAAGCCAGACTTTGACGGCATAGTATAAGTATTGTCTTGAGTTATGCATGGAGGTAGCAGGACAATTGCCTTTGTATATGTGCAACATTCATGGTTCTGAAGTTTGGTGTTGGTACTTAATTTATAAAAGATTTTTAAAAATACGAGGAAAAAGCTAAAACAAGCCTCTCGTTGTACAGTTTGCCGAACTAATCAAACGGTCTTAGCTGAATATTCAGCAAAGCCAAATTCTCCGAACCCGCAGAAATTTAAGCTTTGCTCAACAAATGAAGTTAAATAGAAGACACCGTACCCAATAGACAGCTTCGTGACACACAGAAGCTGGTTCTAAGCACATTGCAGCAAGTACAACAGTCTACGTGAACTTACGAAAAAAAGCGTAATGTACGTGTATATATTGGATTCTGCCGATTGAACGCCCACCCGGACAGCACAAAGCATTCCATCTAATCACATTTTGCAATTGGTAGTGGTGTACGAGAAATGGAGAACCTTTTGACACTTCTTGCGGACTTCCAATTTTTTTACAGTTTGTGCTAGTCCACATCCCTTTTTCTTGATCTGTAACTATGGCGCTGAAAGGCTCATAGGAACGCATCCCTTTGATATGAACTTCGGAACTTAAATGCAATTTTGTTCCCAGGGCTATAATTACGTCATGTTTGAGGTGTAAAAGCGGAAAGCTAGAGAAATCCCAGGTAGTTCTATTCAGCGTCTGTCTGCAGAACTTTTAAGGTAGAAATATGGCGTAACCTAAATTTGTGCACCAATTTCAACTAAACTAAAATAATGATTCGATGAAAGTCAGTGTGGATGTAGATAACACAATAGATTTCTCATTACCGTATAGCCTGCTGGAGATTCTCATCTCTGTTGTTGCGTTGGTATTTACGGAAACTAAGGTATAGTACGATTAAGTCTCTATAGCCTACGCATTATTACATGGCTTGCGGCTAACGCATAGGGCCGTGTAGCGCACTTTACAGTGATGGACGTGATACTTAGTGTGCACGCCAAAGCGTTAAGTTAATGAAGCGTCAATCGTCTAATGTAATCTTTTTACAGTGCATTTGTGCCGGGCCCTTTCTAAGCTATAGAATTCAGGTGCTTAATTAAGTAAGTTGGAAGACAGAAAAAGCCAGTGTGTGCATCAGCAACTGTAATAAAAAGTAAAGAGAAATTCTTCTAGATGACAGTTGGAAAATTTGTGACAATTGACAAGTTTGTCACAAAAAATTACCACAAAAAATTACCACAAAGAGACCTCCATCTCACAGTTTGTGAGATGAAGGTCTGTACTATAAACCAAGTAGTTGGGTTGTTTAAAATAATTATTGCTGATAACCTGCGCCAGAGTGCACGAACTACCATTTCCTTTCCTTCTATCTGTTTCGACATGCAATTACTTTATACATTTTGCGGTAAAACTTTTAGTGCCACGGAAACTTCTACTGGTGTTAAAACCGTGTAGTAACGACCAATGTGAATTCATCTTTTGCCCTTTCGTGTAACAATGTATATTAGAAGTTCTGGAGTCGTTAAAACAGTAGCATACACGTCCCGCTTCCTGTGCACTGTTCCTTTTTCAAGAGAAGTGTACGCGCATCCTATGACCGCAGAGCTTCGAGTCGGCATGAACACAAATTGCTCGATATTGTGGACGCGTACCGAGTACGCCACCTGCATTAGAAACGAGGTCTAAAAAGACTTCCGGATGCACGTAGTTTCTTTTTATTTACTTCTTTTACCGGTGAATTACGTTCTGCAATTTCGAAAAATTGTTATACAGAACCTATTATTTCTTTCAAATTTAATCGTAAGTTTTGTGTATGGTTGGCTCTACGGAACTTCCAACAAACATGACAAATAACTGTATTAGCTTTCAAACCTACGCTATGGACACAAGTTCTCCTTCATTTCTCATCAAACAACATTCAGTAGGGTGTTATGACATACAGAACTTCCGCACCTGAAACACAAAGACGGCTGACTAGTGATTATCGACTTAGGTTTCTATTTAATACGCAATAACTGCTCAGTTCAGGTTGATTCTCATACTCTTGCACTTTACCTCATCTTTTTCCCTCCCTCTTCACATAAAAATGTTCCACGCGTCTACGAAAGTTTTACTACCGTCTACTGTAGAAGATTACCCTCACGTGAGGTTCAGTGTGCACTTACGCATCTATATCTTACCTGCAAAGGCATAAAAAGAAATTCCGTACCTTGTTATATGCAAGCATTAGCGACCCGTGTGTTACAAGTGTTTTCTTTGTGTGGTCTCTTTTATTTTTGTATTTTGTAAATTTACGACACCATATTTCTTGAATATTAAACACACGGTGTTGGTAGGCACCCTTGGGCAAAATTGGGATTTCCTTACAAATAACAGTGTAACTATACTTTTTTATGTAAATTCGAGCTCTGGTTGTGTAGAAGAGAGAAAAATACACTATTGGTTAGCTTTCGTGATGTGCATTGGACTTCGTGAGCCAATTTAGGATCCAAGAATCTTGGAACAATTCATTGAACAATTGTACCATGGAGCGACAATCTCTATAGAATGAAATGAAGAAACAATTCGAAAGCAGACACATGTATCACATGTGGCAAGCTTTGTTTTTTTTTTCTCCTGAGGTGAAAGCATAGTACCCCTCTCAGGTTGCAGTGAATGTAGACACACATCCTTTAAGTAAATAGATTCAACGCATGACTATTGACTGTCACGTAATTTATCTTGTACCAGCTTTTGGATATTAATAGCCACCAGTGAGCGTCTGTGTTCACGCCTCTTTCAGATATGCCGTGGCTCTGGCAATGCAACAGTGTCATTTGTTGCAATGTTGCAAAAGTAGAATAAATAGCGAGTTCCGTACAATGTAGATAACTAAATTTGCCACGGATAACTTTTTGACTTAAATATTATTCCGAGGACTCACGAGTCGTGAAACCCTGAAACCTTCTGCCATAACGGAAATGTGGGCGGTTGGCTTACCGGAAGAAGGAACTAATTTGAAATTCAGTCTTGTATATATGACAGACATCACCGTCAAGAAGTGTTCCGAGAAGTAAAGTAAAGCTACAGAACATAGCTCTCAGAAAGGTTACGAGTGGGAGCTGTATAATTTCTTGAGTCCAACTGCATTTCGTCTTTGCACGAATCTTCTTTCTTCGCTCCTGTAATGGTAGAAGGTACCTACAGCTGCTTTCTTCACGATGAAGGTTGGGAGCCAAACTGTGGACCTAACATAGGTTAATCTCACCTACAGATTTTCACACCGACTTTAAGCTCGGGCATTATTATAGTAAAGCCCAAGCTGTTCCTGTAGAGAGAGAGAAGATATGCAGAAATGCACGAGCCTTATGAAAACATAAAGGGTAGTCGGAAAATTTCCGTAAGTTAATAAGCAAGATTGAAGGCAGAGTGCTTGTTGACGTTATACCGGATTCGACCGTAAAATACTGTCTACTGCTACAGAGAAACATGCAAAGATGTTTAAATTGCAGAGTTCTTGACAGAATAAAGAGCCACGAATTTCTTCTCGCTCTGGTGTAGAAGGCATCCAGATTTCCAAACCACTAAACAAGCGAAAACATTGGTATCGCTGGGCTTAAGAGCAGGCTGTTCACCGAAGCCTCTTATGGTCGAATAAATTGGAAACTCGCGTGGTTGATTTCACGAAAACTGGTCCTTCGAAAAACGTACTTCAGAAACATCTATTGACTTTAAAATTTTACATAATGAAGAACAAAAAGAACCTAAGTTCTCTGTTGTAATTTTAGGACTTATCAACAGTATCTTTTTGTGTAAATGGCACTTTTCACTGCATTAAAGAAAACAAAGTTTTAAAACGCAGTTTTAGAACGGGTAAAACTGCTCCACAAAAAGACAGAATTTTCCTGTAGAGAATTTTTGAAATAAAAATGCTGTACCGAACACGTTTTTTTTCTTCCTTTTCTTTTTTTTTCTTGGATTGCTGCCGTTATTAACGAAACGGTGACCCGTACTTTATCTTTTGTCAGTTGAATTTGTTCTGAAATGCATGTGCATGTCCAGAATTATTGTAAAGGTTACGATCCAAGAAATGAAAGGGATGCAAGAGACAAGCTGTAATATCCATAAAATGTTAAATGTGTCTCTAAAACAAACATTTGGTCTGCTTCGTTGCAATTTTTACACCGACATTATGAATGTTCCAACAACATAAAGTAAACACCTCTCACGCAACAAGAAACTGAGTAAGCTGGGTGAACTACGACAAGGGAAGACCAAATCAATAATTGCTAATCCATCTGGAGAATGGTACATTCTTTGTGCGTCATTGTGTTCAGTATACATTTCACTAGAAATAAGTAATAGTTCAGCAGCACCTCATATACTTTACATCTGCGCGAGAAACATACAACAAAAAGGTCTTTCTATGATCGACACGTCTTTTATGCAAACCCAAGCCGTGCAAGTTAAGCATGTCACCACACGTAAGCAATACCCTTCACACGCGTATGCATTGCCTTTGGATATGATTGAAATGAATGACACCGTTTCGGGGAAATAGTAGCTGTCTTAGGAGAAGTTCAGCTTACGATTTGCCATTTCGCGAGCATCCATCGGAGAAAGGCAACAAATAAGGTGGGGAAGGGGATCGTATGATTTTTTTCCCGAGAAGTGAGAAACGAGCAGATCGAAAACTAGTGTAGGAAGAAAGGATCAGTGCTGAGCTTACAAACTCGTATATAACGTGATATAAGAAAACACGGAGGAAACAAGCTAGGCTGATAGCTTATTTGCGTGGTAGAAGCGTACAGGCATTTAATTACGGTCTATTTCAGCTTTTTGAGCATTTAGTTCCTTGTTCCTTTGTGCTGTCGTTCGTCTTCACAACCCGACTCAGGAAAATAGGCTCATATTGCTTAAAGTAACAGTAGAAAATTTCTACTTACCTAGGCAATCTGGGAGGCTTGGGGGATTGCTGATCAGCTAGAAGAGCTGGCTGATGATGAGGAATCCAATTACGAGCCATGAGTATCAACCGTGATCCAAATGCATTAGTGTTCCGGGAGAAGACCGCTATATCTTGACTACGCTGGGATGATTTTGATTTACAGTAGTCACAGATTCTCATCACGTATTAACGAAGCCTGTCACATACCTGTCACATAATGTCCTATGGATGCTCCGACAGTTTGTCTTTTCTTGTCTGAGTATCACGTACTTGAAGAGCTTGTGAAATGACCAGAAGAGCAAGATATTTACGAGGATATTAGGAGTACCGACTGGCTTGCAATTGCCAGGAAAGCGCAACGATACTGTTTAACTTCCCACAAAACAGAAAACACAAATCGGCCAGAAGCAGTAAGGCATTACGCGAATCGAGGGTCCATAAGAACTATGTGACTCGACCTGTTAAACACAATCTTAATCTGAGTCCAAAGAAAGTCACCAACGTGTCAGGAAGTAACATAAGATAAATGCAAACACGAGCGTGGCACAAGTGTTAGCGCTTGCTGTGATACCACCGAGGGATGCCAGGCATCTGAAGCTCGACTCAGACTGTCCACCAGGATTCGTAGAGCGGAACACAGCTTTCGACGCCAACGCCATGGATGCTCCGTTCCGAAGAGCAGCATCATGGCTCAGCGCCGCGGTAGAAGATGAGATCATCGAGGGCGTCGATGAAGCACGACCTCAATCTCCGTTGGGGGTTGTGTTGGTCAGGATAACTGAAAGATGGCTTGGTCTCACTGAAAAGAAATTTCAAGCACGAGTCTTTTCGGACAAAACGTTTCCGAAAACGACGAAGAGGAGTGTCTTTAATTTATCCATCAGTTCTGAAAGGAAGACCTGATAAGGGAAACTGCACAACATTCTCCAAACTTTTACTCTTTCCGCCAGTTGCTATAGAAATTGCCTCTCAGTTCTGATCCAATCGAATTCTCGTGGCTCAAGTCAGTCTCTGAAATGCAACAGCATCCATTAAATCAGTTTACTAAGAACGCACATGCTGGAAATCAAATAAAATGCTTTCCCCTTTTCCTAGAAATTAGACTAGAATAAAGGAAGGTATTACAGTTTGAAAGGGATTTCTTCCATCACAGTGGCAACGCAAGTGAGGAAGCGGGCTAACGCATTAAAAGTTGTTCAACGCATTCGTACCTCACGCCTCAGCTTAAGTCGGTGGAAAATCTGTAATACGTCTCGAGTAAGTGATGCAAACAAAACTGAGCTTGCAAGCATCGCTTGAGAATTTCATCCATAAAGTACCGTATTTTAAGTAAATCAAGGTAAACGGCTTAATTTGTACGTACTCTATAGCCCCCTTTAAAAGCAGCCGTTTCTTCTCCCTGCTCTTGTAGCGTGTTAGTGGGTACTTCCGCAGAAACGTCGAAGTAAATTTTGGTCACGTTTCGTAGTTAGAATTCTTGAGAAATTTGGATAGAACTCCGCGAACTATTTGTGTCAAAAAATACGTATAAACGTGTCGATCTACAGAAGATGAACACATGTACTGTATTACACCTGTATTGTAGTATTAATAAGGTTCTAGTGAGTAATACAATATTCCCATTATTCGATTATTTACTGGACCAAAAGGAATAGATTACAATCATAAACGCTTGTCTCCGCGCTGCTGACGGATTTACGATTGCACTGTTGAATTCTTCAGCAGGCTTGAATCGTTAGGTATAAGATTTGCTCCTGTTGCCGCAGCAAATCCTTTAGTAATTCGAAGAAATATCTACCTGAATATCCGCGACAAGACATCTAATGCCTATTTACAACTTGGGTTGTCAGGAAAATATTAGCTGTCACTTGTCGTCGTTTAAAGCTTCTGGCGCTCCAGATTTGTGAAAATCTATCGACTATAAACGCTGAACAAAAATATACTGATCATTGAAGCTGTCGACAGTATATCTGCCTTCAAGTTGCAAACAAGAGATACCGGCGGAATTTCGAGTCTACATAATGATGCTAGGGATTGATGAGCTCACGGTTGACCAGTTTCAGTCTCCCTTTTTTTCTCCTTTCTTTCCCTCTTTCTTCGGAACTCCATTTCACGGTAATAACGCAGGAAGAAAATTTCACAAAGAACCTTGCACAGAAACGATCAGCTCCATAATTTGACGCCTTAGGCTCCATTATGTTAAATCACCATGGGAAAAAATATGTACAGTATGTAAAAAAGCGACATGTTTTGACTCACGTCTTATTCCTGGTTTAGTCTTCCTTGTGATTTATATTACCTTCGGGGAAGCCATGATGAAGGTACTTAAATAAGCTGGTTAGGACTGTAAATGTAACTAGCGAGTCGACTCCAGGGGAATTCCGGAAAAATCTTTGGTCCGTGTACAAATGCATAGTGGTCAGGTCCGTGACAGCCTTTCGTCTTTTCTCGCATGAGCACGAGGAACGATGTTAGTTCAACGGCACAAGACAGAGAATAGCAAAATTGTTCTCTGCACACACAGAGTAGAGAACGAAAACCATGTCATTTTTGTCATGCATAAGAAGTTGCTACACAAACTTTTTCTGCACATCCCCGAAGGGTTTTCAAATTTCTTGTCATGGACAAACGAAAAATAATAACGCGATCCAGGTTTGGTCATACATGTCTCGCAGGCGAATTGATCCACAAGGCAATTCATTCCAAGACAATAATAGCCTGTGATAAATCGAGTCATTCTTTTGTTTTTTCTTTCTTTCCTGGCAGTGTGAACTGTACGTAAAATCGATAAGAAAATACCCGGCTCAAATGCACAATTTTAACTCACGACTCATAGTTATGAATTTGCTGAAATGCAAGAAAAAATGGAGCAGAGTAGTGAAATATCTCACCCTAACCTGAGATAAAATGAAGATGTTTCTATGACAACAACCTTATGCTATTGGTTTTTGCCGCGGCGTTCCATCGATCCCACTGTCCGTGTACACTTATACCAGAACTGAAAATGATAAAGAAAAGGAGAGCAACCGCTGGAACGCAAAAGCATATTTATTAATTCAGTTTAAAATTTTCCTTTCTAAGCGATAAATGCCACTTTTGAATTACATAACACTGCACTGAGCGAAGGATAGGAGCTTTCGAAAATAAGGATCAGGAATAGTGATTGCGTTTCACGCTTAACACTGTTTCAATACGAGCCCCTTCAAATACGAATTCAATTCAATCGTCACATTGACTGGTATGGGAATTGTAGTGATACCTTCAGAAGCATGTGTATCACTGATTATACAAAATTGAGTTACGATTTTAAAGGCTTCTTGTTGAGAGTAGGCTGTAGCATTTCTAGCTCGACCAGTTAGCTTCATGACTGCAGTACAGCTTCTTCGCATTCATCATTTGAGACTTCAGTAGCATTAACCATAACAAGGTACGGAATTGAAATTAAGGTGGTTCTGGCTCATAATTTTCCAGTCAGGAAAGAAACGAAAGCAAACCTTGAAGAACTGTTTATTTTTTTCTCTAAACGACAGTGTGTTAGCCAATTTTGTTGATAGACTTTTTTTTAAGAAAGAAAGAAACTGTCTGTGTGATTCTTGTGTCTTGCTCGTGCAACCACGGTTGGTGTAAGAAGGCATGAAAGGCTTGCAAGTTGCTTTACTAGTTCTAAGCCTTTTCATCCAATCGTAGAACCTTTCTTGCAGTACTCTTTTTGCTAGTATCCTATTTAACGAGTAAGTTGTAACACATTGTAAGACATTTATTACATTTTGATGTAGGAAATCTTCGTAATTCCCATTTTGTTTGGAAATTTTGCAAATGAAACGAGAGTGAACACACATACAAATTTTTTTTTTAAAAAATGCGTCAAACTGGTGTAATTGTACTAGTCCAGCAATGAATTCCTTGCCGTAACAATCTTAGAAAAATTTGAAATACAACAAGCAGTGAATCCCGAGAAAGGATTGAGTTTTACTTTAGTCTAAAAGTGGAGACTTTAGTTTACTCTTGTTAAAACCGAACAAGTAAACCACTTATTTGTTTGTTAGTCTATTATCCATTCGTTGAGAAGCTTTTGTGGAGTTATAATTCACTTCACACAATGAAGTTTGTTATTTTGTTAACAAGATTTCGTTAGTCTTCAAAATTTGCACTACAAAATACTCGACTTGTAGTATGCAGAGTTGACGAATTACTCGAAATGTATTCCCGATAAATGAGCAATTTCTTACCATTTTCAAGAGTACTTATCACTGATTTGGCAAACGTACTCTTAATGTCATCAGCAGGCCAGTAGTAAGGCATAATGCATGGAGTGGCGTTTAATCAGTTCCTGTTCTTGGGGGATTGTATCCCTCACGAACTAGGATTTTAGCCCAGATTTATCTCAAATTTCTTATGTACTTAGTTTTGGCAAGTGAAGATTCGTGTTACGTTTTCTCCTGGGATCGACACCAAAGCATCTTTGAGTACAGATTGGCTTCAGTAACGCAGTGGTAATTGAACTACTTTCGACGCAATATCTTGATTTTACTGTTAAATTTCCAGCAACTTGTGTGTATAACGTCGGTGTATGAGTCATATCGTGCTCAAACTGAAAATAAAAGGAACACACTTGATGATTTCAATCGTCCTTAGGCGTACCCTCGCTCAGCAGGAAGTACTTGTTCGTAGATATTACTCAATTTTAGGGTTCCTTTAATACCGAATGTTCAATCGTGCGTGATGTCCCTGCACTGTATTTTGGACATCCCGAGAAATTTTGTGCTCTGTGTTCTCATTTTATCTCAGAAAATAGATTTTTACGGCATTGGCGTTTTTTTCCGTCTACTAAGGCTATTATACTACCGGCTTAAAATAGAGTCCCTTTGGTATCAAACCAATAAGAAATCATATTTGATGCTTCTGTTCGAAACGTTAAGAAGCAGTAAAAGAATTTTACTGAAAGAAATCCTAATAAGATAGTTACACAAAAAAATGTAGGGAAACATTGTAATGATAACCTAATATCTGTCCTTTTTTTGCTATGGCTCATTAAAAAAACACTTCATGAATTCTAGCTCCAAAAGCACTACGTGTGTGTTTGAGAGCAACATTTTCAATTCCTCTATTTTATGCACTACACCAATTTCGAAGAAACTGATCTTCGATCAAAAGTCCCAGTAGAGTGCCATTATCTACGAATCACCGTAAAGCCAGCTTTTTGAAGGAATTTTAGCTTGGTCAGTATTTGACAATATTCACCGAAACATAAATGGATGTAACAACGTTAGGCTACGTAGCATTATCTAGGGTCTTTATTTAGTTCTCGAGCCTTTTAGTAGAAAACAAGGTCGCACAATTTACGGGAACTGAATGGGAGTCCAAAAAGCTGCTCACCGACGAGGTTACTCATAACTCAAGAAAGGGGTAATGGGGTACGTTTTCAAGTTTTTTCACTTTTTCTTTAGGAAATACAAGTCAATAAACTTGGGAAATGAGTAGATTTCCTCAACATCAGCATAACTTAAGCGTCTCCTTTCTAATTTCGTTGTTTACTTGAAATTGCAAAATTTTCTTCAACGGAAATTGAAAGAAAACTAGCTTGTTATTATTATCTCTGCCGCGTTTATCTATATTGCTTATAAGGAATGAAGAGAAGCTTAAAGAACCTCACTATTTTCAAGCGAAGACATGGAGCAGCGTGCAAGGAATTTCAAATATACGATTCCACTGTCAATATAAGTCATTGGCCGCTAAGCGTAAGAAAGTTCAAGAACTCAAAACTTCGCCTGAGTAAATATCCTATCGTCTTCCTTTAAAAGCATTCTTTGTGCGTCCTTTTTCAGAGTTTTCACGTCGAGCAGTTCCATTCGTAGCAAAAACTTAGTTTCGAAACCCGAAGCAAAAACTAGTTATTTTGGCAGTATTGAGGCAGGCTTCTACAGAATAGGCAAAGCAATCTCTGTGTTCACAGCTACCCGAACATCAACTCTAGAGGTCTTTTTTCCGTTACACCACACGGGCAAGCAAAACCAGTGACAAGCAAAACATCCGTGGACTGAAGCCACAGTTCACAAACAGATAACGACTTCCGATGCATCCATCGGTAGACGTCACCTAACAAATATGCACTTATTGACTAAGATATACTTCTTGGACTTCCACCCAAGCTCGGTTTTATTCGATATAGGCCACCGGTTTCCCCCGTCCGGACCTGCCGAAGACATTTCGTTGGTGAGCTGGCATACATGATAGTCAGCCAAGTGTTACGGAGTCCCCGTCACACGAAAGTTTGCCAAAACGGACGAATGGCTATTTCCGTTGTCTAAGCGCAAAACGAATGCTTGGTATATACAATATTGTAACTTGTGAATATACGCTGGAGATCTTTCTCTTTCCTCGTTGACACTGGCGCGTGTCATCAGAATGAAAACCGATTTCTTTTAAATGGATATTTTGACTTTTGGGACAAAATACGTATTAGACTAGAGCCCATATGCTGCTAATACGTATCATAGGCTCAATATCGAGCACTCGGGTTTGTAGTTTTTAACAAAACCTTTCGATGAAAAAATGACATAAAAGTAAATAATCCTACGTTTTCTTTCACTTTCTGACAGCATTGCTGACGTGTTACTTGAGGAGTTTATTTCTTTCTCCTATGTTTCGAGTTGATTGCTGCAGAATGTGGCAGTTTTTTGCGCCCTTGACGTTGACATGGGTGTTTTCCTCCAAAGGTAAATGGCGGATGGAATTTGTATATCTGCAGCTTCAAGCGCAGAGAACTGCAGTAATATAAAAATTTAAGTACGCTTGTGTGAATAATACGTGTATAAAAGTCGTTGAGAACGAAAGCGACGTTTTCTTGAATAACAGGGTTATAAGTTATTCTGCCTTCAGACAGATGCATATATATAAGGTTTTCTTTAAGACAGAGACAAAGCGGACGGGATTTGTTAAAAGAAAGATATCAACCTTTTCAAAAGCTACAAAGAGGAAGGACGGTAACAGAATTGCTCCGCGTGGGAAGTTGAAAAATTTGTAAATTGTCTTCCGTTTGCCGTCCGACTAGAAAGGGGTTCGTGTTCTGCTCGTAAGAACCCCGGGTATACCCTGATAAAGTTACTAAATACAGCGGTCGTAGCGAAAAATAAATCTCAAGCGATTTTTTTTTCTTTTTTTT
This sequence comes from Triops longicaudatus, assembly GCA_022885665.1. NCBI lineage: Eukaryota > Metazoa > Arthropoda > Branchiopoda > Notostraca > Triopsidae > Triops > Triops longicaudatus. The sequence goes on from JAGQDJ010000117.1 coordinate 365,683, forward strand.
TTTACGGAGAAACCTGACTTGTAGTGAACACAGCAATCGCTGACGGGCGGTAAAAACGAATATGCGTAGCGTGCCAGGCCTCACCTGGTGTTGCTTAGCAAACGAATTTCAGAACCATTTTTACGACGGGACGTGGGTCGAATAGCCTAGAACGGCCATCAACCATAAAACGATCTTGAACGTCAGTGATACGAAAAGGAGAAGGAACGCCTTGAAGGAAACCCGTATGCACAAATGCGACGTTGCAATCATTCTGAAACATTTTGAGACTGAAAAAAGGCAGTACACTACTTCGATGAGACCCAATCTCGCCGGTCCTCTTTACAGCTCAATCAAGGGATAATTGTCGAAGACTGGAGTTGAGCAGTGAATCCAGGAATCGGTAATACTTTCTGCAAGATAGAAGCTGTCAAGAGCACAGCGTGTTTTTTTGTGTGTGTGTTTTTTTACCGCAGAAAAAATTCTCGCTATAATTGTCGTGTATTCCCTAGAAACGAAATTAACTTCAAATGACTCGCTGATGATTCGAAGATCTTTGCCTGGTTTGCTTGTGACACACTGCAAAGAAGAAGTAGAACGTTCACCTCCACGAATCGTGCGTTGGTTTCCGTGGAGGTCATTGCCCAGTAAAAAGAGTCTTTTAATTTGAGGTTCATTTGCGGATATAAGTAACACCCGTATAGAAATCTCCACTTTTGGGCGCCTGTAGCAATTTCCTTTGGTTTGCAAAACAGCCATACCCTGCATGATAGCAGGTTTGTGAATGTTTTTTTTTTTGTCAGAGGGCTTTAATTGCGGCAAGTTTCTAGATGTTTTCGATATCATTTGTTACGTGAAATAAATGTACGCTGATACGTGACTGGATAAATAATGCAAGTATTTCCAAGCATTCTTTGAAATAGTACAGTTGTCAACGGAAAAAGAAATTAACCTTGAGGAGCGTAGACAATTCAATTGATTTCGGTGAAAATGTTGGACTGGTTCCATTTACGCTCAGTTGCTTTGTAGGATAGTTCCTGCTCAATGAAAGCTATAGGGAGCTTTCCACAAAGTTATTAAAGGATTAGATTCAATGGCACTTTTTACCATCCTTCAGTGAAAAAATGAATTCCTGCTTTGTAACTTAAAAATGGGATTCAGACTTCCAAAAGATTTTCTCACGAAATGAAAGAAAGTGACGAAAATATTCCCAAGATTACAGTCTACGCCTACCATGGTACTGCAACAATAGTCGAAAAGGCAATAAAACTTTGATGTGGGATTTCTGTGCAAGTGCAAGGGAGATTTTGGAGTGTTTTGTGTCGGAAACTTACCGTAAAAATGTGAAAAGACGAGAAACGAAATGAAGAGCTACAAGTAGTGTAGAAAGTATTGTTAATCTTTCTGAAGTACTCAACTAAATTACTTGGCTTGCAACAGTGAGTGAAGACGAACTCTACGCTTCATCACAATCGTCCTTTTCCATAGTACCTGCGATCTTTTTGTCCCTCCTACGCGAACAAAATAACCGCAAGCTTCGTATTTTCTCTTTCTCTCGTATTCCGTCTTTTTCTTGGTGTGTCTTGTACAGAACTTTGTATGTATACCCGTGCCAAGATTACACCAGCGCAGGATGTCTTTTAATATTTTTTTCTCCAGCGTTGTTTGATGTCTGAGATATATCTAGGAATTATTCTCTTGCTGATGTGACCGCCATGGAGTCTTTTCTTTGAAACGCCAGAAACAGCTCAAGTGAAAAGGGCGTTTAAGCACAGCTTCGCATTGTTTTGCAAGTTAATCGTCGAAATCGGAGTGCACCAGCTGGGACTGCGACACAAGATATCACCGCCCGCAAAAACGCAATGTCACAGCTCCTGTTGGTTTTAATGAACTTCGATATCCTTCGTGGCTCGTAATGTAGGAACTGTCATTATACCTCTGTTTAATGCCGTACGTAATATTTTTGATTGGAAAGTTGTGAGCCATCAACATTTGAGATAAATATGCTGAATCGAAGTTCTTGCGAGCAGGATTCACAACAGTCCACAATGTTAAGTTGTAATTCTGCATGTTCTCAATGCCTGTTTTAGCAAAAAAAAATATATATATATATATATTTCGACTCATTCAATTCTTATGTGCTTCAGAATAGAAACGGTCAACAGTTTGTAGTATCATTTCACCTGCCCTATGCAAAGATGCAAAAACTAAGGAATGTATAAAGTAGAAAAAAAGCATAAGAACTCTAACTACACGAAGTAAGTGCCGAGCTGTCATAGGGAAATAACTGGGTCAATTTTAACTTGATAAGAAACAACACGGATTATAATACTTGTAGAAAGATGGTAAAAGAACAAAGGTTACATAACAAAGTTGTAGGAATCTCATTCCGTTCCATTCTTCTTAAGAAACTTATTCTACTTCATGAACTTACTGAGTGAGGATTTGCAGTTTGCCGAAGGATTTCTATTGTTTTCATCGTTACGGTTACAAAAGCACCCTGAAACTATATGAGTATGTTTTTTACCTTAACAAAGGCTGCAGCCTAATTATGGGTTACAAGCTTAAATACCAATTACTGTAAAGACCTTTTACATGACAGAAAGAAAGCCACGACCAACATTACAAATGAAAGCTTTTGTCACAAAAAAATGTCCTACAATAATGACATAGGAATGCTGCTTAGCATAGACTTTCTTGGCTTATTGATGTCAGAAGATACGGTGTTGTTGAATATCTTATAGACTTCTATATTTTTTGACAAAAAATGGACATATCAGAGCCACGATTTCATTTTTGAAAAAGGGTGCAGGAAATTTCATGCATTGATCCAATATTTAACATACATTTTAGCAGCCATTCACAATTATATTCCTTTTGTTAAATCTTGCCGAAACAGTTGTATCAGTTATCAGTCACAGTAAGCTGGGTACTCCTATTCATGGTTTTGTCAAATAGCACTGACGAGTTTACAACACTTGATAATTTTTCGTAAAAAAATCCTGGAATAAAATAACGTGTTCCGTTATGTACCTCTGACGGCCTCTTGGCGTTCTGGCGTGATTTTTTTTTACCGTTACCGTGACAGAAAAGAAGCACTTCTACAGTGTCCGTTTAGGAGCTCTTTCTTTACATAATTGTTAGCGAGAGAGTGCCGTGACAAAGAGAGGAAAAGCTATATTCTTCCGTTAAAAAAAACTAGGGCTTGAGAGGTCCTCGGCTTGTGAATTGGGAAACCGCTTTTCTCTAATGCTACAGGAGTTGGTATACCGAAAGAAATAACGAGGTTAATCTAAGCTCTTGGCCGACGGATGACTGCAGATGCAACGAAGAAGACGTGGGGTTGCTGCACGACCTTTCAACGTAATGATGCTTTGAATAAAACGTTAACCGGCTCATTGACATCCGTAGCCTCTTATAATCGAATGTGACATTTACTCAATGAAGGTGACCAACTCCTAGGCATGCACACGCGTATGCACAATGGCCCGAACCTTCGTGCAAGCGACTGTCGAATACGGTCAGATAAACGGAAGAAGCTCTACAGTCGCCTGTTAAGTCTTCCTATACTTTTCTTTGAAGTCTGCGCTAGCAAGTCGTAAATCGTAATTGCTCCATTTACAATCCTGACTTACTGTATTTGATAGGATATAGGAAAACGTACCAACAGTCAACCATAATGACAAGAAAAAATGAGAATCGTTCAGTTACAGATAAGTAGCCTGTTTCTCTTCAACTGAGCTAAACATATTTCCAATGATCGGCGATACATGCTCGACAATACGTCCAATTTGTCAGCTCTAAGTCACCTTTCTCGAGTTCCCAATGCCTTGACAACCATTTTTTTAAGCTTCATAGGCGAGCGGGCAGAAGATCGCGAACCTTAATAACTTACTTACAGTAGCCCTCCTTCCCGCACCAATCAAAAAAGGGAAAGAGAAGGATAACGTCATTGTCTAGCGCTGCACTCCCAACCGAGCTCGACTGACATTTTTTTTTATTTCTGAAAATCATACATCCTTGCTTATGTGTAAAGTAACGAATTTAGTTTTACTGCAGAAAAGAACAGAATTCGCAGAAATAATTATACTGCTTGGTGTCTTTACTCCGGGATTAAACGGCCAGCGAGTCGTTGACCCTGACCCATACCGGAATAGATAAGTTGAGTTTTCCAAAGCAAACAGTTTTGCTTTCTTGACCCTCCCTGATCCCTGCGGCCAAGTTCTGCCAAACGACTGGTTTTCTTTACAGAATATTCGATTCTTTTGAACGGTCTTTCCGAACAGAGATAAATTCACGTCACCAGTGGAGTCCTTTTTTAAGAATGACTCTTGGGTTAAATACTTAGTAGTTCCTTATGTTTACAAATGATGCATCAAATAATACATTTCTTATCCCTGACAAGCTTTCGAACGGTTCCTATACGTCGTTCAATACAACTATTAATTACAAAGTTCCTAAGATATTTCCGCTTCCTGTTACGGGTTTATCGGAGTAAAGCGAAAATTGCTGACTCACAAGTAAATAATACTGAAATCCAGTTGTAGAAGGAAAAAATAATGTGTTTACTAAATACGATTCGTAGGGGAGGCGGGGGCACGTCGAGCAGATTTTCAGTTCAGAAGACCTGGAGGGTTTCTGTTTAAAAAAAAGACTAACCGATTAATTTGGGCGATATATCATTTGTTCAAAACCCTTCTTATGCATATACCTTCTGGATAACTGGCGGTTATTGGCTTTTTATTTGAGACAACAATTAACCGCCAGTTGTACTGCTTATCCAAATAGGCAGGAAACGTGTCAGAAACTCCCAGCTACGTACGGAGAAGCTTACTGAAGATTCACTGCCGGTTTTGTCACAGGTTTATTACAGTTAACAGCCGTTAACTTGGAAGTCATATCTAATAATACCGGGGCTTCAAAAGCTAGGAAACCGCGTTTATGAAATTTATCCCAATTATTTGTAAAAGGCAAGGATAATTAGGCAAAAAATAATAAGTAAATAACCAGAACATTTTTACGTAAGACACGGCACAGTATATTTCATTCCTTAGATAACAGACAAAACAAATGAGTATACAATACGTAATACACCACAACATCAATAATAACATAACATTATTACATGGTTAAATAAACTTTGTTTCCTCTGTTCTTTCAGACACTTTTTCTTGCTGTCCTTCACTTGTCACTTATCATCTTCACGATTTCATCATTTTCATAGACTTTGGCCTATGTTGTCTTTTTCACTTTCCTTATAATAAGGAGTAGGGAGCACTCACTATACTGAGCTCGAGTTCTAAACTGATTGTTGTAAGTTCTATTTGGAATGGCAACAAACGAAAAAAAAAACAGCAAAAGAACAATTTAAATCGGACAAATTTTAAGGTTAAAGATGTTTAAGGTTAGAGTAAGTTATACCGTTTTTTATAGACAGAGGGGAAGCGTCAGTTAGTAACACATGATTATGTGGCGCAAACTGCCAGTCTATTCTGAAAGCACTGCTTTGTGACGCTAAGTTCTTTTTGTCAGCAAAAATACCATCAGAACGCAAACTATGGGAAAACCCTTTTTACGATTGAACGTTTTACAGCCCTCTGGAATGCTCCAAAGCATAGGGGGGTGGCCGTCAGGGTGCCTTCACACCGGACGTTAGTTTAAGTTGTTGTGGCACTGAACCTACGTGAGAAAACTTCGTTAAAAGTGATCGCAGATTTTACACACGCATTGCTCACAGAAACGGGTAACGACTTCAAGTCACGGACTTGAGCTGACAGCATGCGATCGGCGTGCTCCTTACGCAGTGATATTTTCCCCTTGCTTTCTAGCGTCACTTTCGTGGAAGTGAAAGCTTCATACATTTTGACAAGTGGTGTAGTCGTAAGACGACGCTATAAGCTGTAATGCACTTAATTCGTAAATGGTGGAATGCTGAGCTGCACTTGACAAGTTCAGTAAAATGGAGTGTCTGTCCTTTCTCTTTCAACATTCACACGTGCAACCGTACACACGAAGAGTCATGAAACTGGCGTGGCCACCTTTGGCGCTTGGATCGCTCAGCTCATCGTTCGTGCTCACGAAAGAAAAGAAAGAGTCCACTTACTTTTTGCCCCAAGGTTAAGAAGACTGCTTTGCTTGTATGAATGTCATAAACCATAAGACCCTTTCGAAGCTTTCCGACGTAATCGGCAGGATCTGATTATGACAGGTCCTACCTACGCTTAGGACCAATTTTTCCCGGTTCCTCATGTGACACACGTGAAGTGTTTGTTTGTATAAGGAAGTACGTTAACAGTACGTTAACAGTTGAAGGGCGTCTCCGCAATCACCAAGTATTGCAACGACGTTGGGCAGGGTAGTAAACGAGTGTGATACGCGTGCGACGTTTTCCTAATGAGATGCTTTAACATTCCAGTTCGGTTCAAATCCTATCGTTGTGCTTGATTGAATACCCACTTCGGAGTCGTATAATGACAGCGCTTTTCTTCCTCTGTCAATCCCTAGCAAGTCATGTACTGGTGTCCAAAAAGCGTGACAAGACGGACGTTCAGGTCTCACACCGTTTTTCTTTGGACTTTTTCCAATCTGTCTTGTTAAAACCCCATCCGCGTTCACCGCTGGCCGCGATTAGGTCATTAGGGGCGGACCACGCGCACGTCGAGGACAAAAGTGATAGAAGGTCGCTAATTGCATTAGCACAGGCGAGCTCTACCACCGGTTCTTCTGAACTAGAAATCGTCATTTCCTTAGGGAATAAGAGATTCGTTCTTGATGTCTCGTTTCGCAGAATCCCAACGTCTGGCAAAATAGGAAACCATTTCTATGCACCGTACATAAAAAAATGCATTGTGTTTCTACACAAAAGTCTCGGGACTTCGGGAAGGAAAGTTTGTCCTTGGTGTAATAGAAATGAAGAGGAACTTTGTAACTTTACACAACTTGGCAAGAAGTTTCAGGCAAAAGATCGCGGTATACTGCAAAATGTCCTGCAGTTAAGACTTCTTCGCCAAACATACAAAGTGTAACAGTCAACTTTAACGATTTTAACAGAAGGACAAAACATCCAAGACATGTGTTTCCAACCTCCGGTTCATGGACGAAGAAGTTCAGAGACACCTGGTAACGTAATGCTTCCTAAAAGTCTTGAAGGTGAGCTGCTTAATTGACATCATGATGTTTAATCAACGCTAATATCGCTCTGTGCTTAGAGTTCTTAGGTTGCCTTCGTTTGTTTGCCACAAAAAGTGTTGGAAACCCGCTATAAAAAAATTAGGTTATCAAACAATAGAACTTCACCCTACAATGTAGTCAACTTATGGCTATATTGTTTAACTCTCAAGACGAAACGCGAATCTTAACTTGAAATTATGTCCAATATTTTTTCATGAAATCTGTTGTCATAGGGCTCGCTTACTAGCGAGCTAAATACCTTTATGAAGTCACGCCTTTCTTTACGCGGAAAAGAACAAAGGACAAAGAAATGTGAGCCTGATTTACCACGTCGCGTAGACTAACAAAAAATGCATAAGAGGATAAACAATTCCTCGTCATCAGAAATGTTTCCAACTGAAAAAGAAGAGCATAGAGTGCCTACTTTACTAGTAGTAGCATCACAAACTAATCAAAGCTTAATTCGAGGGTTTCTCTTGTCATCGTCACAGATCGTACTCCCATGATCAGGAACCGAACGGTGATAACAATAAGTGTATCTTCTTCTCATTACATTATAACTGTGAATAACGAACATTATGTAACTCATTGTATTGCAATATGTAACTCAGCGTGGCAAAACTCGTTGATTACATTTTCATTGCTGGTGGGACGTAACAATTCCTGCCTTTTTAGCGTGCTAATGGTATACATTGTCATAAATCTCATATTACCGCAAAGTGCTCAGCACAGATAGAAAACGCCCTGAATGAAATCGTTTGTGAAGGAAAGAACATGTGAGGTAACCCTTTCAAGGAGAAAAGCCACGACACAGGAAAGCAATATAGCTACGGATGCCTTCGACTTGCCATTTCAGCAACCGTAATAATTGCAAAGGTTTTTGCCGGCTTCCTAGCATCAAGATCAACTTCCATACCACCATTTGGGGCAGTTTTTGATAAGCTTCTATTAGATACGCATCACCGTCAGCAGTAAAGAAAAAAAGGAATTTATAGAGTTCTTTTTTATTTTTCGTGTCCCAAGTCAATATTTAACGGAAGCCAAAAAATATATACTTTTATTTTATTTCTTGTAATAATTGCCTTCCATCTGATGCAAGGATCTTTTGAATTTTCTTGTTGCATTTCTTTAGACGGTTTGTCAGTATCCCAAACTTCTTTACTGAACGAGGTAGCTTCGAAATTGGTAGCTTTCGTATGTAGGAATACTTAATCTGACCAAAACAAACGTGAAAATTCCAACTGTGCATAATTGACATACGTTCGTCATGACCCGTACACACCCTCACCCCGGTATAATTTTGCCCTTAAGTTTCTGAGCGTTTTTTATGTTCAACTTAGGTCGTAAATCCCTTTTTACAAGCACTAACATGTAACATGGGTGTCTTATCTTAGCGTCATAGGAATATCAGTCACGTAAATTTTCCAACAAAAACTCACAAAACGGTCGTCTGTTAGACTCAGACATACACGCAATCTTTCGCAGTTGTCTCCTTACGTATTTTTTTGAAGTTTCTGCTCCTTTGGTCGTTCGATTGGTGCACAGATGTGGTGACGGTCGACTGAACTCGTGTGATGATTGCGTAGCTTATCTTACTGAAATTGTGGTGATTCTTGAATTCTTATTCTGTGCTAATTCCTACAGACGATGAATATTTGTGGGAGAGAAAAATTTTCAAAATCGCGGAAAAAGCCATAGCTTTTAAGGAAGGAAATTTGCGAATATTTCAAAGATTTCCTGTTGTTGCTGTTACTATTGTTATAACTGTTGTTATCAGCACGGGCTTACTTAGTATAATGTGTACTGTCATTATTATTAGCAGTGGCGCAGCCAGGGGGTAGGCCCGGCAGGCCCAGGCCTACCCCGAAATCCTTAAAAAATATGCGGATAATAAAAATTTAGTTGAATTGAGGCAAATTGAGGGGCGTTTGAGTGTACAGGCCTACCCCGAAACAAATTCCTAGCTGCGCCTCTGATTATTAGTACCGCATTATGCGTAGTGAAAAGGTCCAGTTAGTTATTTTGTTTATTTCTAACTTCACTTTTATTATTGTTTCTTCCTGCAAAGCGTTGTGCGCTTTTCTTCTCAGGATACAAGAAATCCATCGGGAAGCATCAAAACTTCACCAGACTGGGTGAAGTTAATGTTGACTGAGTGTTTTTCTTATATTTGTGTGTATTTTAATTGATACGTGACTTTCGTCTGTATCATGCGTGTGAAATTTCTGTTAACAAGATTTCGGAAGTTACTGTCCTATTTTAGTTGATTACTTGTTCGTATATTGTAATCATGTCAATATTTTTATTATTCGAATAAGTTATTTTTTGCGTCTTTTATGTTAATCAATTTCTGACGTCAACGTCAGTCAATGACGTCAGTACTTAATTTGTGTTGATTTCCTTAACATTAGATAATTAACGCCTTGGAAGTAATTCCTGTCTGGGATATTTGCGTTCAGAAATACTCATTTCCAGCATACTAGATTTTCCTACCTTTCTATTTACCCGGGTAATGATCTGCCAGTGTTAATTCGGTAACTGGAGTCCTATCCTATTTTCTTTTTTTTATGATTGAAAGAAATTTGCTTAGAGCCTCGGGAATTACCCCCCAGGTACGTTCGGTATACCTTCGTTTGCCTCATTGCTGGTCCACGATTCGAAATTTGACGGCTTCAACATGCTCACGTAGAACCCAACGATAAGAATGTTTTATGGAGCATGGAACGGAGCTTTATGTAGGGCGTTGCAAAATTCCAGTCCACACAATGCTCGGTGTTGTTTATGGTTGGGAAATAATGGTGAGGAGCTCGCCTGCTTCGGAGGTTTAAGGGCTGGGTAATAGCGAGAACGCTGTGTGAAAGATCGGCGACCTATCGTCATCATCATCAACACGTGGTAAATGTTGATGAACCCAGGAGCCATAGTACTGTGCGCCTGAAGTATATGTGATCTTTGCAGGAGGTAGCCTATCATTAAAGTAACAAAAGACAAGAATCTGGAGTAAATGGGGTAAGAAGATATGTAAAGGAATATGTCGTTTTCATGTATTACATGGTTCCACATAGGGGCGTAATGAACCTCCACGAAAAAAGAAAGTGTTTTTGACAAGTAAACTGTAATTCTGCCCGTATACGTAATGTGTTTCACCCGTTTTGTCCACACAATTTTCGACCATCGACGAACTTATAACCGACTTGGATTGAGAATTTCTCTGAGGTTGGACGTCTTGTAGAACCCTCGATTGCTGTCATTATTGGCGAATGTAGATTTCTCCTAAAATATAATACTTTTCTTCTGCAAAACTAAACACAGCCTTATTTGCATTCATACAGTATGATATTAACTCATGTCTTTCAATTACGTAAATACACGAGAAAATGTTGGACTTCAAATTTTTTCTTCACAATATATATAAAGCACTTTGCTTTGAAATGCTTGTAACGCGATTTAGGATGAAAAATTATTTCTTTCCAACACAGAGATAGTGCTTGGTCCCAGTTTGTTCGTCGCTACGCGAGGAGGTTTGAGTTATGACCGTATGCAGATAAGGGGGGATATTCAAGTCTGAAATCAGGATTGTTGGCCCGTACCCCCACACACTTTTAGCTATTCTCTATGAACGTACTGAAGTCCGGGAGAGAGTTATTCGTCACCCTTGTCGTAATCGTATTTCGAGCCTGGAACTTCGTGGTAGGGTAGCTCGTCAATTGTTGATATCAACATCACAGTCACGACCATATAAATCTTGCCAACAAGCTGTGATTTGATCATGGCTGCCACAATGGTAATTGGTTTCTGTGTCATGCTACACGAAAGCTGGAATCCAAATACATTCCTATTACTAGAAGGACACCGCTGAGCAAGCGATAATAAAGTTCTAATCAGTGCATAACTTCCTTAGGAAACTGACTGGGCGTAAATTAAGCAACGGAAGCCGCAGAATGGAATTCCATAAAGACTTCTGGCCTCTCAAACTCACCGACGTTAAAACGTTGGATATTTTGCTTGCTAGTTGGTTGACATCGGAGGTACTTCTTAGATCCTTCATGTGAAAAATTCACTTTTTAGTTCCCCAACTGAGGGTCGAATCTACTATTGAAAAATAAATAAATGAGGTACGTAAATAAATACTAATGCAACAAACTAAAATCACGCAAGAAAATAATTATTCCGTACAGGGTGTTCACAACATATAAAGTTCCCACTGAGAACGTGTTCAGTGAGTTACGTACTATAGCTACTCGAAAGAATCGTGCTTATGTAGGAAAGCACCGCTTACGGAAAGGTCATGCAACATGAATAGGGCCATTCGCTTCGGTCGTTCTTGTCGACGAGCATTGTGCTCTGTGTTACTCTATATTACTTCCTAAAATGAAGACCAGAAACTTAAGGGCTACAAAAAGAAAAAGCACGGTCTCTTAACGACATTCCCGTTCGACGAATCTTTGATAGCTCAGACGTCTATTATCAAGCCAGAGGACCATGAACAAGTACCCCCTCCATTTCCGTTGTGATGCAGTTTGTCCTTGCATTGGTAAAAATAGAAAAAAATGCACATTAACTATGTACTTTCAATCAAAGAAAACTGAAGAACTGCTGTCACGTGCAATAATTCCCTTAGCTGTCCTGATAATCTATATTTTGACGGTGTACTGAAATTAACAGGGGTATTCAAAAACTCTACCAGCATAATCCTTGTCCATTTCTGCCCAAAAAGTTACTGTCAAAGAAAAAACTAAGAGTAAGGTACGTGGAGTTGGAAACAGACTTTCCACGTTATTTGCCAGACGAGGAACACGTGTACAATGTTATTAAATACGTTCCACTCATTTGCGTGAGATTTAGTAACACATTATTACCTTCACCTACCCTGGGAATGAAACTTGTTACAAGACGAAGAACGCCTGGATAAGCTCTAAAAAATGCAACCACGCCTGTCTTATATTTTGTCGCTAGTTGTTTTCTCTTACGCGAGACCAAACATATACTAAGCACGACGTCTAATCGTTTCAATAAAGTCTCGGTTAAACGGTAATAACGGAAGCAAGTAGATCGTGGGGGAATTCGCTGCATCCAATTGCTTTCTGAAACCACCACCCAGACAGGCAACTAAATATTACAGCTTGTCGTTTAGTACCGCGTGATTCCAACAGCTTTAGTTGTGTGATACGCGAAAGGGAGGCAGATGCTAAACTTCGCATATGCACTCGCATAACTCATGAATATTAAGCATTCTCATGATGTAGTCTTACACCGTCGACGATTCCAGAAAATGGAAAGCTTTCATTTAGGTCCAGAAAAAAAAAGAACGACTCCCATCTTTCTCTCAAGAATGTACTTTACCCCCTGTTCAAAAGGCAGATTATAACAAAATAGGCTTCACACTAGGAGCCTTGTAATAACGCACACATCCTGTGTCTCCAGTGGGTGGCAAAAATTTGGAACCAATATTTTCGAAAACGTACACGAAATTTCTCAGCAGTTGCTATTTTATCTTTCTTTGTTTTTTTCTCTGAAATCTGGCTGGCTAAAGTGGCACCGCACGCGGAACCCAATGTTCAATGCTAAGCTCGGTCCATTCACATATTCCTTCTTTAAGTAATGGACTTTCCTAGCAGGTTTATCTTCGCTAATTAGTACGCAATTGATAGTCTCCGTTCTGGGTGATATATCGCACCCACGGCAAAGCCTGATAGCCACTCTTTTCAATGATCTTCAAGTAACGAACCTGGACGAGATCAAGGAATCAAAGATGATTTTAGTATCCCACAGGATCTCTTAAGATATCCATTAGCGTTACTTGGATTCCTGAGGTGGTAAAATACGGAATCTCGAACTTCACTTGAATCGGGGGTTTCCCTTCCGTTTCTTCAGAAATGACGCTAGGTAAACCGAAATGAGCTCGCATCAAATATTCTTTACCTCCCTAGATCGGAAAAGAATACAATGCGCTTTAGTTGGGTGGTCCTAATCGGATTAGGAATAGTCTCCTACCGGGAATGATTTGATCGTCCAAATAACCGCATTTTGTTCAGGAGCATACTTGGCGCTTCCCACGGTTGTTTTAAACTTGGGTGAATCCGCATCAGCGGGAACAGGCACTACAATCTCAACGTGATTGGCTGTTGAGCGCCGCTTGAACTGAGATTTAGCTTTGACCATAATTTCCACCCGAGAATGGGCATGGCGTTCAATGACTGATTCAATCCAAATAAGAGGCTTAACCTTTGGAACAAACAGAAACGGCGAACGCCCGGGGAACAGATAAGCAATCGGTGACTCAAACATGGAATGTTTCCTTATCTTTGTCTTATAAGTCTCACTAACTATAACTTTTGTTTTAGCTCTCTGTAATTACTTACATGGGTGTTAAGGCGGTAAGACATGAGCTCAAACTCCCCGTCAGGGGGAATGAAGGAAATGGTTCGATCGTTCTCAAACCGAGACAGGCGAACACATTGATGAAACTTGACATCTTCCAACTCAACCGATTTGGACTTGCCTCGTCCAGTACTTTCAAAGAGGACTTTATCATTCAAGCCCAGTCGTAACTCCGGCATGCCCGATAAGAACACTCTCATCTTAATTGAGCCCACAATTTCACTCCGCAAAACGTTGCCATTACTGCTAGCCTAAGAAGGATCAACAGGAAAAGAGGTTAACTTTAAGTATCAATCTCTAGCTCTTTCTTGTGTAACTTACCAATAAATTAACGGACTCAATAACATCCAAGAAAACTTCATTTTTGCGATATTTAATACCTTCAGAGCGCCAAGATACTGCATTAGTTACGGCCATGGGTGGTCGAGGCTGGATTTCCAGCTTATGACCTTCTTGAGTGATGTACCTAGCGTTCCAAAATTGTTACGAGTGAGTCGCCTTGGCATAGTACAAGATAAAGTCAAAAGTTACTCTTGCAAGATCTTGGTATCCGTTGTTTGTGGATAGCCGAAATCTAATAGCTCATCAAGGAGTTCATAGATGATTACAAAGTTGTCCCGGATACTTTCTTCTTCCAGTTCTTTGAAGTACTCCCCCATGACCTAATCAGCAAACAGAAAGTCAAGAGAAGTCAAACTCGATTACAAGTTTCGGAGCTTAAATTAGTTTACCTGTACTAGTCTGTGCAGGAAGACAAAAACCAAAGCACTGTTGGCATTCTTCTTCGTGGTAGCTACTATGTAAAGGTTGTTATGTTTAATGTACATGTAAGTACAGTCTATGGTTTGAATTATAGGGGTCATATTCCCATCTTCCTCTCTATCCATTAGAAACGTCATAAACTTGTCTATAACATTCAGGTCGACATCGCCTCTGTAGCTTCTTGACAACAAAACCTATCAAAACAGAGAAAAGGATCAGGTGGTGAAAAATAACGCTTGCAGGTGGGTGTCAATCGTCCAAGACTTGAAGGCTTGGTCCGGTAAAAACAAAGATTCGGTCAATTACCTTTCCTTTCACGTCCAGTAAGAAAACTGCTGACATAGACATTTTGAGAAGTTCTAGAATAAGTGGCCGGACTCAAAAGACTAACTTTTTAGTTCACAGTAACATCACACCATATTCTTTTCTAAATTTCAGTATATAGGTTTCTTTGGCTATTCCCTTGTTGCCATGCGATGACGTGCATGTCAACATCGTAGTTCCATTAGTGGCTCAGAAGCTCGCTCTAGTCGCTTTCAAGCGCTAAATTTGAATTAGCGAAAAGAGAAACGGTATGAGAAACGAGAAACGGTTTTTAGCTGACGCATGAGTGAAACGAGCGTCTCAGCCAAGACGCCGCTGGAGATTCCGCAAACTATTATTACTATCGTACATTTCTTTCCAAAATATTTATGATAAAGATCCGGCAATAATATTTATTACACATCGTTAAAATTTATATAAAAAAAATGTGTGTCCTAGATTTGCAACATGCGAGTCAAATCTCATCTTTTTGAACGAGCACATTCAGAAACTCTAGACATATATAATTGGTTTTATTGGAAAAGTATTCCAGAAAGCTAATTGACAGACCTGAGTATA